>OZ034803.1:53258219-53828493 GCA_964028335.1 Altica lythri
CAAAAATTAAAGTGAGTTCATGGATTTATAACATTTTTTTACCCAACTTGGAAAAGCCTGAAAACATGTCAAACGAGATATATGAATCTCTTTTAGAAATGTCATCAGACACAAGTATGGAGTCACTCTTCAAAACGACGCCTCTCAATGATTTTTGGTGCAGAATCCAAGATGAATATGTAATGCTTGGCCAAATGGCTCTGGATATTCTTCTCCCGTTCCCAACTACATATTTGTGCGAAACAGGATTCTCCACCTACGCAGCCACGAAAACAAAATATCGCAATAGACTGGACGCCGAAGCTGATGTGAGACTCCAACTTTCTTCCATCAAACATGATATCAACCAATTGATGAAAAATAAAAAACAGTTTCATACCTCCCACTAAATAGATTTTTTCTTTTTTAATGTTTTCTATTATTGTCCTTGGCAAGTGGTGAAGTAAATAATAATAAGTAACTGTTACATTGTACTTTTATTATGCTGATTAATAAAGAATACACTTATAAAAACAATTGTTTTATTGTAGGGTTCCATCAAGTATTTTGCTTCCCAAAAAGGTTCCGTCATTAAAAAAGTTTGAGAACCACTGGAATAGACCAATACTTCAAACACTCGTGTTTTTCGCGCGAGGACAATAGCGTCCATGTTTCTAGTACGAAAAACCACTAAGCTCGCTCTTGATTCGTTTTTTGTATTTTAAAAAGTTGTTAATGTGTTTTTATTTCATCCTGTCCAGTAAATAAACTTATCTATAATCAATTCGGCGCGGGTAGGTAAAACATTACGGTATCATGTACTGTAATGTGTTGCGTAGCAACTCTGCCCTGATTGCCTAAGGGAAGACAATTACTTTTAATTTTTGACATTTACTTACATTTTATTTAATTTAAAAAACGAATTAACTATTAATACAAAATTTTTAACATATTTGACAGTAACTGACAGTTAAGGTAATTTGACGTAACTAGTAAAGTTACGAACTATTTTTAAAATTTTTATGAATTTATTAATTTTTAAAAACCGCATAAAATAAAATATGATACGATACATAGTCGTTAGGTGTTATTACAGTACTCGTTTTTATTTACAGACTCGGCTCCTACATCGCCTCGTCCGTAAACTAACTCGTACTGTAATAAGTCACCTACTGACTAATACTATTAAATGTGGATTGCTGCATTAAAGAGCCTCTTAAAAGAAAGAATTTGCATAAAAAACGAACAAATTGTCCTAAAAATCAACTAAACCTTCAAAACACACATTTAACAAAATTATCATATTGACCGAAAAACGAAAAAATTTTATGAGCGAAAAACTAACAAATTGTCCAAAAAAAAAAAACAAATAATTTGTCAAAAATTGATAAAAAAAAATCACATCCGATAAACGAACAAATTGATCGAAAAACGAACAAATTGTTCGCAAAATTAGCAAAATATGTGCGCAAAATTGACCAAATCTCCTGAAATTGAACAAAAACCAAACCAACTGTCCGAAACAAATTGTCTCCGAAAAACAAACAAATTGTCCACAAAACAAGAAGATTGTTAAAAAAAACAAATTTGTCCGATTTGGCACAACCTGAAGACTGATGACCAATTGTGAACTTCATATATTTTGTTATAATTTGAATTGTAACCAGTTAAACTTTTACTTTATTCTTGATGATCCGCTTGTTCTTCGCACACGTAATGGTTCCTATTTCAACCAATATTAACAAAAAAAAACAATTTAACAAACAAGACAGCGAGATTTTTATCAATTCAATCATTTTGTCTAATGCTCACTCTTTTTTATTTTTACGCACTTGTTTGTCTCCTTATTTTCGATTTGCGACAATTTTTCAGTATTTTCTAGTTTATTTATAATTGTCAACCATTTCTCAAGATTTTTTAACGTTTTCTAGAATACTTAACAAGAATTTTCAAAATTTTACACATTTTTTTACAATTTTCAACAACTACACGATTTTCAATATTTTTTGAATATTAAAAAAACTTTTTCCGTTTTTTAACATTTTAACATTTTGTTAATGTTTTTTATTATTTTCAACAATTTTTTAAGATTATTAACAATTCTTTTTTCTCCTACCTGTATTATTGTCCGCCTATAATCGGGTATAATTTAACTAATATTAATGTAACAAGACAACCACGCCTCCTAACCCCAACAAAGGAACCGACTTTCGAATCTAGGTTGTCGGATATATTTTCGAAAATTCCTAAGTTTATATATTTTAAAAATGTTCTCTCTACTTTTCTATTCAATTGTTCGCCAATCACTCTTAGAAACATAATATGAAAATATTCTTAAAAAATATATACTTAAATTAATTAACTTCATATTTAAACAGTTTTCACTAATGATATCAATTTTGTATATATTACTTATACTTAAAGACATTTTGAGTAACGGCAACATTGTGTGTTTAGTTTCACATTTTCAAGTTGTTTCGCGCCACTTGGATATTAATGTAAAGAAATGCCGACGGCCTTTACTAAGCACGGTGGTATACAAACGAGTTAAATACCGCGCAGAGACTTGTGCCGCATTACAGTAACCAGATATACTAGATATGCGCTGCACTACCTTACGATGGGCTTTATAGTACTTAATATAGTAAGAATTTCTCGTTTAAATATATGAGATAATAACTGCGCCACCTTACGGTGGCGTTATATTATTTGATTCAGAAAGGTATTTTTTGACTTTATATTTTCCGCATTTTTTCTGTTTTTAATTTTCCACTTTCTTTTAGTTTTTCGTTTATTTATTTATTTATGAATCGAAATTCAACACTATCTATTGGATTTTCTTACAATCTAAATGTTAAATAATCTAGAAATCAAAATGCAGTACCATCTACCGGGTGTCTATCTAACCTAAATGTCAAAGGTGTATACAGTTAGTTCAATTAACTTAAACTGTCATCTATTAGGAATTCGTGGAACTAAACAATACATGTCTCTTAGGGGATATTTTCACTTTTTTGTCAAAATACAAAAATAAGCAAATAGTTAATACGACACAACATGAACCGAAGCAGAAATAAAAATTTTCCTAAATTGCCAAAAACAATATCAGAGGTGCATGAAGCAATAAGTTTATTAAATCTTTTAACTAATCGTAAAGAAAATTTTCTGCAAATAATATAATTATTTTGGACTGCGACTCAAACTTCAAATGTTTATCTGAAGCAGAAACGTTTTATATGGATGGCACTTTTACATATTGCCCTAATTTTTTTTAATTGGTTTCCATTCATTGTGTAATACGGGGACATTATATTCCCCTATACTTATGAACTTGTTTTTACTAAATTGAATTTAATATAAGAGAAAAGGAATTTTCCCTCTCCATCCAAAGACAATTATGTATGTGTACAAATTTTCGGATGCAGGTTTCACCTTGCGCAATCTTGGTTTCGCAAAGTTCAAAACTTAGTTCTCTCAGTAGTATATAAAGAAAATTGTAAAAATGGTAAATGATAACATGAAATTTTTGGTTTGTTATTTCTTTCTCCAGACAGAGTGAGCGATTGTTTTGTAGATTTTATGGCTACAATTCCCAATATAGCAGAGAATAATTTTATTTCATTTTGCATTGTTTATAAAACAATAAATCTTATTTAATATTGGTTTATTTGTAAAACTGTTTCTTTATTATTCCATTAAATAAATAAATAAATTTTATATTTTGTTTCATTTCACACAGTGTTAGGTAGGGACCTGCTTATCGTTTATTATACCTGCCACACTTTTAATCCTATAATCCACTGGTTATGAATTCAACTGTCGAAAGTTATGAATTCACCGGTGTCGATTTTGGAAAAGTTATAAATTTATATTATATGTATTATTATATATATTATTAAAAGTTACGAATTGGCGCGTGCCCGCTGCATTAAGGGGCTCGTGAAGAATTTGCCAACAAAAAACGAACAATTTGTGTCCAAAAAATGGAAAATTTGTCCGAAAAACAAACAAATTGTCCTAAAAATCAACAAAATCATACAAATACAGACAAAAAATAATCCTAAAATTTAACAAAATCGTTAAATTGTCAAACAAACAAACTAATTACTTGCAAAATTAAAATATGTGCCCCAATTGACCATAATCCATTTATTATAACCAAAAAACCGACATATTGACCAAAAAACGAATAAATTGACCTAAACACGAACAAATAGTGATTCCAAAAACAAACAAATTGCTAGGAAGCGCATAAAATTAATAAAGTTGTTAAAATGTCCAAATACAAACTGTTTGATCAAAAATTATGCAAATAACCAAAAAACTAACTAATTGCTTAATAAACGAACAATTTTTTTAAAACAGTACTAATCATGTTCAAAAAACGAAAAACTTGTGTCCTAAAAACGAACAGATTGTACTCGAAAAACAATTTTTTTTTTAAAACCAAACAAACTGTTGAAAAAACAAACAAAATGTACTCGAAAACTGAAGAAATTTTCCAAAAAACAAACAATGTGTCCAAAAATCCAAAAAATTGTGCTCAAATTTACCAAAGTGTGTCTTTAAAATTGACCAAAATTGCTAGGAAGTGCACAAAAAAACGTAAGCAAAAATTATTAAAATTATGAAATTGGCCAAATACAAACTATTTGATTAAAAATTATGCAAATTGCCGAAAAAATAACAAATTGCTTAATAAACGAAAAATTTTTTTTAAAACAGCACTAATTATATACAAAAAACGAAAAACTTGTGCCCCAAAAACGCAAAACTTGTGTTCTAAAAACGAACAGATTGTATTCGATAAACATTTTTTTTAAACAGAAAAAATTGTCCGAGAAGAATCCAAATTGTACCCGAAAAATGAAGAAATTGTCCAAAAAAAAAAACAATTTATCAAAAATTCCAACAAATTGTGTACGAAAAAAACAAAGTGTGATCAAAATTAACAAAGTATTTTCTTAAAAATGACCAAAGTTCATTAAATTAACCAACAAATATACAAATTTACCAAAAAAAAAATCAATTTGTGTCCAAAAAACAAACAAATTGTTCGAAAAACAAACAATTTGTCCAAAACAAGAACGAACTGCCAAAAAATCAACAAAATATGTATGCCAAATTGACGAAACTTCAATAAATTGACCAAAAAACGAACAAATTGTGTCTGAAACCGAACAAATTATCCGGAAAACGAACAAACTGACCAAAAAATAAGCAAATTGTTAAAAAACAAATTGTGTTTACAAAACACATTCAGTCGCGTCTCTACTATCGAAGTTGAAAGTTTGTGTGACGGATTATGTTTATGTTGCCTGCTCCACGCGAACCGAAGTGGTATGCGCACACTTTTCCTCTAATAGGACGTCACGATCCTTTGGGTGGCTGCCTAAGACTTGAGGTGGAGCCCACATGTCTTTCATAGTGTGGACCCTCGATGTTCTGACAGACTGGCTCGATGGTAAGATAAAGACGCGTGGCCGCTACTCAGATAGCAAGCAAGCACATTCTGTGTTTGACGGTGATCGGACCTGGTGCTGATTCTGTCCCAGAACGACTGTTGGTTAAGGTGTTCTCGAACAGACCTCGTTAAAACGCTATAGCTTTGGGTACTTTCAGGACCCTTCTTGACACACGGACTCCTCCGCATATGCGTAAGTCATTAGGACATGACTAAGCCTAAAGGCGCAATAAAAGTAAAGGTTTACCGTGGGTAGACCGAGGAAGAATGGATGGTTTGCCCCTAAAAGGCTACTCCGCACTCCTGGGACGTGTCATTCTCGTTGCGAAAAAAGTCGAACCAAAAACGTACACGTTGGGACCCGAAAGATGAACTATGCTTGGTCAGGACGAATTCTAGGGACACCTCGATGGATGTCTGTAGCGATTCTGATTTTGTAAAAGTAGCAGTAATAGAGGCCAACAACTAATCTTATCAATATCTATCTATCAAGTCATTAAAAATCTCTTTTAAATGTCTATTATTTTGACGCGAATTTAAAATTGGATAAATTTTATAGAACTGAATGAAAACAGTCAATATGTATTTAGAAAAAAAAACTTTTCTTACCAACACATTTTAATAAGTTTTAAATGAAATGTATTTGCAGAAATAATATACTGTAGATAATTAAAACTAATACCTAGATACGTTTAGCTTTTCTATACATTGTTTAACGACAAGCACTATAGGATATGCAAGCAAGCACCGATTTCACATCCAATTCCTGTTGCAAATAGATTGACATACCAGTTTCTTTAAATTTTGTTCCAGTCGTTACACAAACTTAATTATGTTTCTATTTGCTGTTTGTCTAGAAAATCACTTAGAACCGAGTGAGCTACCCACAAAGGGAATTAATTTCTTGCTGGAGTCCCACAACAAACTTTTCCTGAAATAAAATCAAAATGGTCCTGTAAGTAATTTAACACAGAATCGGATTTAAAATTTTTACCGGAGCATTGGTTATAACGTAAGTTTAAGTTTTTATGATTTATGGATATTTTAGTTTTATTATTTTCTAGCTGACACTGAATGTCGTGCCGTCTAAGAATTAATTATTTTTTTCTTATTTTTCGGTTTTCCAAGTTTTATATTTTTTAAGTGTTTTTTTTTTTTGTTTTTGTCGAATTTGTCATATTTTTAGTCTGTTTGCCAGTTTTCTTTTTTTTTCGTTGTATTTTTAAATTTACCAATATTGTTATTTTTTAGTTTTGTTTTTTTTTTCGATTTTTCATATTTTTCGCTTATGTACATTTGTTATGATATTTTCTTGTTTTTTTCTTATTTATGTTTTTTCGGCTATTTTTTAATTTATTTTAGTCTCTTGTTTGTAACAATTTTTGTTTTAATTTTTCTTGTTTTTGAAATTTAGTAATTTTGATTTTTTACATTTACTTTTTACCATTTTTTGTGATTTTCAGTAATTCATACACACTTTCATCTACTTGTGATTTTTTTCCTTTTCCTATTTTTTTTTGTATAATTTTCTTTTTTTTCAATTTTTTTTATGTTTTTTCAATTTGGTTAGATTTTCATCTTTTTCTGTTTTATCCTGTTTTTTTAATTTTTTTATTGATTCTTTTTCACTTTTCGAATACTTTATTGTTATTATTTTTTTTTGTTTTTGATTTGGGACAATTTTTTTACGATCTTCTCTAATTTATTTACTGTTTTTAACCACTATTAAGTTTATCACATTTTTTTATATTTAACCTTCTTTATGTTTTTCAATAATATATTACGTCTTTCACGATATCTTTGTAATATTCGATATTATTTTACATTTTCAACAATTTTTTAAATTTTATCAAAAATTTTTTACAATTTTCAACAACTCTTTACGATTTTTAATTTTTTTCTTACATTAAAAAATGCTTATATCGATTTTTAACATTTTTAACCACTTTGAACCATTTTTCACTATTGCTATTAATTTTGTGCAATTTTTAGCAATTTTTTACGTTTTTAAAATCTTTATGATTTTGAGTTTTTTTATCATTTATAGGAACTTTTTAAAATTGACAACAATTTTTTACGATTTTTAACAATTTTTCCCAGTTGTAAACAGTTTTTTAGGATTTTTTCCATGATTTTTGACATTTAGTTTAACATTTTCAACGATTTTACACGATTTTCATTTTTATTAGTTTTTTATTTGTTTATGGTGTTTGACATTTTTTTTTCAAAATAACATGACAAACAAAAAAAGATTTGTTTTGATAAATTAAGGAAATATAGATATAGGTGTTATTACGAAGTATAGATAGATAGACACGGTATAGGCTATTTCTGGTCACAATAATCAACCCAGATCATAGTTCTATTTTTTGCCACTGGCTGCGCAAGTAATCAGGAGAATTTTATCATTATGACATTTAAATGTCGCGAAATTACATATACAATTAGTCCGGGAGCCCAGAGGGTTTTCGTAGCCGTTAAAAAGACAAGGCTCCACCAAGTTTTTTCTATGTATTTTGACCCCCTGATTACAAATATTAAGGGTGGATTCCCGAGAAATGGTTAGGAAATTTGTTATTAACAAATAATCTGTTACTAATAAAAAAAACTGTTTTTTCGCAAAACAAAAAATATTACCGTAATCCCTAAATGATTTTAAGGAAAAAATTTTCATGTGTATTTTTTCATCAGACATTTTCAAATTAAAAATTGTTAAACATTTAAAAAAAAGCATTTTTGACATTTTTTAAATTTGCATAACTTTTTATATAATTAATATTTTTTAACTCTACGATGACTATTTGACACTAAAGATTATAATGTATGAGATAAAATTGGTTGCAATACGAAAATGCAATAATAATTTTATTACTTTTTAACGCTATAAACAATATGCATTCTAGTCGACAAGTTGAAAATGGTACAAAATAGAGATACTACTCTTAAAATTATGTGCGATAGCTCATTGGATCCGGAATGACGTCTAGAAAAATGTGCCAAAAGCGTGTATTAGCACATAAAAAATTGCAAAAGTTATAAACAATTTAATCTGAAAAAAAATGGCATTTCATTTTTTGCCGATATTTAATAAAATATTAATATTTAAGAAATTTCAAAAAAAGATTCTGAAACAGAAGGAAATTTCCAATGAAAAACTTTGAACTCCCGGAACTCTATCTCCATTATTTATAATTTTAATTTAACTCTGAAAATAGGTCTGCGCGCGACATTTTTAGGTTGCGCGCGTGTAAGTCAAAAGCGAGTACGGCACATTAATTAATTTATTTAAAGTATTGAATATTATTTTTTAAATTTGAAAAAATTATGATGTGTTCTGAACACTATAAATAATTTATTTCCGTTGGAAATTTTACTTAAAGTTAATTTTTCAACAAGTTAAACAATTATTGTTAACTAACAAAATTTTCTTGAACTTTTGTCCTAATTGTAAATATAAAAAAATGTTTAAATAATTGCCGTAAAAATTTTTTGCTTCGTAGAGCCATTCTTATATACATACTTTACAAGATCACGCCATAAAAATTAAAAAAATATTTATACTTTGTTTATAATAATTTTTGTAGTTAAACAACATTGCTTGGATTTTTCAGTTTTTGGTTAATTGCAAAAATTATTATAAACAAAGTATTAATATTTTTTTAATTTTTATGGCGTGATCTTGTAAAGTATGTATATGTCGTAGTCACTTGGCGATTCAGGCACATAGCTATGTGACTGGGCTATTTTAGGCACATAGCTATGTGCCCGTCACTTAGAAACGTTCCGAGTATAGATCCATTACATCTCTATGTCACTGATTTTAGCCCGTAGTCACATAGCGATTCCAGCACATAGCTATGTGCGGAGAACAAGTCAGTCACTTAGAGATTTATCAAATTTAAGACCATCGCATCTCTATGTGACTGATTTTAGTCCGTAGTCACATAGCGATTTCAGCACATAGCTATGCGCGGAGAGAACGTCAGTCACTTAGGATCTACCAAGTTGAGGGCTATTGCATCTCTAAATTGAAGGAATTCTTTGAAAAGTATTAACAAACAGATAATTCCGATATGGTACCAGTAGATACAAATACTTTAGTGATAACTACTAAATTATTAAAATTATGAAATTATTATAGACCCAAATTTTAGGGAAACAACATTTACTTAATTACAAAAATACATATATTATCTAAATCTAAACTACAACTAATTACAACTGTTAAACAAACATTGATGAAAATTTGCCAGAGACACATTTAACAAAATGTAAACGAGAAATTTTCCCACTCTTGTACTCTTGTATTTTATCATTTGTAAATTTTTGTTTTTTGTAATTTTTTTTACGAATAGGCCTTTATTGGCAAATTTTTGCTGTATTAATTTTTTTATACGATTCTGCCTGCATGTTTTTCAGAGCCTCAATGAATATGCGTATATTTGGATGCGGACTGTCGCAGTAGGAATTTAATTTCGAATGAAATGATTCGCAAGTGTTTGTGGTTCGCCAAAGGGCAGCTGTGTTCGCTGCCCATGTCGAAGAGGGAAAGGAGATTCCTCATCAATGTAGGTCTCTTTTAAATAGTCTGCAAATTTTGTTGCCTTTTTACAATCTGGTTGTTGCACGGCAAAATCAATCGCGAATGCATCGCCGACTTCGTTTGGATTTAGAAAAGGCAGTCCAAATAAATGTCAAATCCATTGTCCAATCTCAGACTCAACGATTTTGTAAACCGTAGAGAGTCCACATAAATTTTAAATTACTTTTGCACGAGAATATAATTATATTGGTTTTAGCATTGGTAACCAGTAGAAAATCTTCGCGCAAGTTGGTTTGAAAGGAAATTGAATTTAAAAAATCGTGGACTTCTATAAATGAACTTTTTCGAATCTCTCCAAATTTCCCCGTGCTATGTGCCTGGATCGCTATGTGATTGCGGCTAAAAATCAATCACATAGAGATGTAATAGCCCTCAACTTGGTAGATCCTAAGTGACTGACTTTCTCTCCCCGCATAGCTATGTGCTGAAATCGCTATGTGACTGCGGACTAAAATCAGTCACATAGAGATGCGATGGTCTTGAATTCGATAAATCTCTAAGTGACTGACTTTTTTTCCGCACATAGCTATGTGTTGGAATCGCTATGTGACTACGGGCTAAAATCAGTCACATAGAGATGTGATGGATCTATACTCGGCGCGTTTCTAAGTGACGGGCACATAGCTATGTGCCTAAAACAGCCCAGTCACATAGCTATGTGCCTAAATCGCCAAGTGACTACGACATATATAAGAATTGCTCTACGAAGCGAAAAATTTTTACGGTTATTATTTAAACATTGTTTTTCATTTACAATTAAGACGAAAGTTCAAGAAAATTTTGTTAGTTAACAATTGTTTAACTTGTTAAAATATTAACTTTAAGTAAAATTTCCAACGGACATAAATTATTTATAGTGTTGAGAACACACCATAATTTTTTCAAATTTAAAAAAAAATTTAATACCTTAAATAAATTAATTAATATGCCGTACTCGCTTTTTACGCCACGCGCGCAACCTAAAAATGTCAAGCGCAAACCTATTTTCAGCATTAAATTAAAATTATAAATAATGGAGATAGAGTTCCGGGAGTTAGAAGTTTTTTATTGGAAATTTCCTCCTTTATCAGAATCTTTTTTTGAAATTTCTTAAATATTAATATTTGATTAAATATCGGCAAAAAATTAAATGCCATTTTTTTTCAGCTTTAATTGTTTATAACTTTTGCAATTTTTTATGTGCTAATACACGCTTTTGGCACATTTTTCTAGACGTCATTCCGGATCCAATGAGCTATCGCACATAATTTTAAGAGTGGTATCTCTATTTTGTACCATTTTCAACTTGTCGATTAGACTAACCCTACATACACCCTACCCTGCGTCGTACGTTACAGGAGATTAAATCCATATTGTTTATAGCGTTAAAAAGTAACAAAAAGATTGTATTTTCGTATTGCAACTGATTTCATCTCATACTTCATGATCTAAAGTATCAAATAGTCATCGCAGAGTTAAAAAAATATTAATTATGTAAAAAGTTATGCAAATTTGAAAAATGTCAAAAATGCTATTTTTCAAATGTTTAACAATTTTTAATTTGAAAAAATGATGAAAAATTACATAGGAAGCTTTTTTGCTAAACATCATACAAGGATTAGGTACGGTAATATTTTTCGTTTTGCGAAAGAGCAATTTTTTTATTGGTAACAAATTATTTCTTAGTAACAAATTTCCTAACCATTTCTCGGGAATCCATTTTTAATATTAATTTATTTATTTAAAATTAGTTGTCATAAAAGCTGTCAATAGCAACAAAACTTCCTGCGTAAGGATTTAAACGAGTATCTCTTAAACAAGGGCGCACTCTACCGGCAATAGTTCTGTCCCCTAAAGTGAGACCATTTGTTTAACATTACGTTTAGACTCCTGGTATCTATACTTCGTAGTTATTATTATCAGCCACTTTCTGTCCAATGTCACTAAATTTACGTGTTAGACCATAGACAAATCAAAGAGACGCGCAATCGTATTCTGTACTCGTGGAAATGGGAACTAAAACAGCTAATAGCGCGAAAAGCGGAAAAGTAGTTATGGTGGTATAGTGACAGGGTTACTATTAGTGGTTTTAGCTTAATATAAATTTAAGGTAGTTTATGCATAAAAATGGTGTAAAAGTATAGTGAATAGTTTTAAACAGGGTGCGCAGATGTCGGAACTTTTTGCCAACTTTATATCAGGCATCAACATATCTGTACTATTATCTCTGGTTTTGTGGTTGACATTGGAAACAACATGGCTAATGATAATCCCCAGAGCAAGAAAAGCTAATTTCTTTGTTGTGCTTGTCTTATAACTTCCCGTCAGTGCAAAGTTTATATAATGTAAAACGTAAATAAGTTATATATATGTAGACTGCTAAAGTGAGGTTAGTCGTCGTGTTAGTTTCATAAATCAAGGATATTGTAGATTGCAGCAGCAAGCCAGCAAGACACACTACAATATCAACAAATGTGCTGGCTAATGTACGTGCCAAAAAAAAGTAGAAGAAGAAGAAGAAGCTGATGATGATACCTACCTATGTTTATAGTGCCTTAGATAAATTGACTTACACCGGTATCTTTTAGAAATTCAATGAACTGAACAATAATTAATAAAGCATATGTACTCACAAAGTACAAATCTCACTTTTTTTCTAAACTGTACCTATATATTCTTTAAAAGTTATTTTATTGTTGTTGTTGTTACAAATTTAAAACAATTAAACGAGTGATATTTAGTTTGCTAACTGCGAATGATCCTTTGAGAGTAGATATAGGTACTGTATTGATTGTTGATGTTTTTGATAAATCTAATCTTAAATCTTAATCTCTAAAAAAAATCTGCCTTAAACCGGCACTGAAGACCTTGCATTCTAAATCATTCATTGAAAATGTAATTGCGAAATTGTGTTAATTTTTAATTACTCTCCGTTCACAATTAGATACTTTTTATTTTAGTTGCTTTCCAAGTTTCTTGACTTTTTGTTTTTTAGTTTGAGATCTAATGAATTTTGAGTGAATTTAGGTATTCATACTAACAGGATTTTAGATTTTGTTTCGTGAAGTGGAAGAAAAAGCTTCTCGTATATTTTAAATTTGTTTACAGTATAATGTTTAATGAATCAAATACGCTTAACTTTTTCGCATAAATAAATTAATACCTACCTTATGCATATTATACTGAAAATATTGCAATGATTTACATTCTTACGTATTTTTTTCCTAAAATGCTATTTTATTCACAGCAATTTAGACGTTTTACAGGGAAAAGATTGTTAAAAAGTTTTCGGTGGCGGTTGGTACATGCTACACAAATAATCCGCATTTAGAAAAAGAAAACGAAAACATGTATTATTCTACTTATGTATTTACATTTAATCAAAGTTGCATTCTATATCTAGTTTCTTGGGTCTATAAATAAAGTGTAGGTATTCCACGTGCAGTGGTCAATGTAACACAATATCTGATTCTTTCAAACGCTATGTCGCCTATCTTCATGCGTCCCGCGACACTTAAAGTCTATTAGCGAACAGTGGCATTGTGATCTCAGTGATTTCTGGTCAGAGTAGAAGTACACTCATTGGTCGTTTCGGTTTTATTTACCCGTACGCTACGATAACGTCTTTTCAATATTTAAAGACAACTAAATTTAATTCCCTGACGACAGAACAAAAAATTAAAATAAAATGTGTACGTTGCACAAAACCGAGTTTGGAAATTAAAAAAATAAGCAAAGAAAAAATTTTGATTATAAACGATCTTTTAAAACAGACCTTTATGAAAAAACTGACTTAGCAACCCGCACATGTTTCTTTTAAAAAAAAATAAAGATAGAATTGGAGATAAAATCATTTTATATTTTTTCTTTGTGGATTCGGGATAAGTGATAAACAGCAGACAAACTTAACAATTTATTGATAAACACAATTAAATACCAATTTCTTAAAATAATCAACACAGCTTTGATACAGTCACAACTATTGGATAACGTCTTTAAAATATCTCGCACTTATTTTACAGTATGTCGCCAGCTATAACAATTACAATTCTTCTTCCCTGTCCAAAGCGGTCCCTTATATATACAATTAAAAAAAGTGTGAGGTGTCAAGGGTTCCTTTCGATTAATTAGTGAAGGAATTAGTAATTTGTAAACACAATAGAGGGTTTATACATACATAAGCATTTATTATTGTCTGTATAAAATCTCTACTTACCTAACTCTATCAGCAATATCCGGAACTTGTGCAGAAACACTGTCAGGATACATTATTGTTATTATTTTTTATTATTTTAATATTTATTATCTACAAAAAACCTGTATAAACTTAACAAAGTCGCGACATAGTCGCGACACTACACTGTTCAAACCAAAATAGAAAATAGTAAATCCATTATTCTCAACAGTTCGTCTCTTTTAACAAAAGTGTCCATTTATACAATACCAGAGGTTTAGATGATAGACATCTACCTAGAATTACTTTTTATTTCAATTTAATTTAAAACAGGAATTAACAATTTAATACAATATTTTAAAATTAAAATATTTGACAGTAACTGACAGTTAAGGTAATTTGACGTAGGTACCTAACTAGTCAAGTTAAGAACTATTTTTGAAATGTTTATGAATTAATTAATTTATAAAAACATGATGAAATAAAATATAATACTGTATAGGTAATTATTTTTTTTCTACAGTATTTTCTTTTTAATGTACATTTTCTTTTAATTTAAATTAGTGTCTTTTTAATTGTAATATATCTATCTATGTAAGAGAAAGAGTTTTTTATTTTTTGGTCTGTGAGAAAAAGAAACATGCGTGTGTCGTGTCGTGACATATTTTGGTCTGAATTTTTTTCGGCTAGTCTCTAGCCTCAGTCGTAACTGGCAGTAACGCCCGAAAGGGAACTTCGTTCCAATAATAATTAAAGTATCTCTGAAAGTACCTCTCGAACAGAACACTCTCCGATTATTTAGACGTTCTAACAGCCACTAGAATTTTCGATCGATCGAAAGATTCTAAGAACTGGCGTCTGTTTAGCGCTATTTCCTGGGCAACAGGTCTGGACCGTTTTGTAACACTAACCTCCTTGTTAAAGGCTCAAGTACATGGGGCGGGTTTACAAGCTACAAGCAGCTGATTATGGTGCATTAAATTTTTTACTAAAAGAGCTGAGAAACGAAGATCCTGCGGCTTACAGAAATATTTTGGCAATTACAGGTAAACAGTTTGATGAATTACTGGTAATGGTCAACGAAATGTTGTCAAAAAAACACAACAACAAGAATGGCAATCCCAGTAACTACAAAATTAGAAATAACATTACGCTATTTAGCGACTGGTTATTCATTTAAGTCTCTGGAGTACCTGTTTCGACTTCCAGAAACAACAATATCGAGGTTCCTACCCCATGTACGACGATTTGTTGTGTTCTTTGACCATTCATTAAGGTAAGTGTAAATAATTTATTGTAATTTATTTCAAAGAATTTATTTCATATAATTTGTGAAAACGTATTAATCATAGCTGTTTGTAAGATGTCCTCTTCACCATTTGAAGAACCAGTCGTGGAAGCCATTGATTGAGGAGATGCGAGTAGCGAAAAGTTGTTAAATTGTTGTTGGACTGATGGATTGTCCAATATGTTTAACTTAGCACGAGTTATACAATTTTAAATATCCTGCTGCAGCAAGATGGCTGCTCGCTTTTGTAGCTGACGGAGTTCACTTGCTACATACTTGCCAAACAGATCATATGGCTTATCCACAGCAGCATTGTTTGCAATGTCGTCTAACTTCTTGATTGCTTGGAATGTCTCCCCATTGTCGGATTTACTAGTTTCTACATTTTTTCTAAACCTTTTTCTTGGCGGTTAAGGTGGCTTAATAAATCCAGACGAGTGGGCCGTGTTTGTATCAACAGTGGAGCTTTTCGCGATGCCAGGCATAGCAGGGTCAATGTTGTTGCCTCCCTCTTTATCTTGTTCTAAATTTTAACTTTGTTTTTTTTCTTTCAGGTACCAAAAACTGTTGAAAATTGGAAAGAAATTGAAAATTTATTCCTCCAGCGCTGGAATTATCCTAAATACTGTGGGGCGATTGATGGTAAACACGTTGTCATCAAGAGACCTCCCTGTTCAGGTTCATTATACTACAATTACAAGAAAACCTACAGTATCATACTATTTGCTATGGATGATGCAGATTATTGCTTCACTTATATTGACGTAGAAGGAAATGGCCAAGCAAGTGGCAGTGCAGTTTTTAGAGATAGTACTCTGAACATTGCAATGGAAAATAAAACCTTTGGGTTTCCTGAGAACTCTGTTATCGTCGGGGACGACGCCTTCCCTCTAAGACCCGATCTTATGAAGCCTTTCAGTAAGCATGGACTAAGTGATGAAAAACAAATATTTAATTATCGTCTTTTCCATGCCAGACGAGTCTCAGAAAATGGTTTTTGCATACTTGTCTGGTGATTTAGCGTGTTTTCAAAGCCAATGAAGTTAAGACCCGATAGAGTTGTTTGGGCTGCTTGCACTTTGCATAACTGGCTGCGAAAGACTGCTTTAAGCCACTACATGTTACAACAAGCAGTGGACAGAGAAGATTTTAATACAGGAGATGTAACACCTGGTGAATGGAAACAAAATACCAACATCCTATATCCAGTGATCAGACTAGGCAGCAACAATGCAAGCCAAATCGCTAAAGGGACCAGACAAGCATATATGTTGTATTTCACGAAAGAAAATACTCTACCGTGGCAATAAGACTTAAAAAGGCATAATTAATGTTTTAAAAACATAATATGCATCTGTGATGTATTAAATTAACAATTATTTAAATTTACTTACCAAATTTGATGTACTGTTCCTTGTTGTCACAACCTCACTCAAATAAGTAGCATCCTTAAACCAGTATAACTTTGGTACATAAACTTTATCAGTTCCACAGCCACTTGTTTTGCTTTTTTCAATGTTTTGTAATTCCGTTCTATAGACATCTTTAATGGACTTGATTTTAGACTTAAGCAACTTCACATTCATTTCGCCTAACAACTCTGTCAGCTCAGACATAAGTCGTTTAAAACTCGCATCACTCAACGATTTGTTGCTGTAGTCTTTATCTTTGATCTTCCACAATGTAGGAAATTGGTGGTACACTTGTAAAAACAAGAAAATATTACTCAAGTTCTACTTCATTTTCACAACAGGATTTGAGAATTACACTATAGGGAAACCACCACTAGTTTAGCAAATTTTCAGATTTAACCTAACCTAACAGCAGACGACAACATGTGTTTTCCATACGCTAGCTAGTTGGCTACTGAGAAAGTGTGAAATTTTGTGTGTACTCGACTACTAGCGCACTCGCCATCTTGCCAGCTTTTTACAAGCTGGCTTGTTAGCTTGTAAACTCGCGCCGTGTACTTGAGCCGTCTGGAACGCATGCTCTTAAAAGGACTGTCTGATAACGGACCACTGATAACGGACCAATTTTCCATCTGGGCTTTCCCACTTCCGAGTGATTAGGTCATCTTGGATACACATTATCTCGGATACACATTGGGTCCCACTGTAGTCAATAACCCTTAACTGGTTGTCCATATTTCGCGACCTCCTGCCACTGCATCTAACAGTTGATTATGGTTAACAGGTGAGGGTCTATGACTGCAATCTTTTTTTTTAAGTCCCATAGGTGCTCTGGCTAATCCATTAACTTAAGATCGTTAAGTTCATTTGCCTAGCCTCGTAAGGACGAATATTATATTGCTTGAATACACAATTCGGCCCTACAAAAAAAGCAAACTGCATGACATGTTCATTGACATGTTTATATAATAATCTGCATGTATGGATCTCATGCGGGTAGGAACCCACTCTGTGCGGCTATTAAAACAGATCTCTTACCAAAACACCACAGTGCCTCCACCAAATGGGAATTTTGGAAACAATATTGTAGCTCGCAAATCTCTGTACGAGCCTTCGCCAAACATGCTCACGTCCATTCCAAGATTTCAAGTTAATCCTATTTTCATCTGAGAACAAAACTCTCTTTTAATCGTTAATTGTCCAGTTTTAATGGTTACGAGTAAAACTTACCATTGCAACTTTGTGTTCCCTGGTTAACAAAGGTTTTTTAGTTAGCTGGTCTTCTACTTTTTACTCCAGCTTTATTTAAACTTCTTCTCACAGTTCGAGACGATATTAGTTCATTGCGAGTAACAGCCAACTCTTTTTGTAACATTGTACCAGTGACTGTCCTGTTTCGAAAAGTAGACACAGACAGTAAGCGCCCATTTCTTACATCCTTTGCGCCCTTGTCCAGGACTGCGCTTGTAAGATCCTCTCTGAGAGAAAGAAAGAGAAAGTAAAATTGTATTGTTTATAAAATAACATACATTTTGCACGAACAATTACATACATAAAAAAATACAATTTGTAGAAAACATAGACAATATAACATAAATAAATATAAAAATAATCACAATATTAATTTCTCAAATAGTGCAGCTTCCCTCAAAAAAGTTATCTACGCTATAATTATATATGGAAGTTTACAAATTTTTTACAGTCCTTCTAAATACAAATAAATTATTTACAGATCTTATTTACATAAGTTTGTCGTCAGGTGTTGTAGAAAGAATTGGTCCAAATATCCTTCTGATGTTTTTTGGAAATTAAGCACTATAATTCAAGGATATATAAGCAGGGAAGAGGCAAGATACCATGCTTTAAGAATAAAGTTCTGTATTGTATACCATACTTGACCCAGCATAGGTCAATTGAAATGAAAATAGCTACTCCAACAGACAATACCATATTTCAAGTAAGATTCGATTAATGCAAAATAAACATTTTTCGCAATTTAAAAATCCAAGTGGTGTGCGACCGATTTGACTGCGAAACAATCAGATGATTTTTTTTTACTTACATAAATAAACTATGTGCTTTTTAAACTTGAGGTTGTTATCAAAGTATGCCCAAAAATCTATTTATTGTGTCAGAACAAATTTAGTATCCAGTAAAATATTGTCCAAATAACTGTTAAAAGTAATTAATTGCTTTTTTAAATTATTAAATGTTAGATGATTTGCCACTATAAGTTCTTCTATAATCTTTGCTAAAAATACTGTTCAATACCTTATAGCACATGTTTTTTCATCCAATTTTGGTGTTACTGAAAAAATAGTAAACAGTCCATTAATGTCAAGGTTAACTATATCATTAATATAAATCAAAAAAGGACATAGCCCTGAGGTACATTACACTTGACGCTGATATTACTAGAGCTGCATTCATTGACTGAAACAGACTGGCATCCTTCTTCCAAATATGAACTGATCCACTTCAGAGTAGTCCCTCTAAAACCATCCTTCTCCAATTTATTAAGAAGTATTCTGTGGTTCACACAGTCAAAGGCTTTAGATAGAACACAGAAAACTGCGGCGGTAACATAATACCTTAATAGTCTTAATACAAATTTTCCAAGAATTCAAAATGGCATCACATCTACTCTTGTATAATTTAAAACCGAATTGGAAGGAAAAAAGTAAGTTAGTTTTTTCAAAGAAGAATATTATGCGATTTTTTACCAACTTCTCTACAACTTTTGAAAGAGCGGTAATAAAGAACTAGGATATCTGGATTTCCTTCATTGCAATAACGAAGTTGATCATTATGACGTTTAATTTTGTAACCATCGTCTAATTCGATTAAATAATGAAGTTTCCCTAGCCGTTCAATTACGTTACCATATTTCCATTCACTTAAATTTGAATAATTTCTAGATTGGACCTTATCATCTATGTTGTAATGTTAATTGAAATCAATATCTTTTTGTTTTGTTTTATTTGCGTAAGGACGCAGTAAGTTTGTTTTTTTTTGGGGATGTCCAAATATATTTTCAGATGGTGATTTTCCTGACGCTAAAGGTGTAACTCTATATCTGAATAAAAATCTATTTAATTTTTCGTGAAAGTCCCCTGATTCAAGCATCATCCAATATGATTTTGATTCCAGTGTTTGACAATATCTTTCAAGGCCTGGCCATTGGTGGCAGGGTGATTTGGAGCAATGAAGTTTTGACGAATGCCATTTCTATTGCAGAATTCAGTAAAATCCTTAGATTTGAAAATGGTGGCATTGTCACTTACTAAAATTTCAGGCAGTCCCATTTGACTAAAGATTTCACTTGAATGGTAAAAAGAACTTTTCGTTGTGGGGTTTCTTCTTATTATTGTAATCTCCGGCCACTTAGACTTGGCATCTACTACAATAAAGAAAAAATTTCCCATTATTGCACCCGTGTAATCTATTTGTATACGTTGCCAGTTTTTCTCAGGTGTTTCCCACTTACTGAATTTTTACATATATTGCAACATGCCAAACAACCCTTAACTACATTTTCAATATCAGAGTCTATCTGTTTCCAATAGCAATAATTCCGTGCCAGTGCCTTCATTTTAACTATTCCCAAGTGTTTTGAATGAAATTCTTTTGGTACAGCTGGTTATAAACTTTTCAGAATGATTACAAGGTAGCCACGAAAAATTATTCCATCCTGTAAGGGTAATTCTGGACCTCTTACGTTGCCTCTTAATAAATCTAATTTTAGCTTTGATAAATCATTGTCACGTTTGATTTCTTCTTGTAACTCCTCAGATGTTACGGTGTCCCCTTGTATTTTATTAAGTGAAAAGTGGTCGATTGTCTACTACTAATGTAAACTTCCGGCCAAAAATATAATGATATAATAGTCGCTTACATGTCCAATAGATAGCAGTCGCCTCTTTGTCCAGTGGATTGTAGTTTTTTTTCGGCTTTAGTTAACGACTTAGAAATAAAGGTTATGGGTCTTTCTGTACCATCTTCTAATTCATGTGATAACACGCCAGCCAACCCACATGGACTTGCATCAGTTGCCACTGTGATAGCCAACCCTGAAGTGAATGGTATTAGAATTCGATCACTAGCTATTTCTTCCTTGGTTTTATTAAATTCTTTTTCACAATTATTTGTCTACTCGCACTCTACGTCCTTTCTTAACAATGGATGAAGAAGTGTTGAAGCATCGGGTATAAAGTTTGAGTAGTACATGAATAAACCTAGAAAATGTTGTAATTCTTTACGATTTTGTGGTCTAGGTGCAACTTGTACTGCCTTATTTTTTTTTTTGAAAAACCAAAACAATTTAAAAAATTTAAAACACAAACTTGCATAAAGAAGTATATATTAAATTTTTTTATCTTTGAAAACGACAACCGATCTGGTTGTCGAAAGCTAAGAAACATTAAAAAAAATATTTTCATTTTTGTTAGACATCATGGAGACTAGACAAGGAGTACGAACTCCATGTATGCAAATAGGGCTACCAAAATAAGAGGGCGCTGCTGTTCCATTTGTACCAAAATGGCGACCAATGAGGACGTAGTTTGAAATAAAATAAATAATTTTTAATTATTTCATTATTAATTTAGTTACACAATGAATAAAATAGTTCGATCTTTCAGATATAAATAATAAAACTCAATTTAATAATTCACGATTATTTAATTGTCTATATTCACACCGGTACAAAAGGAATATTAGCGCCGCAAGTGGTGAAAAAAGTAAACACAATATGTACGATACGCGTGGACAGATTTTGGCAATTACCCCGGTCGAGTGCGTACTTCTTGTCTAGTCTCCATGTTAGACATTTTCAGTTTTAAAAAACGACCCTTGACAATTTTACATATCCATCAAGATTAATAAGCAAGGGTCATTTCTAAAATATTGATTAATATTTTTTATCAGTTTGTTTTAGTGGCAAAAAGATCTCCAACTAAAGAAATAAATAGATGTTATTATGCCACAAAGAAGCTATAGAGAACATTTAAATATGGATGACAGATTTTGTCAAAAATTCAGATTAAAATTAATCCGCTTATGATATCTCCTCATACATCGACATCTCTTCATAGATGTCACAGTCATTAAGTAGGTAATAATTACTTTCAAAAACCTTTCGTGAAACTACCAGAAATAAAATTCCAACCTTTTAATGGTAAAATTACAGATTGGAATTCATTTATCCAACTGTTTGAAGCACTAATCCTTGATAACCATACCCTTTCGGATTTAGAGAAATTTATTTATCTAAATTCCTATTTGAGAGATAAACCACTAATATTCATTTAAAATCTCCAGGGGACCAACAGTAGTTTTTTTGTAGGAATTGATATTAAAATAAAAACTTAAAAAAAAAAAAAATTAAACCGCCTTGAAGTCGGCTCCAATGGTTTAGATCTTTGTAAAAGATTTGAGTTACTAACATTGTTTTTATATTTTTCTTAGTTTAGTTTATGGTATATAAAATATATGTAACGCATTAAAAAGTGACAATTCTCATTAATTGGTTTTTTATCTCAAGTAAAAAACCCTTACACCCTATTTGGGTAGAAAAGGGTATTGATTATATATATATATATATATCTCAAGTAAAAAACGGACAGGTTTACTACCCGTAACCAGCTGGATTTCAGTCGCCATCTCATTTGATTTTTAAAATATAGTCCGATTTTAGAATCGCTGTGGTTAAAAACATTTTGAAATTGATTTAAGTTTGCACAAACGCCAAAGAAGGTTTAAATTGGTCATTGGTCATTTGTGGACTATACACAAAACCAGATTACTGAAAATGGATTGTATAAGAATGACTAAGCTGATTAAGATTTTGTGGTTTCGAGATAAATTAAGGATGCAAGAAATTAACTGAGTAACTACCTAAACAAGTTAAAGTTTCAAGAAATTTCAAATACTGTTTCTATTTTTTAACTGACTTCAAAAAACGAGGAGGTTTTCAATTCGACCATTTTTTTAATAATAATAATAATAATAGATTTATTTTCAACAGGTTAACACCCAATAACAGAAAATAAGAATAAATCATACATTCCTAAAACTAGCAAAGGGGTAATACAAAGGAAAACATATGTAAAAATATTTGTAATAAAGCAGTTTTACATACCTAATAATATCATTAAAACTATAAAGTATTAATTTCTTAGGAAAATACTATAAGCTACCAGTATTGTATCTTTAGTGTCTACATTAATATCACACATGCTGCAAACATTGTTAAACAAATTACACATTTGATGAACAGGGGATTTAGCTAATACGTTCGTACGACAGTTGGCGTTATAAAATGTGACTTCATTTCTAGCTAATATTCTTGGAACTAAAAAATTAAGTTTACTTAAAATATACGAACAGTCAATTTTGTTGCTAACAAGTTTGTGCAAGAAAGATAAAGATGCAAATTTGCGCCGATCAGCCAGAAGCTCCATATTGAAAGTTTGATTTAATATTGTGTGATCGAACCCCCTCTCCGGATACCGTCCATGAGATTTAAAGAATATATATTTTAAAAATTTCCTTTGAATCACCTCAATAGATTGGATAGAATTCTCTTAGATTGGAGACCACACTAAAGTACAATACTCAAAGCTTTGTTCTCACAAAAGTATTATATAATATTTTCAACGAATCAATACTGGCAAAAATAGACCAGTTCCGTACGCAATACCCTAACAAGTTAGACGCAGCAGCAGTAATACCCATGATATGTTCTTTAAAAGTAAACTTACTATCAAATACTACTCCAAGGTCTTTATATGTTTTGCATCTTTCTAATACCTGATTGTTAACTGAATAATTAAATAAGCGTACATCGTTCCGACGCGAGTAAGTGACAACTTTACATTTTGAAATATTTAAATATAAAAAATTATCCATGCACCACTGGTACATTAAGTTCAGAGATTGTTGAAGTCGCTGTGCATCCTCATCACTGTTTATTTTGCTGTAAAGTTTTAAATCATCAGCAAACATTAAGTGCAAGCAGTCCAATTTTGTAGAAAGATCGTTAATAAAAATAATAAACAACAAGGGACCTAGATTAGACCCTTGCGGAACCCCTGATGAGGCTATATAAGGGTGAGATTTAAAACCATTATATTCTACTATTTGCGTTCGTCCAACTAAATAGCTCTGAAATAGTTTAAGTAAAGGTGATGAAAATCCTATAGTTTTTAACTTGGACAATAACAAAAAGTGATCTATTTTGTCGAACGCTTTTTGAAAGTCGGTATAGATAACGTCTACTTGGCCTTGAACGTCTAAGATTTCCGCGGTAAATTGAGTAAAGCAGGTTAAGTTTGTGACAGTGGATCTTCTGGCCATAATGCCGTGTTGATTTTCAACTATCAAATTACTGACCGAGTAGTAAATTTTATCATATAAAATAATTTCGAACAATTTGCTAAAGTTGCATAGTATAGCTATTGGCCTATAGTTTTCAACAAAACTCGTGTCCCCCTTCTTAAATACAGGACAGATCTTGGTTGTTTTCCACAAAGATGGGTAACATTTAGACTGGAGTATTTTATTAAAGATAATAAAAAGCGGCTTGGAAAATACGTTTATACAATCTTTTATCATAAAGCTTGGAATATTATCTAATCCGGATGTCATTTTGTTTTTTGCTGCTTTTATGATGTCTGCCTCAGAAGTTTAATTTATTGTTATATGAAAGTTATTGAAACTATAAGGAGCAGTAGTAAGATTAAAAGGATTTGATTGTAAATAGACGCTAGAGAAGAAGGATGCAAAACTGTTATAGTTTATCCAAAACCACTTGAATAAGCGTGGTCAACTCTCTTTTCGAATTTTCAAGAATTCTCTTCATGGGCGAACAGGTGTGAGTCGGGAAGTTAAAAGCAACATTTAATAGATATTTTACTAGGTTCGTTCATATGATGACGTTCTTTTGAGTTTCCCCTGGTAAAATCGTAAAAATAATTACTATCCAAGTGGGTCTAGTTATACTATAACAATTAATTGAGGTTCATCCATAACTTTAGTTTCATAATTCATAGTACCCGGTATTCTGGAAGTTTCTTGTTTAGTATTAACAAAAGACCAAAATTTCGTTGGATCTTTGTAAATTGAATTTTCAATTATCTGTACATACGCTGCAAATGACACACGAATCTGCGCTTTAATCTGACTTCTTAACTGTTTAAATCGATCTTGATAATACTGGACTCCATATTTTTTGTAATTTTTCCTCGCCGTATCTTTTGCTTTAATGTTCTTTATTATTTCACCGGAATACCAAGGAGGATATTTGCGAATATTTTGTTTAAATACAGGAGTATAACTGCTAACAACTTCATCTATAATCTTATAAAATTTAGAGCATGCTTGATCAATATTATCAATATGATCTAGGTATACAAGACCAATCTCTATTAAGAATTTCATTATACATAGCTGGAAAATTCGCCCGACGAAAGTTGTATCTAGTGCCGCCAGTATTGCTTGAAAAACATTTGATTTTTATATCCGCTAAATTACATTCCAAAGTTAGAGCAGGGTGATGTTTATCTTCTTTTACTAACGGACATAAATCTCTATTTACAGAACATTTCAAATTAGACATTATTAGATCGAGAAGTCTACCATTTAGGTTGTAAATATTGTTAAGATTTTTAATATCAAAAAATGAACAGAAATTCTTAATAATTTTAGACTTGGAATCGTCTATATGGTTAAATGTGGGCACATTGAAATCTCCACAAATAATTAGTTTATGATCACCAAATATGCTATTGAACGTTTCAAGTGCATCAAAAAACGATTCAAAGTCTGCTAAAGAAACCGCAGGACGAATATAAATAGAATATAAAATAATAAAACATTTATCTAAAACAATTTTACAACCTACTAAATCTATCAATGGGTACAAAGAACACAAGATATCTTGTATTGACCTGAGACACAGTGAAATTTTTACGAACCGCTATTAACGAACCACCGCCAGTTTTTAAGCCAGTCGCATTTAAGTCCCGATCACACCTGTAAACAATATATTCATCTGGAAATAATTCAGAACTGTACACATTACTGGTAAGCCAAGTTTCACAAAGACAAATAAAATCAATTTCGCATACAGCAACAGCATTGTAGATGTTCTGCACTTTAGAGTTTAGTCCCCGAACATTTTGAAAGTAAACCAAGACACTGTGAAAACTGCTATTAGGTGTTCCTAGTGCATATAAGCATTCGGAACCGCTCCTGGGCCAACGGGCCACGCCTCCAAGTGACGCACTCGCCCTTATTCATTTATGCCGATGTCTTTGAAAACAAAACAAATTTGCAAAAAACAAACCTCTGCTCGATACAAGAAAACCGTGGAAATTTCGTAACACCATCACAAAACTTTCTTACGAAAATATGGCGAGTACACGCTTAATTGTGTCGAATGAAGTTTTACCCACGCAGTTTAAAAATGTTATAGTTGGAAGTAGTGATCAAGCCATTGTTACCATTCGAAGCAATTTAACATGCATATCAGAAATCAACGAGTGGGTAGCCAAGTTTGGTGAACTAACTAATACTAAGTGGAACTCAAGGCATTCACAATCTTCAGGCCAAAAAGTGGTGTGCAGGTCAGTGTAAAACTCTTTATATTGGTGCATGTATGATAAAAAAAATTGCTTAGTTATTTTCCTAAATCATTCATATTATTAAGTGCAACTTTTAACTAGGGTGCCATGCGTACTGTATTTTGCAGTACAGTACTACTTTTTAGGACTTTGTCCTGCCTGTTTCAATTAATTCTGAAAAATATTAAATGTCATCTTTTTTTACTGCCATACATCGTGCATTATGATGCATCGTGCATTAGAATGATTGAAATTTCCTCATTAAAGAATACTTAAAGTCAGATATTTCTTTGTAGACAACTCATTATCTAATCAAAATAAAACAAAAAAAACTATGAAGTCATATAAGTTTGGACCCTAAATGGGACTTAGGTGCACACCATACCTGTTTATATGGGGACATTTTTAGGTTTCCCAATCTGCAGTACTGCCTAAATAATGACTCTGTGACTAGAGAAATTAAAATTCACTGTTATAAAAAATCAAAAAGGGTCTGTATAAACAAGGATCATGGATACCTAAGTTAAGTGCCAAAGCCAAACTTTTTGAATCACCTTGTACTTTTCATTAATCAATAGTCTCACATGATTATCAAGCAAGAGCTTTATTAAGTTGTCAATTTAAATTTTTTAAAAATTTATTTAAATTTAATTAGTTTCGTATAGTCGAAAGGATATTTGTGCCATTTGATCTGATTTGAGTCGATTGCAATTTATAAGACTGAATTGCCAGTAAAATTAGAAAATCAAGTAGACGCAATGGAATTACTTTTTGTATAATATACTCTTTTTACATTGCATTGAAGTTGAAAATATCTGGTCACTCTACTTTTAACTTTAATTTTTTTACAGCTTTGAGAGTATTTCAGTAAGTATGGTACAGGCTGATTATTTTTTAAGGAAAGAATGGTAAAATGTAAAATAAATATTATAATTTTAAACATTACTACAAAATAAGTTTTTTTTCCAGCAAAAAATTTCTGTGTCACCATAGTGGATACCATAAAGTCCCTCGAGATCAGAATAAGAGGGGCATTTCAAAGAATGCTGATTGTCATTCTTCAATTTTCCTCAGGGTGAAAGTGGATACTAAAAAAACACAACGTGACGATTTTGTGAGGGTAAGTCTAACCCGATTAAAAGTTTTGCAATGAGATTTTCTTTTATAGAGTACTGAATATTACTACATAATTTTTTCTGTATCTCAATAAGATGTGTTTTTCTCTAAAGAAATTCAATGATGCATGCATGCATATAAGAGTGCATCATAATGTTTTGGCTCTATTATTGGCTACAACGCCACCATTATCTTTTAAGTATTAAGTATATTCTATATGTCTATAGTCAGAAACACTTTGAAAATTCCTGTGGCATCGCCTGGTACCAAAGTCACCTTATAGAGATATTGCATTTGGATCACCCTGCATAACCACATTTTTTTCTAAATCCAATTTTCCCCTTTTTTGTTTTAGCAAGGACTCCGGGCTGTTATTATTATCAACACTGAGCACTCCCACACCCTCAATACTGCTGAGACTCTTAGATTCCTTCCGGCTTCTGAAATTCGAGAAAAATTCATAGAATATTTCAATGATGGTCTTGGGATATCAGAATCTGCAAACTATCATCGAGAGGTAATGGAAATAAGTGGGGAGTATAAGGAAGAGGATTTTGCGAACAATCGCCTTAATCCTACATCAAGGGTCATCAGGCATTGGTATGATGAATGGAGACTTCTTCATCTTGGACCCCGAAGTGGACCTGCCTTGATTGAGGTGAGTGAAGCACAATACCAAAGGGAGTATTAAATATAATTTTAATTAATGAGAAGTAGGTAGATAAAACATGTTTAACTCTCTCTCACTTTAAACAACAAAATAAAAAAACTCCTATTTACTAATGAACATATATCGATTTTTTAGTAGTTTATGGAAAGTGTTAAAACTTGTAAAAATTGCCAAGTGCATACCTACTTTTTTTTTCTTTTCAAACTTCTATATACTTTAGCTTGTTATATGTCTGGCTAAAATTCTTAATTTATTCTTTCATTTTTTAGAAACTAAAGGAGAAAATGGAGGTGTACTATGGGCAAGGAATCACAGTTAAACTGTGGGAGGATCCGTTTGCAGTTGTCATCGTCACACCCTTAATGAAGAGAGCCAGTGCTTTACCACAATCTGCAAAAATAGTTTTTGTGGATTCAACGAGCTCCTGTGATGCAGAAAATCATGTCATAACCTTTTTCCTGTGCCCATGTGCTGCCGGAGCTGTCCCACTTGGCATTGTCATTACCCAAGGACAGAGTCAACAAACGTATATGCGTGGATTTTCTCTTTTTAAAGAGATCTTAGAGAACCCTTTCAACCGGAACGATTTACCTACAATTTTCATGACGGATAATTCGTCTGCTGAAATTAATGCATTGAAGGAAGTTTGGCCTGGGTGCGAGTGCCTACTCTGCATTTTTCATATAGCTCAACAAGTGTGGAGGTGGTTATGGGATGGGAAACATGGCATTGAGAAAGACCATCGCTCTCCTCTCATGAAGTTCTTCCAAAATATTCTGTATGCAAAGAGCGTATCGGAAGCAAACGAGGAATTTCTAAATGCCACGGGATATATTGGCTCGTATATGCCCACCTACCACAAATGGTCCCAATATATTATTGGTTTGTGGGACTCAAGGGAAAGTTGGTGTATTGCATTTCGCGATGAGCGTGTGCGAGGCCATCACACAAACAACTTTTCCGAGGTAAGTGTGCGGGTGTTTAAGGACAATGTTCTGGGACGTGTTAAGGCATACAACATCATCACTTTGCTTGATTTTTGTTCCACAGTGCATGAACAGTTTTATGTAAAGAAATTAAGCGACTTTGCCAACAACCGCAATGCCAAGAAACGGCTTTTTTTGATGTCCATGAAAAAAAAATCACTGGACATTAAAAATGAAGACATCATTCAACTTGGGAACAGTATGTACCTAGTCAAGGAATGGGAAGTAAATATGCAAAGTGCATGCTGCTCCTGTCCTAATGGTTTGCACGGGAAGTTGTGCAAACACCAGTATGCTGTACTTTCATCCAGCGAAGAGTACCTGCAAAATGAACCACTGATTCTGGTTGATGAAAGGTATTCAATTGCATGTGTGGCATTAGGAGACAAGGTTCCACCTGTAGCTTTTTATCAGCCATTCTTGCCTACAGCTTTCCAAGAAACTGATCCAGTTGCTTCCATTAGAAGTACAAATATTTCACTCCCTGCATTTGAAGGAACAGACTCTCCAATGGACATCCAGACTAAGCAGCTATTTCCAACTACATCTTTTCAAAACAACCATTTAGTTGCTTCTACGTCAACACATGGAAATACGAGTATTTTCTCCCCTGCATTTGAAGGAACTGAGTCTCCGATGGATATATCGACTGAGTCTCCCCAAGAAAACCTTCTTGAAAGTGTGTTTAGTGAAATGAAATCGCTGCACAATAAATTTGGATCATCTGAAGAAGGGTTACGAACTTTCTTAAAGAGACTGAGAAAGGTTCAGTCTCAAGGCCAGTGGGAACAGGTTCTCTATACTTCGGGGAGCAAAATTCCACTGAAAAGAAGGCCTGGTGCTTCAATTCAGGTGCAGCCAACCTCCATAGCGCGGAGAAAAATGCAGGTGACAAGAGGTTCACGCAAGTTGCCGGCTGGAAGACCTGCTAAGGGAATCCCACTTCCAAGATCAAAGAGGAAGCATGCTTTGTCAGCCAATATTGCCAAGAATCAACCGAATGCCCATTTACATGGCTCTAGTCATTAAGAAGCAACATTTTATTTTGGTTTGCTACAATATAGTTAGTCCTTAACACCTTTTCTCCCTTGACTTCTCAGATTTTGATGAAACTTGATTTAGGTTTATCAAGAGTCTTTTTTAAATATTTGAGGACTTTTTTTTGCACTTTGTTATTAAAAAAAGATAATTGTTTAACTTGTGAAATTTTATATTGTAACCTTTTATGTCTAAAATACTTTTATATTTAAAATTTATACATATATAATCGTAGCTTTTTTAAAGGTTTGCAATTTTATCATTTTCACTGTAATGTATATTCCATAATCAAATCTTTTGCTTTTGTCATACTAATTTCTTTGCATTCTGCATTATCAAAAAATATCAATTTATATTATATGCTCTCGTTGTAAGTAATTTGGAAGTTTGCATGGACTATCTCAAGCAGTAAGTTGTGTTATCCTTGTATTTTGTTGATTTCATAATATTTTTTTTTTTTAATTTTTAATAAAAACAGTACCTACAGATATCCTTTTATTTTAGATTTACTATGAGGAAACTAATATATTATTATATTATTATATTATATTATTATTGTAGTTATGCAATTTTTTAAGTTGTATTTTCTTTTTTTATTACAATTGTATCGGTTATGTTAAATGAACGTGATAAAAATAGATTTTTTACTCTGAAATAAAAATAGGTTTAGTCATGATACATGTTCAACTTTACAAACGAAAAAAAAATGCAATAACCCTCATGCGGCAGCTATATTGGCATATAAAAATCAGATGGGGTCTGCTTGTTCGCACTAAAATCGCATGTAACAAAACGATTTCAAAGTTTTTGTTTTGATTTCGTACTGCTATGAGTGCTATAAGAGACGGGTCAGCACCTTACGTCATTCGAGTACGTCACATGAAGGCGTGGTCCTTTGGCCCAGGAGCGGTTCCGAATGCTTATATGCCTCCCATGCGTTCCTAGTGGTTTAAATGGACAATTCGCGGAGAACCGTTGAAGTATTTAATGCGAATATTTGTTTGTTACATTGTTGCAAAGGCGATAAGGAGACCTTTCAAATGAGCTGTCACGTGACCTCGGTTTGTATTTAAAAAAATTGTCGATGACGTCATTACGCCATCACTAATGACGTAATGTCCAACACATCTATAGCAGTTGATGGCCATTCAAAAATTAAAATTGACGTGTTTTAAGATTTTTTTTAAAAGTCGTCTGTTTCTGAAATAATGAATTTATTCCATACTTTTGCATCATACTGTATATGTTACACAATATCTCCAGTATTTATAGTCCGATTTGAAAAATCCTTTTTGCATTCAAAAGAGTAGTGTCCGTGTGGTCCCATAAAAAGTTAAGTTAATATGTTAATAATGATGTATAACATATAAACGTAATAATTGACCCATTACTGACCCACTCAAGCCAAAGGATTTTTCTCACAAGGAGAATGAATGCGCATTTCATTAACACGCTTGCTCACTGCGGGTTGGTGATTTCAGACAATTAAGTCCTCGTTTCATCACCATGTTGTCCTTCACCGTACTTGCATACTGTATCTAGGTGCCGACGAATTTACCCATGTCTCCAAAAAGTCACATTGGTTAATGTCGGGATTGTTGGCGATTAAATTCAGTACCTCTTGCACCGTATTCGGAAGGTTTTGAAGATGGTTAATCATGAATTTGCACCGACATATGAAAAAGCCAAGTAGCAACTAAAAAGATTAAAATATTTTTTTTAAATTGAACCGTCTTCAAAAAAATGCACTAAAAACCCAGAAATAAAATCTTTATTTCTTAAAAAAATTGGAATTAGGGATCTGATTTCGATTTCCTTGAAGTCAGCTCGAATGGTTTATATCTTTTTGAAAGATTTGAGTTACATTCGAAATCTAGATTTAATAGCCAAGATTAAAATGGAGGATAATTGAGATGAGATACCTAGTTGATTCCAATTTTTAGAAAGTTTTTTATTTTCGCCGTGTTCTTTGTCTCTTTGTCCTTCTCTTTGTCATTCCGTGGAATTTTGTAATCGAATTTAAACCTATTTCCCGACAACCTAGAGCTCTGAAATTTTCAGGATAGCTAAGAACTGGATGACAATGCATGTTTCATTTGTGTTTAGGCATATACTTAGATTTCGGAATTTATACTGAATTGTTATTAAATTATATGATTTATGTTGTGTATGGAAATTATCATTTCGAAAGTTTTTATACAAGTTTGTGGTAGCTCAGTTGGATAAGCGTCTAATTGTGACAGTTCTGTTGGGTTATCGTAATGGGATCGATCACGCGACAGAGAAGTTTTTTTTCTTTTTTTTGTTATTACATGTGAAAACAGTAATTATTATTTTAACTGTTAATAAAATAAACTATTTTAGAAAGTTTTTAGATCAGCACATTCTTTTAATCATAACTTTGAAGTAATATATACCAAATAAATCATTTATAATATAGTAATATGACCTATAAATCAGCAAAAAAAACATTTTACTATAAAAGTTTTTTTATATAAATTGTGATTATTTTATAAAATTAAGATTTTATTTCTGGCTTTTTAGTGCATTTTTCTTTTTTTTTTTTTTTGTTTTAAGGATGTTCCAAAATGTTTTTATTATCATAAAATATTTTATTTAAAGCTGTCGGTGTTCTCATTATGAATTCGCAATATAACACATAAACAACTATGCATTAACATTACAATTATGTACACAAGAAATAACTTAAAACAATTATTTAATTATCATTCAATTTGAGAGTAACCAAATTAAAACTGTATTCTACAATTTATGTATAACCGTACTCGTTGCACATCCTATAAATTCTACTTTGAACTAAACGTTTTTGTCTCATCGATTTTCTTCGAAACGGAAAAAGGATGTTTAAGCAATTCGTCGACAGATGGTTGTGTATGTTCATTTTTTATGAAACGAAAAACATTGTAAATCACACTAATCACAGTATTCATTTAACTCAAAATGTCAATAAAAATGTACTTATTAAATTTGTATTATAAACTTTCATTATTCGATACTAAAAACTAAATCGTTCAAAGATAACAATTAAAATATATTTATATCGTACAAAAATAGGTTTTTAAACATTCTGTTATTTATATTATAAATAGCTTTAGTAGCTGTCAACTTTAACAAAAAATAAATAAATAAAACAAACCCGCTGTCATGGCATTTATGTGTACAAATAAATAGTGTTGTTTATTAGAAAAAAAATCTTGTAAGTATGATACAAAAAATGTAAAATGTAGTAAACAAAAAGTTTAAGCTAAAAAATATATTTAAAATTTACAGAAAAAAGATATAGGTACATATGGAAAAAGGTCTTCCATAAAAAACAACTTTTATTTACCTGATTTCAAACTCATTTGTGTATCTTTAAAGGAAAGTCACCAAGTCATGAAATTTTGTATATAGAATCCTTATGTTATGGAAAATTATTAATTTTAAACCAAACAGAATACCGTGTTTATTCTACAGCAATACTGATTTCAGAATTCTTGGTCGTGTGTTCCCAAATCTAATAAATACCTACTTCTTCTCTTCAAACTGGACTAATTCGAGTTTAACTGATGTGCTTTTAGTCTATTGTATATAATTAATCATATAGATTTTTACGTGACTAATATAATTTGACATAACTTTTTTACTTGTTAACCAAATAAAATCGAAAAAACTTTAATGTTAAGTAAAGGCCAACTCAATATAATGGTAAAAACTGCATCCAAATCAGTTAAGCTGTTTCTAAAATTGGTACTAACAAACGTACCGACATCGACATACAGAAAAACAAACAAAATAAAAAAATATTGATTTGGGTTCTCGTATCTTTTGAACGGTTATAGGTACCTACTTATAATAGGTAAATTTGAAGGGAGGAAATAAACAGATGTAGACTTCTTAACTAGCTATAACAGATGACATTATAGTCATCTATGACGTTACAGAGTCACTGTAACCGATAAATAGGACGTGAATGGGACGCTATGGGGTGTGGTATCTCGTTTGACAGATATTGAAAATATTTAATAATTTTGTTTGGGTTTACGCTGATTTTGATCAATAAAATTAATAAATACTAAAATTGTAGTTTTTCTTTTAATTATACATCATTCTACCTTTAAAAATATCTAGTAGGCTGTTTTAATATTTATTCAAGTTGGTACCGATTTTTGTCATGTTGGATTTTCAAAGTTACCAAGTCACTGCAAGTCACAAACTGACAAACTTTACAACAAATAACATAAATATAATTGTTAGGTAATATTTAAATATTGTCTGTAACTTCCCCCCCTACCCCTCATTCGTAAGCAAACAGAGCTAGCGAAAAGTCACGCGTGGTTTGTTCAAAAAATTGAAAATAATAAAAAAGTAGCATTTGTTACGATATTTCAAGGTACGTACTATCGTAATTACTCATGTACATGTCGTGCCAATGTACTGGCTTGATTTTGTTTTAAAAGTGCATGTTTTCTTGTTGAAATACTGAGAGCTTTATTGAGTTGGTGATCATAGTTCGGGAGCCCAGAGGGTTTTCGTAGCCGTTAAAGAGATAAGGCTCCACCAAAGTTTTTTCTATGTATTTTGACCCCTGATTACAAATATCAAGGGTGAATTTTCGAGAAATGGTTAGGAAATTTGTTATTAACAAATAATTTGTTACTAATAAACAAATTGTTTTTTCGCAAAATAAAAAACATTACCGTAATCCCTGACTGATTTTAAGCAAAAAAGGTTCCTATGTATTTTTTCATCAGACGCACTGTTTTCAAATTAAAAATTGTTAAACATTCGAAAAATAGCATTTTTGACATGTTTCAAATTTACCGGTGTAAAGTTGGCCCCGATTTTTTAAAATTTCATGTTTTTTTATATGGACCTGTTTGTCCATCGTTTGTCCACCCTTAAGATAATTTTTACCAGCAAGCAATCAAAAGATACAACCAAAACAAGTTTACGGGGCTAACTTCACGTTTTTTCGAAAAACTTCAAATTCAAAATTTGTTCACACCATACGTTTGTCCATCGTTTGTCCACGTTTGTCCACCAATTAGATTATTTTTACCACCTAATTAAACAACTAAAAATACCAAAAAACGTATACATGTTAGTAACATCCCTATATCAATATTTTTTTAAATTTCTGTATTGCATCCGTTTGTCCATCGTTTGTCCACGTTTGTCCACCCTTTAAATAATTTTTACCAGCAAGCTCTGAATAGATACAGCCAAAACAAATTTACTGGGCCAACTTTACGATTTTTCGAAAGACTTCAAATTTGAAATTTGTTCACACCATACGTTTGTCCATCGTTTGTCCACGTTTGTCCACCAATTACACGACTAAAAAGACCAAAAAACGTGATTAATGCCCATACATGGTAGTAACTTCCCTATATCAATATTTTTAAAATTAGTGTATTGCATCCGTTTGTCCATCGTTTGTCCACGTTTGTCCACCAATTAGATTATTTTTACAACCTAATTAAACAACTAAAAATACCAAAAAACGTGATTAATGGCCCATACATGTTAGTAACATCCCTATATCAATATTTTTTTAATTTCTGTATTGCATCCGTTTGTCCATCGTTTGTCCACGTTTGTCCACCCTTTAAATAATTTTTACCAGCAAGCTCTGAATAGATACAGCCAAAACAAATTTACTGGGCCAACTTTACGATTTTTCGAAAGATTTCAAATTTGAAATTTGTTCACACCATACGTTTGTCCATCGTTTGTCCACGTTTGTCCACCAATTAGATTATTTTCACCACCTAATTAAACAACTAAAAATACCAAAAAACGTGATTAATGGCCCATACATGTAAGTAACATCCCTATATCAATATTTTTTTAATTTCTGTATTGCATCCGTTTGTCCATCGTTTGTCCACGTTTGTCCACCCTTTAAATAATTTTTACCAGCAAGTTTTGAATAGATACAGCCAAAACAAATTTACTGGGCCAACTTCACGATTTTTCGAAAGACTTCAAATTTGAAATTTGTTCACACCATACGTTTGTCCATCGTTTGTCGACGTTTGTCCACCAATGAGATTATTTTTACCACCTAATTAAACGACAATGGTAACAATGTATTATTTATTTTTAGAGATTTTATTTTACGAATAAAAATTTCAGTTTCAACATAATCAAAGTAAATGTATTTTTTTTGTTTAATTTTATGTTTTATTTTAATTTTATGTTTTTTTAATTTTATGTTTTATTTTAGTAAATGATTTAATATTTGTGAGAATAAACACCTTTTTTATTTTTGTTTAAAATTGTATTCTTACATTCAATAAAACCTGCATTTATATGATTCCATCTATCTTGCACTACATAACTAAAGGCTAGACAGATTGAATAACGGACTGACATCAAAGTGGTAAAAGAAATATTTTATTACTTTATACGTTAACTCGCCGTTACACGCGTAATGGTTAAAAAGACCGCATTTTTGGAAAATCGCCTGTAACTTTGCTAATATTCAAATTCAGTCTTTAAGGTTCCACCTATTCCCCATTTATGAACTTTGAAAGGTCAATTTGCCGAAAAAACACTATTCCATTTTTCCACACATGCGCAGAAAAATGAGCAATGGAAGGGGCTGAAAATCAGATTTATTGTTTTTTTACATCTAATTGAGTTTTTTTAATTGTTATTTCATATTAAATTTCTAAAATACCCAATGGGCCTTTTGTTTTTCGTTTTTTTATATCAACATTTCTAATGCGGTGTAGACCGTGCGCGTGTACTTATGGTAAAAGTGGAAAACCCGTATACACGGGTTGCCGGGTTAAAAGTAAAAATGTATTTTTATTAGGTGGACAAACTTGATTGTGAGTAAAAATGCTCGAGCTGTTTGTTTGTACTTGATTCTTCGTCGTTTTTTTGGAAAATAAGCATGATTCATTGTTTCCAACAGTATTTAAAGGGGTAGAAATTTAAGTTTGTGAGGTGCAATGCAGAAATATTAAAAATATTGATATAAGGAAGTTACTACCATGTATGGGCCATTATTCACGTTTTTTTGGTGTTTTTGGTCGTTTAATTAAGTGGTAAAAATAATCTAATTGGTGGACCAACGTGAAAAAACGATGAACGATGAACAAACGTATGGTGTGAACAAATTTCAAATCTGAAGTTTTCAAAAAAACGTGAAGTTAGCCCCGTAAACTTGTTTTGGCTATATCTTTTGATTGCTTGCTGGTAAAAATTATCTAAAGGGTGGACAAACGTGGACAAACGATGAACAAACGGATGCAATCCTGAAATTTTAAAAATATTGATATAGGGAAGTTACTACCATGTATGGGCCATTAATCACGTTTTTTGGTGTTTTTAGTCGTTTAATTAAGTGGTAAAAATAATCTAATTGGTGGACAAACGTGGACAAACGATGGACAAACGTATGGTGTGAACAAATTTCAAATTTGAAGTTTTTCGAAAAATCGTGAAGTTGACCCCGTAAACTTGTTTTGGCTGTATCTTTTTATTGCTTGCTGGTAAAAATTATCTTAAGGGTGGACAAACGATGGACAAACGTATGCAATACAGAAATTTTAAAAATATTGATATAAGGAAGTTACTACCATGTATGGGCCATTAATCACGTTTTTTGGTGTTTTAGTCGTTTAATTAAGTAGTAAAAATAATCTAATTGGTGGACCAACGTGAAAAAACGATGAACGATGAACAAACGTATGGTGTGAACAAATTTCAAATCTGAAGTTTTCAAAAAAACGTGAAGTTAGCCCCGTAAACTTGTTTTGGCTATATCTTTTGATTGCTTGCTGGTAAAAATTATCTAAAGGGTGGACAAACGTGGACAAACGATGAACAAACGAATGCAATCCTGAAATTTTAAAAATATTGATATAGGGAAGTTACTACCATGTATGGGCCATTAATTACGTTTTTTGGTGTTTTTAGTCGTTTAATTAAGTGGTAAAAATAATCTAATTGGTGGACAAACGTGGACAAACGATGGACAAACGTATGGTGTGAACAAATTTCAAATTTGAAGTTTTTCGAAAAATCGTGAAGTTGACCCCGTAAACTTGTTTTGGCTGTATCTTTTTATTGCTTGCTGGTAAAAATTATCTTAAGGGTGGACAAACGATGGACAAACGTATGCAATACAGAAATTTTAAAAATATTGATATAAGGAAGTTACTACCATGTATGGGCCATTAATCACGTTTTTTGGTGTTTTAGTCGTTTAATTAAGTAGTAAAAATAATACAATTGGTGGACAAACGTGGACAAAGGATGGACAAACGTATGGTGTGAACAAATTTCTAATTTGAAGTTTTCCGAAAAAACGTGAAGTTAGCCCCGTAAACTTGTTTTGGCTGTATCTTTTGATTGCTTGCTGGTAAAAATTATCTAAAGGGTGGACAAACGTGGACAAACGATGGACAAACAAGTCCATATAAAAAAACATGAAATTTTAATAAAAATCGGGGCCAACTTCACACGGGTTTCAAATTTGCATAACTTTTTATATAATTAATATTCTTCAACTCTGCGATTACTATTTGACACTTAAGATCATAAAGTATAAGATAAAACCGGTTGCAATACGAAAATACAATCTTTTTGTTACTTTTTAACGCTATAAACAATATGCATTTAATCTCCTGTAACGTACGACGTATGAATGGTATGCATATTGTTTATAGCGTTAAAAAGTAATAAAATTATATCATTTTCGTATTGCAACTGATTTTATCTCATACTTTATGATCTAAAGTATTGAATAGTCATCTCAGAGTTAAAAAATATTAATGGACAGCCTAAGTCTGACGTCACAGCGATGGGCGGATCTGTTTTTGGCTCCAAACATTCTCGTTGTCAATGTTAAATCCCCATAAGGAATTTTTCTTTTAGTGTTTTTGTAAATATTGTGATAAAATAAGACTTTTCAGTTGGATATATTGTTAAAGGAACTTGTTATTTAAGTGTTTTTTAATCGTTTGTGCCCAGGTGAGTTAATGTAACGTATTAATTCTGCTTTAAACTTGTTTGAGGTTATGTCTGTTTAAGTTTTGCAGCACCTTTTTGTTTGTTTTCTTTTCAGATCCATTTGTTGTTAAGAATATAATGGCTTTTAAATATGTTCTAAAACTTTCTAGCATCGATGCTTTTATAGATGACAACAAAATTATAAAAAAAAGGGTGAAAATGCCTTAGAATCCAGTCATGTGAAAAAAATGGACTTTTACTCTGATTTTCAGATTATCAGAGGAGAAATATTTGCCAGTATGAAAGACAAAAGTTACAAGGTATCTATGACTGCCAGCAACTTTGGAGCTATAATTGCAGCGTGGAGGAGAAACAGATTCCCAGTTAGTTTGTTCAACACATTTCTAGGTGAGTAACAAATCATATATCTATTACTTTTGTCATAGATGTTATAAATAATTTGATAATTGCTCCTCTGTGTAATTTTTCAAAAAGTAGTCTTTTCAAAAACGGTATTTTATTAATATATAGCATTTTCTTACTTTAGTTAAATTTCACATACATTTTTTATTATAATTAATTCATTATTTTGCTAGGTGAATACAATTTGGATGGTATCAAAGCAATCCAGTGGGGTAGAACTCATGAAAAAGATGCTCTAGATCCTAGATCAATTGACGCAGGTTTATGATTTAAATATTCGGCCAACTGGAGTATGGCTAACAAATTCAGGACTTGTTGGTGCTAGCCCTGATGGAATAATTGATGAAGAAGCCATTGTGAAAGAAAATGCCCTTATTCATTTAGAAATGATCAGTTGTCAGAAAAATTGAAGAATTATAATAAATATATAATTTTTTATGACGATAAGGGTAACATGTTCTTAAATACAAATTACAATATTATCACCAAATTCAAGGAGCTTATATTTTAAAAAATAAAAAATGTTACTTATGTATTCATACATTGAAAGAAGTATGTAGTTGTGACAATTGTAGACTTTGATGAATCATGGTAAGAAACCATTTCACTCTTGGAAAATTTCTACATAGAACATTACTTATCAAAGTTGTTAGAAAATTGAATAATTTAAGAAAATTGTAAAATTGCTAAGATAATTAGTATACAATTTATATAGAGCGTTTATCAATGTGACTTTAGATTATTCTACAGTGTTAGCAGATATTTAATATTTACTTTGTGCACCATTATTATGTACTTATGTTTTTCTTCCAGAGATTTTATATCAATTGTTTTAGTAACAATAATTACTTGGCATTAAATATTTTGTCATTTAATGAGAGAGGATTTGGAGTCAAAAAATACCGTAAAAGTGACGAGTTATGGGGTCCTTATATCTCTTTAAACGTTATTAAAATCAATTTAATAATCTTAAAATGTAGCCTATATGAATGTAAAAATTACTAAATTAATAAAAATTTTAAAACTTTTACTGTATATGTGCAATGATATTTTGTTAATAAAGATTTTTTTAAACAAACTGTTTTAAATTGGTGTATTGAATGTACTATAGTTGTTTTTCTGTAGATGTTACACAAAACTTGTAAGTAAAATAAACTGAAACAATGCTTGTGGTTTAATATTTTTTAATGATTGTAAAAACTGTACTATAGAAATATATTGCTTAAATAAAATATATTTGTAACTCCAAATTATATGTCGTCCTTCAATAATACTCCTCAACTTCTTTAATTGGGGGATTTTGAAAGTTTGTGAGGGCTACACACAATGGAAATTTGTAATATATAATATGATGGAACTTGCTGCAGAATATTATAACACTCAGCCAGAAGGTTTTTTACAGTTCGCTTCCTAAAAAAAGTGGTTAATTAGACTAATGGATTTTCTGCAACAAAATTCATACCTTTTTTCTGGAGATTTTATATTAACTTCTTCTGAACATTGAAATTAAATAAAGTTGGTCCATTCTTTATTTAAGAAGTGATAATCACACACAAATTCACTTGGATCTCTATCTTTTCTTCTGTAAATAAATAAATTTAAAACATAAATCTTTTAAAGCGAATGTTAGCAGTTTTTTACCTTATGAGAGAAATCTATCTATTCCTCTTGGGTCTTATTTTTTGGTAACCGAAAAAACTTACATGGATGCTTTAAACTGTAATATTTACAGTCCGAAACAAAGCACATACCCATTGAAGCAGTATTAGATTTTAAAACCCTAAAAACGAATGTATTTATACTCGAAAACTCAACAAAAATTAAATAGACATAACCTCAAACAAGTTTAAAGCAGAATTATTACGTTACATTAACTCACCTGGGCAAAAACGATTAAAAAACACTTAAATAACAAGTTCCTTTAACAATATATCCAACTGAAAAGTCTTATTTTATCACAATATTTACAAAAACATTAAAAGAAAAATTCCTTATGGGGATTTAACATTGACAACGAGAATGTTTGGAGCCAAAAACAGATCCGCTCATCGCTGTGACGTCACGACTTAGGCAGTCTATTATATAAAAAGTTATGCAAATTTGAAAAATGTCAAAAATGCTATCTTTCATATGATTAAGGATTTTTAATTTAAAAAATACATAAGAAGGTATTTTGCTTAAAATCATTCAAGGATTACGGAAATATTTCTTGGTTTGCGAAATTTTTGTTATAAAATCTCGCAAAAATAATTTGTTTTCTGAACTACTCCAAAATTGTTCTTCTTGTTTCGGTATTGGAGTGTTAGAAATAATTTTATTACCTATATAGCATAGTGATTCACTTTTTACACATTTTTTAAGCTCTGATGTCTTTATGGATTTTTCAAAATATGAGTCAAATATTAGACCTATTCTAGATATATTTTGAAATGCTGCCCTCCACTGTATTAAATTTATAAAAATTTTGGCATCATCTTTAAATGTCTGCATTAGTTTTCATGATATTGTACGTGATGATAACATAACATCAATTATTTAACAAATGGGTTTTATCAGTATTTAAAGTTTCCTCGAAATGGGAGGGACAAAAATTTCCTCCCAATTTTTAAGTTAAGACTTTTGTTGTTGTTGTTGTTTTTCATGAAATAAAGCATTATCATACGATAAGTCATATTGCAACAATCATTGATATGGATAATTTCGCTCATTGGCTAATAATATAAATCTCTTTATGTCACTAACAGGTACTTTAATATTCTTTTTCTTCACTTGATCAGTTGTATTTAGTTGAAATGTAAAATTAGGAAAGTCATTACTAGTGATTGTTTCAGATAAGGATTTAGTATACCCTTCATACACTCCGCGTTGCACGGTACAGGAGATTAAATGCATATTGTTTATAGCCTTAAAAAGTAACAAAAAGATTGTATTTTCGTATTGCAACCGGTTTCATCTTATACTTTATGATCTTAAGTGTCAAATAGTCATCGCAGAGTTGAAAAATATTGTTGCAAGATTTTATAACAAAAATTTTGAAAAACAAGAAATATTACCGTAATCCTTGAATGATTTTAAGCAAAAAACCTTGTTATGTATTTCCAAATTAAAAATCCTTAATCATTTGAAAAACTCTGCGATGACTATTCGACACTTAGGACCATAACGTATGAGATGAAATCGGTGGCAATACGAAATGCAATAATTTTATTACTTTTTAACACTATAAACAATATGCATACCCTTCATTCGTCGTACGTTACAGGAGATTATGCATATTGTTTATAGCGTTAAAAAGAAACAAAAAGATTGTATTTTTGTATTGCAACACTATTCATCTTATACTTTATAATCTTAAGTGTCAAATAGTATTCGCAGAGTTAAAAAATATTAATTATATAAAAAGTTATGCAAATTTGAAACATGTCAAAAATGCTATTTTTCGAATGTTTAGCAATTTTTAATTTGAAAACAGTGCGTCTGATTAAAAAATACACAAAAACCTTTTTTGCTTAAAATCAGTAAAGGATTAAGGTAATATTTTTTGTTTTGCAAAAAAACAATTTGTTTATTAGTAACAATGTCACGTGCATAAATCAGCTTCCATATATTTAAAAGTAAAGTTAAGTGTTTTATCGCGATTGCTAGCCTTTTAACGGGTTCTGTTCAGTTGTAGTAGGTATCGTATCGCCTTGACCAGTAGAGAGAGTAATTCGATTGTTGAAGAACGCATTAACTGTCTTGCAACTATTCGTAAATTTGTTCTTTCTTTGTATTTTTCTTCTGTCATTGTTATTTGTAGTCCATCATCCCATACAGCGGGGAAATTTATCATATTAATCGTTTTAAATTATCGTTGTTACCGTTGAATTTTATCGTAATTTTAATAAACCATGGATTATAAAATGGACATTTCTTACCTAAAGAAGGACATGTTAATGTATGAACTCGCGGTACGTGGAATAACTGCCGAATCAAAACAAACAGTGGATCAATTACGTGCTACCTTGCGACCCATCTTAAAGATGGAAAAAACGGGAACATTCACCGCTCCTCCATACCCCTTTGCATTCGAAGATGAAATTAAGCAAATTAAAACCTCCCTGGAACAGGCAAAAGAGGCAATGCCGACCGCTGGAAGCGAGGATTCCCAAACGAAGTATCACACCACACTTTCCAAATTGGTGCACATCTACCACCGGATAAATCGGATACCGGAGATTGGATTGGACGTGGACGAACGGAAGGAGAGAACGAAGTGGATCATGGAAGCACTAGCAGCCCTGGATACATTGGAATCGGTTAGCAGACAAAATCCGAAATTGAGTCACATCCTACAGGAATCGGAGGATAACGTCACCTCCACACCCACAGCTTCACACTCAAGGCTACCAACGATGTCATCGTATTCACCACCAAGAACAAAGCCTAATACCATCGATAAATGGAACCTCAAATTTGACAGGGAAGGGAAAACATCCATTCACAATTTTCTCGTGCGAGTTCAGTAACTGCGAAGGGCTCGCAACATTTCAGAACGACAACTGTTCGACAGTGCCATCGACCTATCTTTAGGCAAAGCTCTACATTGGTATCGAGCCAACTCTCATAGGTTCGCCGATTGGACCAGCCTATCAGACCTGCTTCGACGCCATTTCGAGCCACCAGACTATCGAACTCGGTTATTCCGCGAGTTGCTTGATAGAACGCAGGATACTTCTGAAAGTATAATCGACTACCTAACCTGCATGCAGATGTTGTTCCGACGTCATGGAGGACTGACAGAAGAAGTCCAGCTAGATATTATTTCACGAAACCTGTCACCGTTCTATACTACCCAACTTCCTGTGGTGACAACTCTTGAGGAGTTGGAGACCGAATGCTTAAAGCTGGAGACCAAGAAACATCGAGTCGACTCATATGTTCCACCGTCCAGGAGGAAGAACCAATTCGTAGAACCGGATTTCGCCATTGTGGAGAGTAATCCCAGAACATCGGAACCGATACCTTCGATGGAGGAAATCGACCAAATCGACGCTCCACGTGATAGACCACCCAATAGGAATACGGTTTGTTGGAATTGTCAACAAAAGGGCCATACAAATCGGAATTGCCCAAATCCGCGGAAAATCCACTGTTACCGCTGCGGAACACCAAACGTGACCGTGAGAACATGTTACAAATGTTCGTGTTCGGGAAACGCATCAAGGGAGAACCGTTAGGTCGCGACCTTCCTCCCCATCCTTCATTAGCGACCAATCCGCGTGATTTAGCTCATAGAACCCTATTAGATTATGTAATTGCGCACGCGCAAGGTGACCAACGTCCTTATTTGAAAATAGAAATATCCGGGTACCCTATATTAGGATTACTTGATTCGGGTGCTAGTCGCACGATTGTGGGTTTACCAGGGTATGAGTTACTCTTGCGTTTAGGGTTACGACTCATCAAGCAACCTACCATTTGTACTGTGGCAAATGGAGAATCATGTACCAGCATTGGGTATATTCAAACACCTGTGACGCTCATGGAAAAGACCCGCATGGTAGACATAATGGTATTACCTCAACTTTCCCACAAACTTATCTTAGGGATAGACTTTTGGAGAGCGATGGAGATCTTCCCTGATCTAAAGCAAGATGTCTGGCGATTCTCGGACACTCCAGTCAACATGGATGTAGCCCTCGTCCAAGGGATGGAACACCTAACTCCCGAGGAAAAGGAAAAACTGGAGGTATTGGTAGAACAGAACATAGCTGCAATGGGTATAGGACTCGGTTGCTGTAAGGTAGCTGAGCACGAGATTGTATTAGAGCCAGGAACCCGACCGATTAAACAACGTTATTATCCGGTCTCACCATACAAGCAGAAAATCATCGACGATGAAATTACCGAGATGCTGAGTTTAGGCGTGATAGAGAGATCTACTAGTCCATGGTCCAGCCCCGTGTGCTCGGTACGAAAAAAAGATAACACCTTCCGGTTTTGTGTCGATTATCGGCAAGTAAATGCTGCGACTCGTAAAGACGCATACCCCATACCGTATATTTCCACCATACTCGATCGGTTGAGAGGCACACGGTACATTAGTTCCATCGATATCAAATCTGCGTTCTGGCAAGTACCACTAGGCGAGGCGTCACGAGAATACACCGCTTTCACCGTACCTGGGAGAGGGTTGTTTCAATTCCGCCGAATGCCATTCGGGCTATCTAACGCCCCTGCCACCTGGCAACGAATTGTAGACACTATCTTGGGCCGAGAGCTGGAACCCAATGTTATGGTATACCTGGACGACATAATAATCATCTCTAACTCATTCGAGGATCATCTCAGACTGCTAGAAGAGGTATTCGACCGTCTAAGGAGAGCAGGCCTAGTAGTTTCCAAGGAAAAGTGCAATTTCTGCAAGCCACAACTTAAGTATCTGGGATATGTTGTGGACGACAAAGGATTACGACCAGACCCGGAGAAGGTAGAGGCCATCGTAAATATACCCCCGCCGCGGAATGTCAACGAAATCCGACGGTTTGTAGGGACCGCTTCGTGGTACAGACGGTTTGTGCCAAATTTCTCGTCTCTTTTGGCCCCTTTATTGAAATTGATCAAGAAGAACGCTAGATGGCATTGGACAAGTGATTGTCAGAAATCCTTTAACGCACTGAAGGAATGCCTGGTAACTGCCCCTATCTTGACAGCGCCAGATTTTGAGAAGACCTTTTACTTACATACTGACGCTTCCAACTACGGCCTTGGTGCTGTTCTATCACAGCAATTCGAAGAAGGAGAGAAGGTGATCTGCTATCTATCGAGATCATTGTCAAAACAGGAGATGAAGTTGTCTGTCACAGAGAAGGAGTGCCTAGCAGTTATTTGGGCAGTAGAAAAGTTAAGACACTATTTGGACCACGTTCGATTTGTAGTAATTACGGACCACGCATCCCTCTTGTGGTTACACCGCCTGCAAGACCCCCAGGGAAGGCTTGCTCGTTGGCAGTTGCGACTGCAGCAGTTCGACTACCAATCGATCCATCGGAAGGGGAAAGACCACATAGTCCCAGACTTTCTTTCTCGAGCTGTGCCAGAGCCCATTGACGCAATAGATTCAACGGACACCTGTTGTAGGATTACCTCGACTACGTCAGATAAAAGGTATACTTCCATGCTAAAAAGGGTGCAAGACCATCCGCACAAGTATCCCCTGTGGCGTGTTCATGATAACGTACTGCTTAAGCTAATGAAACCAACTGTCCCGGATTTGTCTCCTACCATGGACAACTGAAAAACGGTAGTCCCGCAGGAAGAACGCTTGTTCATTTTGCAACGTTGCCATGATATTCCAGCTTCAGGACACATGGGCGTATTTAAGACCCTAGGGAAAGTTCGTCAAGGCTATTACTGGCCCAAAATGAGAGCCGACGTGGCTAGGTATGTGAAGACCTGTAAATGCTGTGCTAGAAACAAGGTTGAGCAGAAACCGCCAGCGGGATTGATGGGAGATCGACCGGAGATTACAGAGCCCTTCCAGGCTATCAGCTTAGACTACATCGGACCACTAACACGTTCGAAACGTGGCAATCAATACGTCTTAGTGGTTTCAGACTATTTCAGCAAGTCCGTCTTCCTGTATCCTTGTCGGAAGGCTACCGCAAGATCACTAGTTGAGACGGTGGAAGGTTTCTTCCTACTGTTTGGAACGCCAATGTCCGTGACGTGTGACAACGGGGTGCAGATGAAGTCCAATGAATTTCGTAAACTTTGCGAGAAGTATAACACCAAGATCTTTTTCACTGCAGCTTACAATCCGCGGGCTAATCCGACTGAACGCCATAACAGGTTAATAAAAACCATGCTGCGAACGTATGTAGACCAGGAAAATCATAGGACCTGGGACGAGCACCTGAATGAAATCGGCTGTGCCATAAGGACGTCTCCAAGCGAAACTACGAAGTACAGGTATTACCTCATATTTGGGAAAGAACATAAACTCTATGGGACAGATCATCGAGCGAAGACATCGATCGCAACACCTACTCTGGATACGTACGTTAAAAGTCGTCAAGATGGATTTGTTAAGTTGTACCAACAAGTGAAACAACGTATTGCGGCAACAAGAACTCATAACGCTAATCGCTATAACTTACGTAGGCGACCGGTATCTTTCAATTGCGGAGATCAGGTGTGGCGTCGGAATAAACTTCTTTCGGACGCGCTAAAGTATTACAGCGCAAAATTAGTTCCCACTTATGTAGGTCCCTATATCATAAAAAGAAAGTGTGGCTCTTGGTCTTATGAACTACAGGACGAACAGGGTAATCAAAAAGGCGTCTGGCATGTCCAAGACCTCAAACCATTTTGTGATCCAAATTTGGAACCTTAAAATAACGGTATATTTAGGATTTTTTTTCTTTATCTTCCCTTCGCTGAATTATTTTCCCTGATCTTTACTTTTTTTATTATTTTCAGTTAATGTCCTATTTCATTTAGTTTGATTTTGTTTACTTTCCTTTTTTTTGTGCCTTGTGGCTGGAGGCCTAAGAATTTCACCACCCGAGGATATTCCAGGCGGGGTTGGTAAAAGTCCACCAACCTAAACACTTTTTGGATTCAAGTTTCGTTATACCTTGGGTTGTCTTATTGTTATCCTACCTTACCCGTCGTCACTTGAATCCAACCTTTTTAGCAATTCCATCGTTGATTCCTTTTTTTTTGTGCCTTGTGGCTGGAGGCCTAAGATTTCACCACCCGAGGATATTCCAGGCAGGGTAGGTAAAAGTCCTCCAACCTTAACACTTCTGGATCCAAGTTTCGTGGTTTATTTCGTCTTGCGTTGTAATGAATATCTTGTACGTTATCTTATATTTACCTTATGTTTAGTTATCTCATTTACCTGCTTCCGTATTAGTTATCACCGACTTTAGTAGTAACCTCATGGTTTTGGTTTCAATTTTAGTGTATCTATGTCACTTAATTGTAGATTTTTGAGACCCAAACCTCTATTTTCCGACTGGATCATTGAATCCTTTTGCGTTTTGGCTTTTAGTTTGGGTTATTGAGTGTCCAGTGGGAAAAAAACCAAGTTGTGGGATTTGTTGAGGGATTCGCTAAGTCGGATTAGTAAAATCAAACTATTGTCATATCTTATCTTTCGTACTTGGATCCAGCACTTTTTTTTTTATTTCTTCAACATGACCATCGTTGACCTTAACACTTTAGGATTCAGTTTTCGTCGTAACTTTTCTTCCCTTACCTTGTCTTATCTTCTGTTCACTGAATCCTCTTCCGTTATTCGTTTTCTTTCGCTGCTAATTCCTTTATTCTTTTTTTTTCTTTCGGTATTCAATCTCAAATTTTTTGTTCTTCTACTTCTTCCATCCCCATCTCTTTCGATAACAGCTGAACATTTTTACTTCCTTCTTTTTTCCTCTTTGGTATTTTTTTTTTGTGTAATCGCTAGTTGTTACTGGTTGTCCTGAGGTTGGGTGACTGGAGCCAGATGTCTTTTTTTTTCTTTTGGAATCCTGTTCGTGTTAGTCGTTGGGTTTTATTTGGGTTTTATTTGTTTTTTTTTATTATTTAGGATGTACCCTTCAGGTACACTTCCAAATTGCTACCGGATCCTTCTGATTCGGTTTAGTCTGGTGTGGGCTTTATCCCTTCAGGTCCCGGGCTTCGGCCCAAAACGTCCCTCCGCGATTTCTTTTGTGTATGGCCTTAGGCTCTGGTGGGTGCCGGGGCTGCACGGGGGGTCGTCCTTAGGTGGAACTGCCTTGCTTACGCTCCTTCAGTGGGAGGTGAATTGCCTGCTGGCAGGGACCCGAGGGAAAACTGTCACTATGTGGGGGTTCACTACTGCTGTCGGAGTCAGATGACCTGGCAGGGCGTCCCGTGGAAGTCTCGGTAGTACCAGAATCTTTGATACCTTTTAACTTGTCCCTTTTATTTTGTAATATACCGACGGAGGTTTAGAAGTGGAGGAGGGTTGTGAGCGTTGTTTACCGGGTCAGTGGACTTTGTACTCTGTAAGGTGTGAGGTCCAGGGGTGTGTAACCACGACGCGATTGAACATCTTTTCGCGAGGTCGCCCCTGGAAGAGTGCATTGCCTCTGCTCGCCTCGGGGAGCATCGTTCATGGTCCTCTGAAGCGGATAACCGAAGTTGTTTTAGTTTGGTGCAAACTTTATTGTTCTGGGTGCTTTTGTTCCCGAGCTTAGCTCGAAATCTGTGAAAGTACTTTTGGTTCTGTGACTTTCCTTCTAATTTTATGTTTTCTTTTACTTCTTGTTGAGTCTTTATATGAAGGTATGTATGGTAATTTCTAGCGTGTGTCTATTCCCGAATCTTTAATCTATAAGTCATCGTCGAAAATCTTACGAGTAAGCTTTTCTCCTTTTTAAGGGAGGGGGATGTTGTCACGTGCATGAATCAACTTCCATATATTTAAAAGTATAGTTAAGTGTTTTATCGCGATTGCTAGCCTTTTAACGGGTTCTGGTCAGTTGTAGTAGGTATCGTATCGCCTTGACCCGTAGAGAGAGTAATTCGATTGTTTAGATCGAAAACTTAGCGGTACTTAAACTGTTTAAGCTAATAGCGAAAATTTAAAATCAGGCAAACAAGTGCATTGATTTATTGTGACATTAATAATACATTTAGTTTAAAGAATTCGATTTAATTTCAACATCATTTCGTAAATCAATTTAATATCTAGCAAAGCCGTTTTTGCACAACAGAACACACAATTTCCCCTTCCTTACTCTCAAGTGTCATTGCGAGAAGCGTATGCGTGAATTAGCGTGATGTTTGGCTTCCTTTTGCGTTTCAACAGTGGAACGAACGATTTAGTGCTATTACCGATTTAAGCAACGCCATTTTGTGAAGTTGAACGTTCTTATCTGGCAATTTCTAAGCCATCCTTACGGGATTTTGAATTTCACTTCAGTATTTTTTATCTAAGCCTCATTTGTGTTTATTCCTATTGTGGTATTTTTGAGTAGGCGTTTGGATAACTCCATATTTCTTGGGATTTAATTAAATGGTGCTTTTCTTCGTGTGATTACTAAGAGAGTTCGTTACGAAGAAGCGTGGACATCCGATTTAGAATCACGAAATTTGCTACAAGGCGTTAGCGAAATAACATCGCAGATTGGCTGCTTAACCCCTAATCTTAATATAAAAGGGGTTTTTGGACCTGGCGAGTAATTTTTTGGACCTGGCGAGTAATTTTTTTTGGACCTGGCGAGTAATTTTTTTGGACCTGGCGAGTAATTTTTTTTTGGACTGGGCTAATCTGTTGGCTTGGCGAACATTTTTGGACCTGGCGAGTAATACCATCGGAGCAGCGTGGCTAGTACAGTTAGCCTCTCTACAAGATCCTCTGCGTCAGAGAAGTGCTACAAACAGATAAGCCAAAATTTAATTTTAAGTTCAAGACATTGTAATTTTGTTTAAGCGGATGTAACATTTTATAGTTTGCATTTTTAGGTACTAACTATTTAGTAATTTTTTTTTGCGCTGAGTGATCACTCTTTTATTTTATACGCCAGTAATTAGCGGTATCATATTTGATTATTTTATTTATCGCTTATTTTTCATTATTTTTCAGAGATTGTTAAATTGAACCGTTGGGTTTATATTATTGTAAAATATATAGATAGATCTAATTTTGTTGTCTTACTCAGCCAATCACCCACTCACCATATTTGTTATTCAATCAATTTTTTTTTAATTAAGATTCTTAAATTCATTATTTATCTCCAGTAAGATAGGTCAGTGCCTGGAACATCAGGGGTTTCCGATTTGTACCGTTTAAATCGGTGGCGCGACTCACACTTTTGTACTTACCCTCTACGGCTGAGCTGGGCACAAATTTGCCAGTAGAGAAACCACTTACCCATCTTAGCTGGAGTTGGAGATTTCAATTTAAACCGTTAGAATAATTTTTCAAAATTTGATTTTATTTTATTTTTACTAAAATACGTAGCAACAAATTATTTGTTAATAACAAATTTCCTTACCATTTCTCGAAAATCCACCCTTGATATTTGTAATCAGGGGGTCAAAAAACATAGAAAAAACTTTGGTGGAGCCTTGTCTCTTTAACGGCTACGAAAACCCTCTGGGCTCCCGGAGTATCAGCAAGTACCAGTTGGGCAAAGTGAATACGGGCAAAGAGGACAGAGTATCCGATTTACCCGTTAGGCAAAATCAAAAGTATAATTCGTTTTTTAATAAAATATTTCCAAAAAACTATTATATAACGCTTATTGGGTATTGGTTTACTGTAGACGATGGGCTGACAACCTGTCACTACAAATTAAAAACAACTTATTTCCCTCATAACTTTGTTGAAGGTGACAGGAAATAATCTTATACATCATTCGTTCTCTGCCACTCCTTTTAAGGGAAAAGGCGTGATAATTATAAATAAATAAAAAAAACACTTATTGAACGTTAATTACTAAAGAATTAGAGATATTAGAACTTCTTTATGTATAAAATTATAAGCATAGCCCCGTCCACACTCTCGTTATTATCATCGAGAGAATTATCGAAATCGAAGGTTTTCCACTGTACCAAATAAACTATCTATCGTAAAGACACTGATGTATATTGTCGTCTCGACGAGAACAGCAATGGTTTGGAAGGGGCACGTCGAATATAAAAAATAATATAAAACTACCACTATTTTGGATCCAGCTTTGGATTAAAGCATTGTGATAAATATTTTTTATCTTTATTGTTATAGATGGTTTACAAATATAAAAGAAAAACAAATCAAGCCCGATGGAGTGAAGACGTTATGATGCTTGCAATAGCAGACTGTAATGCAGGTATTTCTGTAAGAAAGACTGCAAAGAATTATAATCTTTCTTATGCTACCCTCTATAGACATTGGAAAAAGGGTAGTTCTACAGCACAGCTTGGGCGATTCCGTAAAGTTTTCAATGACGAACAAGAGGCAGATATTTAAACATATTTGCAAGAGATTGACAGCATTTTTAATGGATTAACCCGAGATGATTTTAAATCATTGGCTTATGTTTATGCAAAAGGAAATAATCTCACATATCCAGAAAGTTGGGACAAAAATGAAAAGGCTGGTGACGATTGGCTAGCAGGATTCATGACCAGAAATCCACATATTATTCTTAGAGTGTCAGAACCGACATCTGTTGCTAGAGTTAAAGGCTTCAACCGTCCTCAAGTGGAAAGACAAATCGAAAAACATGGTATAGACGGTACTAGAATCTATAATGGTGACGAAACTGGTATACAAACATCAACAAATAAACCCCCCAAGGTTATTTCCGTCAAAGGTAAGAAGCAAGTTTGGGTCATTTACAGCACTGAACGTGGACAAACTACAACTATTGTGTGGTGTTGCAATGCTGCTGGATCGTTCTTACCACCTTTCATGATATTTGCTCGTATTTGCTAGATGGCTGTCCTCCAGAGACACGAGGGACCTCTTCACCTACAGGATGGATAAGTAGAGATATATTTTTGGAGTGGATCGAATTTTTTGTTAGCCACGTTCTGCCAATGACAGACAAGAAAGTACTTTTGCTACTTGACAACCATGAAAGCCACAAATATTATCCAGTTTTGGAGTATGCAAGCCAGAACAATGTGGTAATCTTGTCGTTCCCACCCCACAACTCAAATAAACTGCAGCCACTGGATGTTGCTGTATATGGTCCGCTAAAAATATACTTTGAACAAGAAATCAATATATTCCAGAATGCTCATCCAGGAAGGATAATTAATCAATATGACGTGGTCAGATTGTTTGCTCCAGCTTATTTGAAATGCGCCACTCCCAGCAACGCCATCAAAGGTTTTCAGTCTCCTGGACTTTGGCCCACCAATATGGATGTAAGAAAAATACTTTTCTCCAGCCTCAACTACTTTGACTGATCATACCAACGCAAACCAAGAAGCGATTCTTCAAGAGACAGTTAATCAAGAGACTGATTGTCTTAAGATCACAAGAACCAATGATAATGTCAGACCTTCTACATAAGCGCTCCAGAGATCTTCTCCAGTATGTTTAGAAAATATTCGTGCTGATTCTTTGAGTAATGATGATATTGAACCTACTGAACCCATAGTTGTAACAGCTTAAGTTCACACGGCAATCCGAGAAAAGGGACATCTTTCCGCAAAATTGGCATCTTCTACTGAAACGATTGATCAGAGGTGTCCATCGCGTTTGCCCGAAAAAAATCATATGACACCAGTTTCAGCCATTAGAGACCTTAGGGAGAAGGATACTATAATAAACAACGCCACTGGAGATATTTGTGACTTAAAAATATTACAGTCATGTACTCCTGATATCTCAGAAATATCTGAAGTAAGCAAAGATATTTCTACTGAACTTCTAGATGCAGAGACTGAACCTAATAATGTCTTGCCTGTAACGAAATCCAATCTAGAAAATCCACTCGATTATAACGCCAACAGAATCGCTACAAAGTCTTTAACTACTGCGCCTGTATCTTATTTGAGTACAAGAGAAATACGACCACTTCCAAATCCTCATGTCACTGCAGGGACGCGGAAAGGAAAACTGCAAAAGTCTTACTAGTCTTACTAGCACTCCTGTTAAAGAGGAACCAAAAATTAAATTGACTAAGAAAAATACCAAGGTATTGAAAAACATCAACAAAGACTTACATGATAAACCAAAAACGAAAAAGAAAAGTACATGATCAAAAATACTAAAACGACTAGAAATACTAAGATGACCGAAAATTTCAAAAAGACGAAAAATATAAGAACAAAGAATTCTAACGATCGGGAAAATGATGAAAAATATACCTGTTATTTTGGTGGATTAGATTGAAATTAATAAGCAGCCAGTTGATGATTGGATCCAGTGCAATACATGCAAGCATTGGAGTCACGAGAAATGCACGGCTTATGAAGGAAACGGCATATTTCTTTGTGACAACTGCACCGATTTTTAATTAGTTATTGTTTTTCTTAATACTTTTTTTTGTGTTTTAAGTAATGTCCGTTGGTAATTGTTCCTTTATAAACACTGTGTTCACTTTGCCCCCTACAATCATATCCACTTTACCCGGTGGGTTGGGCAAAGTGGATCAGAGTGCCACTTTTAATCTGCTTAATAATTTTAAGTAAAGTAAGTTCGCAATTTTTGTTAATTATGTTAAAAAGTTTAATAAATGTTGATTATGAATCAGTAGTTATTTTATTTATTTCTGTGTGTTTCGGGTATGTTGTGACAGGCCGCAAAAGGTTAACGTATCCGCTTTGCCCGGACTTCCCCTATTATGGTTTCGAAAGACAAAATATAAACTTTATTTAGATTAACAAAATTCTCGGTATCATAAAAATACTTATTGGGCATGCAATGTTATTTACAGAATTCTCACATACTAGTTGATAAATGTATAATCGGTAAATAATTTTACACTGAATAATCTTGATTTATTTCCTAATTATTTCATCGAACTAAAACAATATACGTCTACGTCATATCTAGTAACAATAAAACTAGTGACGCATAAAACAAGTAGTCGCCTGAAACTGATAAAATCAATAAATGTTTAAGTATCGGAAATTATCTAATTTCATTGAAGTGTTTCAGAATTTTTTTTGCAGTAAATCAACCAAAAGATGTACTTAAGTAAATGAAAAGAAAATATAGATATAATAGCTTTTATTTATTACTGTTGATTAGGTACGATTATTTTATACAGGGCCGAATCATTTTCTATAATAATTTAAAAGTAGGATGATATCTAATAAATAATTTAATTTGGTAAATTTATTGATTTAGATTTAAAAAGAGACAAAAGTGATTTCGTTAAAGATAATATATAAACATTTTAACAAAATACTAAGTACCATAGAGTTACTTTATAAGATAGGCTTGTGTGTCCGGCCCTTAATTCCTCCTAGAGCAGGTACTAGAAGATAATCCTTCCCTTAATTTTTACGGACGCTTATTACGTAAGACTGCACAATTTTTAGTTGACGCTTTATAAAATAAAACTGGAAATCAAATCAAGGTGAAATTATTTATTCATAATCATAAACTATTTAGAAACAAACCATATAATTCTTATATAAATTAAAATCTAACATTTATGAAAAAAAAAAACAAAATTAACTAACGGGAATTGCGCCCCAATGTGTAAGAGTTTCTTAAGGTATTAGTCATCGGTTTATTTTAATTATTTTCGCAATTTTTTTTTGTGTACGTTTTTGTCTAACATTTTTGGTTTTAGTGTTGGTTTTCTTTTCTTCTTTTTTACAACTTCTTTTTCTTTTATTTTTATGCGGTGAGCCACTAATTAAATTTGAAAATTGAATTAGCTCTGACAATGGAGTTTGACATATCTTGATCTCGATCTTGATCTCGACCTCGATTCTTTAACAGATGTTGATGCATGTACAACTGTAAGAGTCTAAGCCTTTACAAAAGCTGGTTCTCATTGGAATGGATTGTGTTGTGCTGGATCAATTTTCAAGATCTCGTCAAATTTACCTAATACAGGTGCTAATAGATTGATACTTGGCAGTGCTGACTCACGTGAAATATCAACTAAAACTATTAAATCTGGAAAATTGGTTTAAAACTACTAATGTTCGTCTGCTTTTTTTTTTTAAGTAACATTGCTCACCACAAAATGAGTGTCATTAAAAACGCCAGAATTTCAGGGCATGAAACCGGTACACATAAAAAGTTATACTTCAAGGCCAGTTGTTACGGAATGTTAATAAACTGGGGAAAAAGTTGAAGCCGTCTGTTATGCCTCTCCCTGGGTGATTTTAGAGCCATTTTTTACATTCGCTGGAGCAAAACTTCTTCAAAACGCAATAAAAAACCGGATCAAAACGCTGCAGCTTATGGCTACTGTGTAAAGGTAATGTCAAGGCAATTATCTAGAATTCAACAGCCTTCAAAGTTTAGCGTGAACCATGGTTGTTTAAAATTAACAGGCTGACTTGTCTTTACTAGGCTGCCTGCCAGTGCAGCATCTATAGGTTTTGCCTTTATAATTGTCCTACTAAATATTAAAGTAGGTGGAATAAACTGTCCAGTGGCAGATACCACAGTCGCATTGATGCCTCGCTCTTCATTTTGTTCCCTTTTTACAAAGGACTTTTGGATATTTGTTAGGTACTGTAGATATGCCAGGTTGAAGGTTGAAGAATGAATAGTTTGGAAGATAAATTTGATAATTTTTAGGAATTTGGTATGTAAGAGGAGCCTGCTGTAGGACTTACGTCCTTTTCAGTGAATGGATGGAAATGTTTGAAAGGAGTTAGTACCTGTCGTGTCGACCCCGCTCTCACAAACTTTCCAATTTGTATTTCCCAGTACAGATCTTCTCTTCATACCTCCATGGTGCAGCCCCTTCTAGTCCACTCCTGTATACATAGGCCTTTCTTTGTCGTCTCCAATTTCATTTGTCTTAAGCTAACTGGTACCAGTTTCTCCCTGCATGTTCCTTGATGTCATTGGCCCATCTTTTTTGTGGTCTTCCTGCACCTCGTTTATGTTCTCTTGGGCTTTATTGTATTATTTGCTCTGCCCACTTTTTTTCGTTCTCTCGTGGCACGTGTCCTGCCCATCTCAACTTGGATTTTGCAATGCTTTCAGCAACATCGGCTACAAGTATTATTACAGTAAACTGTAATATTGTCGTATTTAATAAAGCGAGTTACCAATAGATATCAAAGAATAATATATATATTGTTATGGTATTAACTAGTTGGTTTTTATGTATAGTGTAAATATGTTTAAGACTAACGAGATATAAAATTTAATAATGTCAATCTATGGAAGTTATTAAGTAATGATAGAAAATAATTAAAAAAAAAAGGGTATAAAAGGGGTTGCTGCGTTGTTAAGGGGATAATTGATTATTGATTAGATTGTCAAGAATTGAAAATTAGAAAAAGTCATTAAAAAAAATAATAAAGTTGAAAAGATAGATAAAATTTGATTAATTAAGCAAGAAACATTAAGATTTAAATTAAAATAAATAAAATTAAAGAAAATTATATAATTAGAAGAATTTATAAATAAATAAAGAAATAAAAAGTAATTGGAATTGGATGAGAGGATACAAAGAGGTCAGATGTTTTGATTTATTTAAGTCAGAATTTTTTTTTACGGATGTCACATGAATTGTAATTAAAAAAATATAAAATTGAATATAATGGAATAATGGAGAAAGTATCGTTAATATAGTTAAATAGAAAGAGAATATGGAGTAGAATGGGGAAATTGGAATTAAAAATAAAGTACATAGATTGAAATTATCATTTGGAGATTATAAGTAGAATTAACATTAAGATAAGTATTTCTGTTATAAAGGTAGTATCAGCTGATAGTATTATTTTATAATAGAGATAATTATTAAAGGGATTTTAGGAAAAGGGGCAAAATTTATTAGAAATTAAGAGTAGTTATAAGTTTTTGATTGAACAAATTTTATTGTATTGTATTATACAATTGTATTGAATGTTAAAATGTTATATTAAATGTTGTATAAAATGAAAAATGAAATTTTATTTAATGCTAATCGATGAACCCACCCTGAAGAGTCCAACAACAATATATATATTTGGTGATCATAAATCATAACAATATATATATATATATATATATATATATATATATATATATATATATATACGAATAATGGTATAGTGACTGGTTCAATATAACGTGAAGTCAATCGTGGAGTTGCAGTCAACGTTTGGCCAAGGTAAGTAAGGAAAACTCTTTGATTTCAGTCAAGCTTTCGAATTTATTCAATTCTTCTTCAGGACATCTGTGGTGAAAAACAATTTTTATATACCTAATAAAGAAATATTGTTACAAATGTTATGACTTACTAATCGTGAGGTTATAAGAGAAGCGACGAATAAAATATTTTAAAATTCAGGTACATCACTATTAAAATACATAAAAATATATACATTTACATCATAAAACTTATTATTTTGTTATTTTTAGTATGGAGTTTGTCTGTAAATGATTGAATTTTAATGTGTCTTCAATTTCCTTTTTTTATATGTGTGTTTTTTATATATGGTTTTTATTTTAACACAGTAGGAGAGCAAAACATTTTAATGATTTATTTATTTAGATTTTATTATTATATCAAGTAAAAATTTTTTTATTTTGAGAATTCATTAAGTTTAGTTGATTCTTCACTTTTTACTACCCTCGTTTCGGGCTGATGCCACTTTGAAGAGGGTCCTAGGTAGATTGTGAATTCTCGACCCAACCATTTTTTTAAAATCATCATTACAACCATACCGTAATCGAAACCACTATTCCTGTCACCACCAATTCTTCTAAACAATCAATAACTGTGTTCCGAGGACCACAAAATTGAAATCCAGTTACTACTTTTGTTAACGAAGGCTCCGACAGAAGACATCGAAAACAATCAAAGATAAGATTAAATTAATTACAATTAATTTCAATTTTTTTTGCTTAACATGAAATCACTTTTTAAAGTTTGAATAAACAATTTTAAACTGATTTATTCTCTTTTATTTGCATGCCTGTATTTGGCGCCCTATTTTATTTGTTTGGGGGGAGTTAGGAAAAGCCAGAAAGAAGCCACGAACCCTGGAGCTAGCCAAGGGTATTTTCACGTTACAAATATCAACTCCACGATTGACTTCACGTTATATATATATATATATATATATATATATATATATATATATATATATATATATATATATATATAAATGCACGACCACACACAGCACTCAACGTTCGGTAGTTTCTGGAAATTCCAGTAATGGAATGGCCTGCACTGAGCTCGAACCTTAATCCGATTAAGATTATATGGGATGAGTCAAAACAAAAATTAGGTCTCGGGTACCAGCCCCAACCACCCTGAAAGAACTGAGGATTGCGGCACTAGAAGAATGGGAGAACATACCATCAGAGTTGGTCACAAATCGGATCCGATCCATAATCCAGCTTTAATAGGTGATCAGAGCACGAGATGACCATCTCAGCTAATGTTTTTTTTTGTTAAGAAATGTTTGTTGTAATTAAATCAATTATTACTTTTGTGATGTGATTTTTTGTCTTCTTCTCATCATTTGACCCAAATAAACTTGAAAAACATCTTGATTTTGGTAATACCAAACTCGAAATAAAATTTGCTTTTTAATGATTTTATATTAATATTCGCATAGTGAAAAAATAGCTTGAGAAATAATGTAATTCGATTCCTTTGTAGTTGATACCACAAAGAAGTTATAGAAAATATTTAAATTTAAACGAAAAGTCTCAGGGTCATGAAATTTATTATATAGAGTCTGCATCTCATAGGGATGAACCCTGTGGATTTTGGTTTAAATCGGTTAACATTAAAGGTAAAATTTCATTGGTTTTTCGAAAGTCGTGTATATAATGCATATGGATAAAATCGATGGTACTTTATTACTTCTTACACTGTAGGGAAATAATTTTTGAAAAAAAAAGTTTACAACTATTCATTGTCTGATTAAATTATTCAAAAAAAAGAAAATTAATTAATTCGGCAACAATTAGCTTAAAACGCCTTTGAATTTAACATGTCTCAAAATGAGAATTTTTAATAAAAAAGTTTTTCTAAATATGGGGTAATTAATAAACTTGACTGGTGGCAGATTCTCGATACTGCTTCTGAAGAGTATTAATAAGACCAAAACATTAAAATTAATCCAATGTTTTAACTTAATAGTATCTTTTATATCTAGTAAACTCAGGATAAACAATTACATTCCAGCAGCATTTTTTACTAATTATAATAAAGCCAATATAATTTTTTAATGTTTACATTCCAAGGGATTAAATACAAATACGTGTTTTTCTAACATATTTTTTATTGCATTGAACGTGAAATTATTATCATTATGATTATCAAATTATGATTTATTAATAGTTTTATCATTAATTATTTTAATTATTTTTTCGATTTTCGACATTTTTTCAAGATTGTCGTGAATTTCCTACAATTTGTCACGTTTTTAAGATTCCTTTTTGATTATTAATAATTTTTCCTTTTCAACAATTTTTTAAAATTGACAAAAAATTTTTAACCAATTTTCATGATTTTCAACGGTTTTTTAATAATGTTTAACAATTTTTTTTACGAGCCAGTTCACCCCTTGTCACACGCGTTGGTTTTTAGTTCTTAGCCTGTCAAAAAGATGATTAATATGCAGTTTACGCAAGTTACATATCAAGAAACGACATAGGACACCGCTGATTCAACATTTTCCATCAAACATAAAACATTTATATTACATTTTAATTCATTCTCTGTTTAAACTTTGTTCTAATATTTTTACTTGTAATTTTCAATAAATTGTTTTTAAAAAGCCTATTTTCGGGACTTTTTACTTAATTGGCGCAGTCAGTAGAATACGCACGGGTCAAAAGTGTACGAAATTCCCATCGTGTCGATAAAAGTGACTTTAAGTGACTCTGAAGTTTCTACTTCTTCAGTGCATATTAAAAAGAACTTGTGTTGTGAACTATTAAACAATCTCCACATCGAGTTGGTGGCAGAGAATCACGGAAAAGGACCAGGAGACTACAGAAATTTTGTAAGTGCCTTCCTTTTTACCTTTCCAAACCCTCTGAATAAGGAATTTGGCAAAGATAGTTAAGTTTAGTTCATAGAGAACATTTTTCAGTCTATTGAAGACAATCAATTAGAAATAATATATATTTTAAAAATTAATTACATTATTTATGAACAAAGTAGATAATTTAATAGAAAAACTAACAGAAATAGTAATAGAAGAAAAACATAGTAATAAAATAAATAATATTAAAACCAGTAAAAATAGATCGATCACAATGCCAGAAATTAACTGGAATTTATTAAAATCTCGTCTTCATAATGTTAAACCATTTGATGGAGACTGTAACACTTTAAATAAATTTATAAAAAGATGTGAAAGTTTAATTACCGATTATAGAGCCGCTAACGATATTGAATTAAACAAACACATTTTTGAAACAATTCAAGAAAACTTGTAGGCCGTGCCGAAATTTTAGTTGGTAGCCGCAGCGAATTAGATGATTGGCCTAAATTAAAAGCCGCTTTAATTCAATGTTTCTCAGATCCTAGAGATTTAGATTGCTTAGTTCAAGAGCTTACTCGATTACGACCTTTCAAAAACGAACATCTAATTAACTTTGGAAATAGATTACAATTACTTAGAAGTAGTATTGCTCAAAAAATTGGTAAAGATTTATCTTTAAAGTATGTCAAATAAATCACTATGAAAAAACTTCTCTTAATACTTTCATTGCGGGTTGTAACAGCACCCTAAGAAATAATATGCATCTTAGAAAACCAACGTCTCTTGAAGACGCTATGGCGTATGTTATCGAATTTGAAAATTTTGAAAATTTATACAGTAATTCGAATGACCATAAAACATTTCCTAAGCACACTACGAACCGACAAATGATTTCAAATACAACGATACAACCACAAACTTTCACAAACTATCCACAACATAGGCAATTTAATGATCCAAATATACAAAATTCTCGTAACAGCTTTCAGTTCAACCAAGCAGAAAAATCTTCATTCCCATGTCAACCCATAAATGTACAACCACGGCAATTGCCATTTCAAAAATTTCCAACCAATAAAGAAGTCTTTGGCCCTCCGAAAAATGTATTTCGTCCCAGGCAAATTCCGCCAAATCAACTTTATAAACCAACACCTATGTCAACCACTTCAAGAATCCCATCCACTATAAATCAAATACCGAATTCCACCCCAATGTCAATTAGTACTAGATTTTCTTCTCAAGCACCTACAAATCGAAATGGAAATTATCAGAACTACACCCAAAATCGTCCAAAATATCCTAATCAATTTACTTCTAATTATTTAATAATGAATATGAACCAGAACAAGAGTTATTGTATTCATACAATTATGATTCAGGTGAAAATTTCCCCGAAGAACCTGACACAAACGAGTTTGCTGACACATACTATTCGCAAGAATCGTATGTAACAAATGACGAACTTTATAATAATCCCACGAATACTGAAAATACGAATATTGAAAATTTTCGGGAAACCAGCCCACTAAATCAAAATACATAGCGGAAATTAATATTTCCTCCAATAATTCCCTACCATATGTCCAGATTTATAAACCAAACCTGAAACACCTAATAGACACAGGAAGTACTCGTTCGGTCATCAAACCTTCAGTTATAGAACAATTTTTCCCATACTCGATATCTAACACCGACGCTGTAATTAGAACTGCAACAGGACAACGAGACATTAGATATGAAGCTACTATAAAAGCATTCCCAGAATTTAAATCCAAACGTGAGATAAAATTTTTGTTATTCGACTTCAACGATTTCTTTGACGGCATTATTGGACTAAAAGATTTTATTAACATGAATTTAAATATTGATTTGACAAATCAAAGACTAATTGGTCCTAACGTACAAATTTCGTTCAAATATAGACAGCGTAACGAAAAAGAATTTTCATTTTCACTAGAAGCAAACGAAAAAGCACCTAAATTATTACTAGTCGATGTTTTCGAAGGCGATATCCTTACAATATCAGGAACTATTAATGAACTCGAGATTCCTCAAATTCTAACAACCGCAAAAGACGGTTATGCACCCGTTGAAATTCAAAATAACACCAATAAAACAATATCAGTCACTTTAGATAAACCCCTTCCCGTAGAAAGATTCGAACAAACGCAATATGAAATTTTCAATATTGACTCATTTTTAGAACCCAAAACAACGACATTAAAGAAAAATTTCAAAACAACAGATATATCTTACTATATACGAAGTGATCTTATGAATCAAGAAGAGAAAGATATGATCTTGGGTTTGAGTACCGAATACTCCGACATTTTCTATAAACCTGGGGACAAACTAACGTTTACCTCAAATATTAAACATATCATTAAAACATCTGATGAAATACCAGTGCACACAAAATCATACAGGTACCCATACATTCATAAACAAGAAGTTCAGACCCAAATAAACAACATGCTTGATAAAGGAATTATCCGTCCTTCTAGTAGTCCATGGTCAAGTCCAATTTGGATCGTACCTAAAAAATTAGATTAATCAGGTAAACAAAAATGGCGAATTGTCATAGATTACAGAAAGGTAAATGAAAAAACAATACCTGATAGGTATCCTATACCGAACATCAATAATATTCTCGATAAATTAGGCAAAGCACAATATTTTTCAACCCTTGACTTGTGGTCCGGTTTTTATCAAGTTCAGATGAATGCAAATTCAATCGAAAAGACAGCTTTTAACGTTGACAATGGACACTATGAGTTTCTTAGAATGCCCATGGGATTGCGTAATGCACCATCCACTTTTCAGCGCATTGTAGAGGAAATTTTAAAAGACCTTCAGAATAAAATATGCATGATTTATATGGACGACATTATAATTTTTAGTACTGGATTGCAGAAACATATCCAAAATTTAAAACTTGTATTTTCTAAACTTCAAACAGCACAGCTAAAGGTCCAATTGGATAAGTGCAAGTTTTTGCGGAAAGAAGTTGAATTCCTAGGACATATTGTAACCTCAGAAGGAATCAAACCAAACCCAAAAAAAATAATAGCGATTCAAAACTTCCCACTACCAAAATGGAATAATGGAGAAAGTATCGTTAATATAGTTAAATAGAAAGAGAATATGGAGTAGAATGGGGAAATTGGAATTAAAAATAAAGTACATAGATTGAAATTATCATTTGGAGATTATAAGTAGAATTAACATTAAGATAAGTATTTCTGTTATAAAGGTAGTATCAGCTGATAGTATTATTTTATAATAGAGATAATTATTAAAGGGATTTTAGGAAAAGGGGCAAAATTTATTAGAAATTAAGAGTAGTTATAAGTTTTTGATTGAACAAATTTTATTGTATTGTATTATACAATTGTATTGAATGTTAAAATGTTATATTAAATGTTGTATAAAATGAAAAATGAAATTTTAGTTAATGCTAATCGATGAACCCACCCTGAAGAGTCCAACAACAATATATATATTTGGTGATCATAAATCATAACAATATATATATATATATATATATATATATATATATATATATATATATATATATATATATATACGAATAATGGTATAGTGACTGGTTCAATATAACGTGAAGTCAATCGTGGAGTTGCAGTCAACGTTTGGCCAAGGTAAGTAAGGAAAACTCTTTGATTTCAGTCAAGCTTTCGAATTTATTCAATTCTTCTTTAGGACATCTGTGGTGAAAAACAATTTTTATATACCTAATAAAGAAATATTGTTACAAATGTTATGACTTACTAATCGTGAGGTTATAAGAGAAGCGACGAATAAAATATTTTAAAATTCAGGTACATCACTATTAAAATACATAAAAATATATACATTTACATCATAAAACTTATTATTTTGTTATTTTTAGTATGGAGGTTTGTCTGTAAATGATTGAATTTTAATGTGTCTTCAATTTCCTTTTTTTATATGTGTGTTTTTTATATATGGTTTTTATTTTAACACAGTAGGAGAGCAAAACATTTTAATGATTTATTTATTTAGATTTTATTATTATATCAAGTAAAAATTTTTTTATTTTAAGAATTCATTAAGTTTAGTTGATTCTTCACTTTCTACTACCCTCGTTTCGGGCTGATGCCACTTTGAAGAGGGTCCTAGGGAGATTGTGAATTCTCGACCCAACCATTTTTTTAAAATCATCATTACAACCATACCGTAATCGAAACCACTATTCCTGTCACCACCAATTCTTCTAAACAATCAATAACTGTTTGTTCCGAGGACCACAAAATTGAAATCCAGTTACTACTTTTGTTAACGAAGGCTCCGACAGAAGACATCGAAAACAATTAAAGATAAGATTAAATTAATTACAATTAATTTCAATTTTTTTTGCTTAACATGAAATCACTTTTTAAAGTTTGAATAAACAATTTTAAACTGATTTATTCTCTTTTATTTGCATGCCTGTATTTGGCGCCCTATTTTATTTGTTTGGGGGGAGTTAGGAAAAGCCAGAAGGAAGCCACGAACCCTGGAGCTAGCCAAGGGTATTTTCACGTTACAAATATCAACTCCACGATTGACTTCACGTTATATATATATATATATATATATATATATATATATATATATATATATATATATATATATAAATGCACGACCACACACAGCACTCAACGTTCGGTAGTTTCTGGAAATTCCAGTAATGGAATGGCCTGCACTGAGCTCGAACCTTAATCCGATTAAGATTATATGGGATCAGTCAAAACAAAAATTAGGTCTCGGGTACCAGCCCCAACCACCCTGAAAGAACTGAGGATTGCGGCACTAGAAGAATGGGAGAACATACCATCAGAGTTGGTCACAAATCGGATCCGATCCATAATCCAGCTTTAATAGGTGATCAGAGCACGAGAAGACCATCTCAGCTAATGTTTTTTTTTGTTAAGAAATGTTTGTTGTAATTAAATTAATTATTACTTTTGTGATGTGATTTTTTGTCTTCTTCTCATCATTTGACCCAAATAAACTTGAAAAACATCTTGATTTTGGTAATACCAAACTCGAAATAAAATTTGCTTTTTAATGATTTTATATTAATATTCGCATAGTGAAAAAATAGCTTGAGAAATAATGTAATTCGATTCCTTTGTAGTTGATACCACAAAGAAGTTATAGAAAATATTTAAATTTAAACGAAAAGTCTCAGGGTCATGAAATTTATTATATAGAGTCTGCATCTCATAGGGATGAACCCTGTGGATTTTGGTTTAAATCGGTTAACATTAAAGGTAAAATTTCATTGGTTTTTCGAAAGTCGTGTATATAATGCATATGGATAAAATCGATGGTACTTTATTACTTCTTACACTGTAGGGAAATAATTTTTGAAAAAAAAAGTTTACAACTATTTATTGTCTGATTAAATTATTCAAAAAAAAAAAAATTAATTAATTCGGCAACAATTAGCTTAAAACGCCTTTGAATTTAATATGTCTCAAAATGAGAATTTTTAATAAAAAAGTTTTTCTAAATATGGGGTAATTAATAAACTTGACTGGTGGCAGATTCTCGATACTGCTTCTGAAGAGTATTAATTAGACCAAAACATTAAAATTAATCCAATGTTTTAACTTAATAGTATCTTTTATATCTAGTAAACTCAGGATAAACAATTACATTCCAGCAGCATTTTTTACTGATTATAATAAAGCTAATATAATTTTTTAATGTTTACATTCCAAGGGATTAAATACAAGTACGTGTTTTTCTAACATATTTTTTATTGCATTGAACGTGAAATTATTATCATTATGATTATCAAATTATGATTTATTAATAGTTTTATCATTAATTATTTTAATTATTTTTTCGATTTTCGACATTTTTTCAAGATTGTCGTGAATTTCCTACAATTTGTCACGTTTTTAAGATTCCTTTTTGATTATTAATAATTTTTCCTTTTCAACAATTTTTTAAAATTGACAAAAAATTTTTAACCAATTTTCATGATTTTCAACGGTTTTTTAATAATGTTTAACAATTTTTTTTACGAGCCAGTTCACCCCTTGTCACACGCGTTGGTTTTTAGTTCTTAGCCTGTCAAAAAGATGATTAATATGCAGTTTACGCAAGTTACATATCAAGAAACGACATAGGACACCGCTGATTCAACATTTTCCATCAAACATAAAACATTTATATTACATTTTAATTCATTCTCTGTTTAAACTTTGTTCTAATATTTTTACTTGTAATTTTCAATAAATTGTTTTTAAAAAGCCTATTTTCGGGACTTTTTACTTAATTGGCGCAGTCAGTAGGATACGCACGGGTCAAAAGTGTACGAAATTCCCATCGTGTCGATAAAAGTGACTTTAAGTGACTCTGAAGTTTCTACTTCTTCAGTGCATATTAAAAAGAACTTGTGTTGTGAACTATTAAACAATCTCCACATCGAGTTGGTGGCAGAGAATCACGGAAAAGGACCAGGAGACTACAGAAATTTTGTAAGTGCCCTCCTTTTTACCTTTCCAAACCCTCTGAATAAGGAATTTGGCAAAGATAGTTAAGTTTAGTTCATAGAGAACATTTTTCAGTCTATTGAAGACAATCAATTAGAAATAATATATATTTTAAAAATTAATTACATTATTTATGAACAAAGTAGATAATTTAATAGAAAAACTAACAGAAATAGTAATAGAAGAAAAACATAGTAATAAAATAAGTAATATTAAAACCAGTAAAAATAGATCGATCACAATGCCAGAAATTAACTGGAATTTATTAAAATCTCGTCTTCATAATGTTAAACCATTTGATGGAGACTGTAACACTTTAAATAAATTTATAAAAAGATGTGAAAGTTTAATTACCGATTATAGAGCCGCTAACGATATTGAATTAAACAAACACATTTTTGAAACAATTCAAGAAAACTTGTAGGCCGTGCCGAAATTTTAGTTGGTAGCCGCAGCGAATTAGATGATTGGCCTAAATTAAAAGCCGCTTTAATTCAATGTTTCTCAGATCCTAGAGATTTAGATTGCTTAGTTCAAGAACTTACTCGATTACGACCTTTCAAAAACGAACATCTAATTAACTTTGGAAATAGATTACAATTACTTAGAAGTGGTATTGCTCAAAAAATTGGTAAAGATTTATCTTTAAGTCATGAGAATAAAGTATGTCAAATAAATCACTATGAAAAAACTGCTCTTAATACTTTCATTGCGGGTTGTAACAGCAACCTAAGAAATAACATGCATCTTAGAAAACCAACGTCTCTTGAAGACGCTAGGGCGTATGTTATCGAATTTGAAAATTTTGAAAATTTATACAGTAATTCGAATGACCATAAAACATTTCCTAAGCACACTACGAACCGACAAATGATTTCAAATACAACGATACAACCACAAACTTTCACAAACTATCCACAACATAGGCAATTTAATGATCCAAATATACAAAATTCTCGTAACAGCTTTCAGTTCAACCAAGCAGAAAAATCTTCATTTCCATGTCAACCCATAAATGTGCAACCACGGCAATTGCCATTTCAAAAATTTCCAACCAATAAAGAAGTCTTTGGCCCTCCGAAAAATGTATTTCGTCCCAGGCAAATTCCGCCAAATCAACTTTATAAACCAACACCTATGTCAACCACTTCAAGAATCCCATCCACTATAAATCAAATACCGAATTCCACCCCAATGTCAATTAGTACTAGATTTTCTTCTCAAGCACCTACAAATCGAAATGGAAATTATCAGAATTACACCCAAAATCGTCCAAAATATCCTAATCAATTTACTTCTAATTTTATGTCCGAAGAATTATTTAATGATGAATATGAACCAGAACAAGAGTTATTGTATTTATACAATTATGATTTAGGTGAAAATTTCCCAGAAGAACCTGACACAAACGAGTTTGCTGACACATACTATTCGCAAGAATCGTATGTAACAAATGACGAACTTTATAATAATCCCACGAATACTGAAAATACGAATATTGAAAATTTTCGGGAAACCAGCCCACTAAATCAAAATACATAGTGGAAATCAATATTTCCTCCAATAATTCCCTACCATATGGCCAGATTTATAAACCAAACCTGAAACTCCTAATAGACACAGGAAGTACTCGTTCGGTCATCAAACCTTCAGTTATAGAACAATTTTTCCCATACTCGATATCTAACACCGACGCTGTAATTAGAACTGCAACAGGACAACGAGACATTAGATATGAAGCTACTATAAAAGCATTCCCAGAATTTAAATCCAACCGTGAGATAAAATTTTTGTTATTCGACTTCAACGATTTCTTCGACGGCATTATTGGACTAAAAGATCTTATTAACATGAATTTAAATATTGACCCGACAAATCAAAGACTAATTATTGATCCTAACGTACAAATTCCATTTAAATATAGACAGCATAACGAAAAAGAATTTTCATTTTCACTAGAAGCAAACGAAAAAGCACTTAAATTATTACCAGTCGATGTTTTCGAAGTCGATATCCTTACAATATCAAGAACTATTAATGAACTCGAGATTCCTCAAATTCTAACAACCGGAAAAAACGGTTAGGTACCCGTTGAAATTCAAAATAACACCAATAAAACAATATCAGTCACTTTAGATAAACCCCTTCCCTTAGAAAGATTCGAACAAACGCAATATGAAATTTTCAATATTGACTCATTTTTAGAACCCAAAACAACGACATTAAACAAAAATTCCAAAACAACAGATATATCTTACTATATACGAAGTGATCATATGAATCAAGAAGAGAAAGATGTGATCTTGGGTTTGAGTACCGAATACTCCGACATTTTCTCTAAACCTGGGGACAAACTAACTTTTACCTCAAATATTAAACATGTCATTAAAACATCTGATGAAATACCAGTGCACACAAAATCATACAGGTACCCATACATTCATAAACAAGAAGTTCAGACCCAAATAAACAACATGCTTGATAAAGGAATTATCCGTCCTTCTAGTAGTCCATGGTCAAGTCCAATTTGGATCGTACCTAAAAAATTAGATCAATCAGGTAAACAAAAATGGCGAATTGTCATAGATTACAGAAAGGTAAATGAAAAAACAATACCTGATAGGTATCCTATACCGAACATCAATAATATTCTCGATAAATTAGGCAGAGCACAATATTTTTCAACCCTTGACTTATGGTCCGGTTTTTATCAAGTTCAGATGAATGCAAATTCAATCGAAAAGACAGCTTTTAACGTTGACAATGGACACTATGAGTTTCTTAGAATGCCCATGGGATTGCGTAATGCACCATCCACTTTTCAGCGCATTGTAGATGAAATTTTAAAAGACCTTCAGAATAAAATATGCATGATTTATATGGACGACATTATAATTTTTAGTACTGGATTGCAGGAACATATCCAAAATTTAAAACTTGTATTTTCTAAACTTCGAACAGCACAGCTAAAGGTCCAATTGGATAAGTGCGAGTTTTTGCGGAAAGAAGTTGAATTCCTAGGACATATTGTAACCTCAAAAGGAATCAAACCAAACCCAAAAAAAATAACAGCGATTTAAAGCTTCCCACTACCAAAATCACCAAAGGATATTAAATCGTTTCTTGGACTAGTAGGCTACTATAGAAAATTTATAAAAAATTTTGTCAAAATAACCAAGCCAATGACACAGTGCCTAAAAAAGAATGAAAAGGTAGTGCACACAAAAGAATTTGTTGATGCTTTTAATATCTGTAAAACTTTATTGACATCAGAACCAGTACTAGCATACCCCGACTTTGAAAAGGAGTTTGTATTGACAACCGATAGTTCTAATTATGCTATTAGGGCAATTCTATCGCAAAATGATCACCCTGTATGATACGCTTCACGTACTCTTAATCCGGCAGAAATTAATTATTCTACGATGGAAAAAGAAATGCTAGCTATTGTATGGGGTTGTAAATATTTCAGGCCCTATTTATTTGGACAAAGATTCAAAATACAAAGTGACCATAAGCCCCTTCAGTGGCTTTTTTCTCTCTAAGAACCAAATTCTAGGTTAATAAGATGGCGACTTAAGCTTGAGGAATTCGATTACACTATAACATATAAAAAAGGTTCTACAAATCAAGCAGCCGATGCCTTAAGTAGATATCCATGCAACGAACTATATCCTTTAGAAACACTTTCAGTCCAGAACAACCCAGGGGACACTAACGATACAATAGACGAATTCCTAAATAATTCAGACGAATTAGAAGAATATTTAAAATATTCCGATCGGTTACCTAACATTGATAGTCCATCTCTTAGAGAAATACTGGGTATCGATCAACCAACAGAAAAATCTGAAATAGAGAATCCGAAAGTAAAAATAATATCTGATATAACAATAAAACCACCTGACAATGTCAATATCAATGTAAACAATAATAATAACGATGACGACGATGGCTCAGATCTAGACACGTCTCAAGAAAATCCGATTTTTTCAATACCTATAACCGACCGTCCTTTAAACATATACAAAATAGTTATTTGTGACACAAGGACGGAAAATGACATTTTGCAAGAGCGAGTAAAGTTGTGTAGCCGAGGTGCGTAGCACCGAGGCGAAACAATACGAGCACTTGCAAAATATTTTCCGGACGTGTAACACACACTATTTTTTGGTCCGACTAATTTTTAATATTTTCAAAAGTTCTGTTATGTTCAACAGTTGACCGTTTGTGCTACCTATACTAAGACCAGTGACTAGAAGACAGCCGACAGAAGGCTGTCAGCTGGTAATGCTGGTATGACGTGATGTTAATATTATAGTATTAATAGTTGTATAATTACTTGTTTGATACTTAACATACGTGTTTAGTAGTTACTAGTGTTTTAATTAACATATATTATGTTGCAAACACAACAAGTTCAAAAACTTTTTACTTTGTGACATACAAGATTAGATGTTTATATAAAGATGAGACAATGAACTATTTTCATAAATTGACATAAATGTCAAATTTTATAATACAAGTTGTGACAGAAATTAAATGTAAATTAGAATCCTGCTTATCTTTAGAAAAAGTTAAAGGTAAGTTTAGTATATTATACGCTGTTTTTAAATAAATTTAATTAAAATTTGTATTATTCATTATGTATTTTTGATGACTTAAAATTTAAACTCATAGCGCCATCTCTTTAGATATTCTAAAAGCTACTTTGCCGGCCTAGGCCGGAAAATGCCATTTTCCGGACGATTTTGAAGTAATTAATAGTATTGTTTCTGGACGGAGGACCAAAAATCAAATTTTTATAACTACTGGAGATATAAAATCCATTATAGTCAGAAAAGAACGATTTTTCACAAATACACGTATATATTTAACCCTACCGACCGTAAACATAATTTCCCACATAATTAAATTCGTAAAAGAATATGTCTCACCAAAACATACCTATGCAATATTCTTTTCAAAACCCGAAATCATTGCTATTTTCACAACAACAATGCAAGCCACTTTTAAACACTCATCTTTCAAAATGGTACAATGTACTACAGTACTTGCAGATATACTAAGAACAGACGATCAGAATGAAACATTAAAATTTTATCATGAAAGCAAAACGTGTCACAGAGGTATAAACGAAATGAGACGTTCTCTTACTAAACGGTATTACTGGCCCAAAATGATTGACGACATTGAAAACTATATAAACAACTGCGAAATTTGTCAAAAGAACAAATACGACAGAAAACCACCTGTTATAAAATTTAACTTAACACCAACTTGTGCTCGACCTTTTAAACACATTCATATCGATGTTTTCCAAATTTCAAACCATACATATTTAACCATCATTGATAGCTTCTCACGTTATGGACAAGCATATCCTTTACCACTCGACGCTTATAGAACACTTCCGATGCATGAGAGAGGAAAACAATAAGCTTACACCTGATCAATTAATAAAAAGAGCCATACTTGGTTATAACAACAGTATTCACAGTGTAACAAAGTACACCTCATTTGAAATTATAAAAGGTCATATAAATTCGACAGATCCATTCGATCTAAATGATCACATAATAGTTTCAGATTACGTACAAAACCACAAACAAACTGCAACGAAACTTTACGACCAGATTAAAGAAAACAATTATCGAATTAAAACAGATATTATCGACAAACGAAACGAGGCAAAAGACAATCCTCCTGACTATAAAAATCAAAATGTTACCTACATTCGAACAAAACATCGTAATAAGAAATTACCAAGATTCGAGAAAAATAAACTTCTTGCACAAACGAAAACAAAACTAATAACCGACAAAAATATCTATCACCAAGTCCAGTGCAAAGAAACCAAAAACTAATAACAAACAATTGTTACAGGTTCCTGACAATCATGATACCAATAATCTTGATCCTGGTACAAGTGTCACAATTAGTGAACAGTGACATACAGCTAACACCAATCAATAATCCAATTTTACCTATTCAGCTAGGTAACTCCAAAATTATTTACAGTAAACACACATTTTTTCATTATATTAATTTAAATCCTATTATGGAGCAATTAAATAATTTAGAAAAACAATTCTTTCTTATCAAGACAAGTATAAACAGAGAGAAGGTTACGAATCATATTTCATATCAAGCCTTATCACAAGACATGTTACTAAGAACAGAATATCTCATGGAAACAATACATATGAAACTTGATAACCTTATCACACATATCCGTAATAAAAAAGGGTTAATAAATGGTATAGGTAAATTGCAAAAATGGGTTTTTGGCACACTTGATTCGGATGACGAAAATCGTTATGACGAAACAATTAAGTTATTAGAACAAAATCAAAAGAATATTATAAACGAAGTTAACTTGCAAAGTTCGTTATCAAAAAGACTCATTAAAAATTATAATAAAACCATTCAAATTCTCTCTGCAAATCAACAGAAACTAGCGGACAGCCTACAATTTTTTCAACTATCCGTCCAAAAAACAATAACTCGTTTAAAAGAATACATTACCATTCAAGCAGTAATTTCACAAATTAATTAAGACTGTCAAAACATTATAACATTAATGGATAACTTAGAAAATTCAATTACTTTTGCAAAACTAAATACCCTACACAATTCAATTATTTCAAGTCAAGAATTATCAGAAATATTGCTAAACTTAAGAAATATATATAAAGAATATGAAATCCCAAAATTCAAGAACATTGTAACTTATTACAAGTTCTTAGGGACTCAGGTTACAGTTTCAAAAAAAAAATTTATATTTGCCATTCATGTACCAATCATTAAATCCCAAGTCCTAACTAACCTATTTGGCACAAACAACTTCCTTAAGCCAATTTGAAGAAGATGCCTGTCCAGTTCTAGAAAACACATATTACTGTACACAAAAATTCTTTCAAGAGGACAATTGCACCATCCAACTCATAAGTAACATACCACCAATATCATGTGAAGCGATCCACGTAAGCATCGAAGAAACCATTGTTGAACAAATTACTCAAGAAGAAATATTGATCATTCCAAATACTACCCAAAAATTACTTTCAAAATGCAGTTCAGATCAATATATTGAAATAAGAAAGCCGACAGAATCTTGCAAAATTGAGATCAATGAGGGTAAACCTTTGATTTTGCCGAAACTAGATGGTTACGAATTACAATCAAAGACAAGTTACCAAATTCCACATCTAAAGAAATTAGACCTAAACGAAATTTATAAAATTAGTAAAGAATCAAAAAGATTAACTCCGATTATTTACGATAACGATATTCAACACGCAAAAGCACTTGAAGCAAGCTTGATGGTTACAATCTGCCTCATTGTAATCCTTATTGTCTACAAAATTTTCCGAAGATTTTTAAAGAGATCGATTAAAAAGCCAGAAAATGAAGAATTAAAAGAAGAAGAAGAAATTATTCCGAATAATAATTCCATTATTTTCGGAAGTTAAGGAGGGAGGAGTTACATATCAAAAAACGACATAGGACACCGCTGATTTAACATTTTCCATCAAACATAAAACTTTTATATTACATTTTAATTCATTCTCTGTTTAAACTTTGTTCTAATAGTTTCACTTGTAATTTTCAATAAATTGTTTTTAAAAAGCCTATTTTCGGGACTTTTTACTTAATTCGCACTTTCTGTCATGGTTGTCGTTCATCGTCGTCGTCACATAAAATATGATGAATTCATCCAGTACTAACTGATCGACTATTAAAGGAAAAACACGTACGTTCGCAAAACCCGTAGAAGTGTTTTGAAAACTACAGACTGTCCATTCCTTTTTGAAACTGCTTTTATCAAAAAGTAAGGGTTATATATGCAAACAAAATACAACAATGAGGGATTGCATTTATAAAATTTATTTAAACAAAATCACGCCGCATAATATCCAATCTGTGTGGCAACCCAAGACAGAGTAAAAAGAAGCTCGAAAATGGAACCAGTCCTATTCGTGAGCGGGAGACCTTAAAGACACAACGGAATACCTGCCGTGTTTGGCGAGTCGAACTGGCAGCGATGTGGACCATTTTTTTACGTGTTTTCAAGCCGAAATCCCGCCCGTGTGGTCGTTCCCTAAGAAGGCGCCACCAATAGAACCTTCAGACACAAATCCAGACTTTCATCACGCTACAAGTCGTGTAGGTACAGTAAGTTTTTGAAATTAGCAAGTCGGTCAAATAATGGATCTTAGCCGAGAACATTTTTAAGCAATAATTCCTTACAATTTTTGGAGAGGATTATTTCCACAGCAATGTCTCACTGAAATGGTTTCAGTGCTTGTGAATGAAACAATACTCCAGCCATCTATTTGCTGTTGGTATTGCGAATTTTAACTGGGTAGCTCCAGTCTCAGCGACTAATCCATGCTAGGTTCACCTAAAACAGCAGAACAATGATGCGGTACATCAAATAATAAAGGATGACCGCCGTATAAAATACCAGGAGGCATCTTTGGGCATTTTTAAGACCTTAATCCACAAGATTCTCCATGAAGGACTGTACGTAACGAAGGTGGTTTCCCGTTGGATCCCTCATTTGCTCACAGAAGAGAAAAAAGTGGTCCGCGTCAATTGGTGTCGAAAAATTTGGGAACGGTTTAACAAAGGAAGTTTATAAAAGGATTATAGTATTGTTAGTGCCAAAGAATCTTGGATTTACTCCTACAAATAGGAGTGTAGGTGTGTTACGATAAAGAAAAACCAACAAAAGTGCATAGTTCTCCAAGTGTGTTGAAGAAAATGGTAGCAACTGTTGTGTCTAAACCTGGTCATGTGGCAACAATTGCTTTTAAAGATTAAAAAACGGTTACTTCCGATTGGTATATAAACGTTTGTTTATATTATAAGAAGTTATCGCAAAACTTCCAAGAAGCAACACACAACGGCGATTCATCTTATATCAGAACAATGCAAATGCTCACCCTGCCCAAGAGACAATCGAGTTTTTGAAGCTTCAAAACATCGAAATGTTAGATAATGGACGTTTCCAAACATCAAAAATTTAATGCGCGGACAGCGATTCCAGTCGCCAGAAGAAGCCATTGATGCCTTTAAAACAGCGATGCAAAAAAAAACGATATAAAAAAGTATATTGATCTTGACATATTTTAAAAAGTCTATATATTTTTTTTCTTTGCTATATGGAAAAGTAAAAAGACAACCTTTGTATAAAGCTAATATATTTTTTTTAGTTTTTACTTACCAAGTGATTAAATACAAACACGCGTTTTTCTAACAAATTTTTTATCGAATTTAACGAACAAATTTTTATCAGTTATCTACATCGCGAATAATTTAAAATTATGATAAGCCGGATCTGTTGCTTTAACAGGGGATTTTCAATACATTTTAAAACCCCAATAAAAGAATTAATATCCTGTTGTTTGTGCTAATTTTTTGCCAGTCCTATCAATAACAGATCTATGTGCGTTTAGACAATTTTAAAAAAAATTGAAAAGTATGCAGAATCCAGAAATTAAGATAGAAAATGAAGGAAATGTTGATATCAATGATAGTAATAGTTTTGATACAGAGTTAAATACTAACGAGGTAAATGAAGTGAATGATGGAAAAATATTTACAATAGGCAATAAGGTATGTGTATTTGCCATTTTTTTCAATTTATACGATTTTTTTAGTTTATCTGATTCATTTTCGTGTTTTTTTGTGTATTTGTCGATGTTATCATATTTTATTGTCTGTTTTCAGACTTTTACTTATTACAATTTATTTTGTAATTTTATTTTGGTTTTGTCTGTTTTTGTTTTTTTTTAATCATCCACATTTTTTCCTAATTTTATGATTTTTCCTTTTTCTTTTTCTATTATTTCATTTATTTTATTTTATCTAATTTATCTTTATACACTTTTTTCTGCTTTTTTCTTTCTTTTTCAAATTTTGCTAGTTCTTTATCTTTTTCTAAAAAACTTAAAATTGTTGATAATCGTTTAAAATTGTTGGATATTCCTGACAAAAATATGTAAAATATATTTTTTTTGTATCTTATTATTAACAATTTACGTAGTATTTTCTTTTTTGATTTTTCAGTTAGGTATTTCTTATTTGTCACCATTCGTTTTAATTTTTTTGATCTACTCATTTTCTTTTCCAATTTATGCAATATTTTCTCCTTTTTTCTCTCTATTATCCTATATATTGTATCTTTTCCCTTTTTATTATTCTATTTTTTACTTAAATAGTTTTTTTAATGTTTGCTGGTTTTCGATTTTTTTCTTTTATTTCAATTTTCTTTTATATATCCACCATTTTTGGATGTAACCACATTTAAAAAAAAATTAAACGGTTTTTTCGCTTTTACGATGTTTTTCGATTTTTTTCCAATTTTAAATTTTTTTGTTTTTGTTTTCTTGATTAACTTCTATGTTATGTCTTTTTTTCTGTTTTTACAAATTTTATCGTATTTTTTGTCTATTCACAGGTTTTTGCTTGTTTATTTTTGTTTTATTTTTTTAATTTTTTCAGATTTGTTACTTTTTAGTTGATTTTCTCCATTTTTCTTTGATTTACAATATTTACGATATTTGCTCGTTTTCTTTTTTTATTTCTGTTTTTTTTACATATTACTTTAGTTTCTTATGTCTTACTTTTAATTTTTTGTTTTTTATTATCCACATTTTCTTTTTTCTAATTTTTACGACATTTTCTTTTTCTCTTTATAATTCCTTACATTTTATTTTATCTTTTAGGACTTTTTATCTTTGTTTTTCTGATGTCTCTTTTTTTTATTTTATACATTTTTTTTCTTATTTTTGAAGTTTTTTTTATGCTATATATTTTTTAATTCTATTTTTCAATTATATCGTTTGTTTTTTATTGTTTGCTAGTATTTCTTTTATTTTAATTTTTTCGAATTTCTTTATTTATTAGATTTAACTTTTTTTAATAATTTTTAAACGGATCCTTTCCGTTTTTACGATTTTTTTCCAGTTTTTATGATTTGTCTTGTTTTTTCGATTTATTTATATGTTTTTTTTTCTCTGTTTGTCATTTTATTGTGCTTTATTATCTGTTTTCAGGTTTTTACTTCATTTGTTTTTGTTGTGATCTGTTATATTTATGGTTTTGTTATTGTTTACTTGCTTCTTTTTGATTTTCTACATTTTTCCTTTATTTACAATTTTCATATTTTTTTTCTAATTTCTGTTTTTTTTTTATTTTACTTTATTTTCTCGTTAAAAATCATGTATTCCCATTTTTCTTGTATTTTAAAGCTCTACATATTTTTTTCCTAATTTAATTTTTTTTTTCTATTATTCCATATTTTATTATGTATTAGGAATTTTTTTTCAGTGTAGTTTTTTTTTTTATTTTATATTTTTGAGATATTTTCTTGTTTCTTTTTCTTTTTTCTGTTCTTTTTCCATTTTTTTGTTTTTTTGATCTCTCCTTTTTTTACTTTTTTTATTTTGCTTTTTTTTAATTTATGCGATTTTTTTTTCTATAGTCTATATTTTATTTTTCTCCTTTTTTTGTGTTTTTTAATTCTATTTTCCAATTAACTGTTTTTTTTTAATTTTTGTTTTTCTTCTTTTATTTCAAATTTTCTCAATTTTTTATTTTTTCGATTTGCGCACTTTTTTTATTTTTTAAAACGGTTTTATTTCGCGTTTACGGTTTTTATCATTTCTCATTTTTTCCCCATCATTACGATTTTTCCTCGTTTTTTAAATGATTCCCATGTTTTTTAGTTTTAGTATGTTTCTCGGTTTTTGCTTTAACGGTTTTATTGTTTTTTATTTTAGTTTTGGTTTCTCGCTTTTGTTAAATTTTTTTATATTTGTTATTTTGTAAATTTTTCTTTTTTTTTCTATTATTTCTTATATGTGTTTTTTAATATTTTTTACCCATATTTTGGAAATTTTTAAAGATTTTTTAATATTTTTTTTTTATTTTATCAGGATTCTCAAAAAAAATTTATTGTTTTCATTTTTAAGTTTAATGACAATTTTCACGACTTTCAACATTTTTCTTTACGATCTTTAACAATATTTAACATTTGTTTAGGATTTTTAATTTTTTACGATTTTAGACAGTTTTAGTACTGTCAACAGTTTTTCGAAAAAAATATTAAAATGCTTTTCTTGCTTTACCTATATGTAGGAAACTCCACCAAAATCTCCCAATTCAGTTCATGATGATTTTCAAGATGATGCTTCCGTACAGTCTGTTTACTTGCGATCACATTCAAGAACGGATAAAAGAAGGAAAATTGTATCAACTGTTACTCCAACTGTTATTTTAACTCCTAGAAGAACAGTCTCTACTAATAGTATCCAAAGTATGAATAACTCAAAAATTGGACAAAAGGCAAAGGTAAGATGTTTTTTGTTTATTTTAAAGATGCACAAATACAAATATGATGTAGCATTTAATCAAAACATCCCGCAAAATCCTTATGGAAAATGGCTAAAATTTTGCAGAAAGATAGATTTTAGCATGCTGATTAAAAGTCTCATCGTAACAACTATCCGATTTTATTCCTTCAACCCCTACAACCCCTCTAATACTTCAAAGTGTTTTTTTTGTGAGTGTTAATGTACAACATTTTCAATTAATCTTAAAAAACTTTTTTTTTTACTTTTAACCCTTCTATCTAGTCAAATGTTAAATCTTACATTCTGTCTCTACTTTACTTTCTTAAATGTTTAAGAGTAAATGTTTTACAGCTTTTATTTTTTTATATATTAATTTATTTAAATTTTTTGCTTTTATAAGGATTTTGTGATATCCTTTAAGCATGTTGTCTTTTTAACCCTAAATGCAAAATCAGAGTTGTTATAAGTTAGATATAAGTTGTCTGTCAGTGAAAAGTAGCTCCTTAATAACTGAACCGATTTGAGTGCAGATTTTTTAAATCAAAAGGCTTGGTTATTGCAGTGGTACTTAAATATATTTTTGGAAAATTGAATTACAAGTTTAAACACTACAAGCACTCTACCAAGACGAGGTAGCTATTTTTTTTTATTATTTGTACTTACAATATCGCTAAAAGTTTTTTTTAATCAAAGCTAGCTTTCGTCTAGATATTATTTTTAAACGAATATTTTGGGATATTTCTTATAGGATTTTTAAAATTTTAGAAAGTTTACAAACAAGTATTTATTAAATGACATTATTGAGAAAACAATTGTGATAGATACTCTATCCAAATTTCTTGTAAGGCTTGATTAGACCGAATCTGACGCCGTTTTCATCTACGACTTTTTTGCTTTTGGAGCGTTTTCTTGCTAATTTTTTTGAAACATCGTATTAACGACATATATAAAAAGTTAAAGATACTGTTTTTCTAAATAAATAATTTAAAATTAATATTTGAAATGTGAAAATAAAATTGTCTGACGTCATATGTTGGTCATTTTTATTGTCGGAAAAACGACCCTTTCAAAGTGTATGGAGAACCACTTAATTTTTTTAAATACCTTCGTGAACATCAATAAAAACTACATTTCATCTTTTCTGAAGAAGATAGTTTTCCAAAATTTGACGTGTCAAAGTGGTCGATTTCAAGAGTCCCACATAATTTATTAATAACCGTCGCATATTGAAAAATTAGATGTAGAAAGTCGGTACTCATTATGTGGAAAAAAGCCTGACAAATATATTGGAATATAACTAAAGTATGACAAAAATTGTCCCAAACCAAAAAAAGTCTTCAAGGAAAACAGTATCAGATTCCGTCTTTTGACACCATACAAGAAGTTTGGAGAGAGTATCTATCACAATTTTTTCCCGACGGGCACTTTAGCTTTTACTGAAATCAGTAGATGAGCAATGCCGCCACGGGCTCACTACTTCCAAATTTCACTGCTAGATGGCGCCACAGGTGGCGCTGTTGGTTGAAATCTGTGCTAAATGGTTCGGAACTCGGCTAAAGCGCGCCAAATTTGAATTTTTAAATCTTTAGGGGGCGCTAGCAGCCAATTCTTCTTTTTCGAATGCCAAAAGGGCATTAACGTTGTATCTCGTAAACGGTCCAACGGATTTCGACGTATGACGTATCATTTTAAAGAGGTTGCTGTATAGGGTAAGATGAAGCGTCAAAAAGACCTTAAACAACGTGCCAAAAGGGCATTATAGCTATATCTCGTAAACGGCCCAACATATTTCGACGTATGACCTATCATTGTAAAGGGGTTGCTGTATAGAGTAAGATGAAGCGTCAAAAAGACCGTATTTATGCTGCCAAAAAGGCATTATAGCTCTATCTCGTAAACGGCCGCGCGGATTTCGTCACGTGACATATCATTTTAAAGGGGTTGCTGTATAGGGTAAGATGAAGTGTTCTAATCTTCTAAAATATTAAAAGCGCGTGACCTTGGTGTAATGGCGGATTGCGATGTGTGACGTAATCGACTGATGTGAGAGTAATAACAGACTTTGCTTTCGCTATTAATAATAAAACATATCATGGAAAATATGCAGTTTTAGAATGGCTTCGAGAGAATACAGTCAAAAACTTGAAGAGTTTTGTAAAAATATAAGAAAATTAAACCAACAGATTTCTGTCTACGAAGACCAAAAAGAAGTGTTAAAAAAATTGAAAATTTAAGTTTGTGGGACAAAGTTTTTGAAAAATATTTACCAACATCATCAACGCCCACAAGACGAATAAAACCATGGCCTTGCTAAAAGCAAATTTTGTTCTTTTAACAGCAATATTAAATAACATGCTTTATGTTAACGGAATCGCCTCTTAACTACAAGCTAAAATTAATCTTTAAAGATAACTCAGAAGGAGTGGGGGAATGGCGATCTAACCAACAAAGTCCAATACAGGAATTATATTTAGACCTAGAAGACCCAGTAGGAGCAAAAATGTGCTAAATCGTACAAATAGCATGGGCAACGTTAGTAGGAGTTTACTTATTAATTCTCAAAATTATATCAAAAGAGGTAAAAAGAAGAATGAAGCGATGAAATGTATTTTTAAATAATAATAAGAACAATAAATATTTGTAAACTTGTAAAAGGTGTTTTAATAAAAAAACCTTAATTTGTGTTTTAAAGCTTTATTTAGGTAATACAGTATAATACAACCAACTATACAAAGAAAGAATATTATTATATGCACACATAAATTTACCGTTGGCGTGGTGAGGACATCCTAAATAAACAGCTTCAAAATTTTTCGTTGCACAGGGTGTCCCATCATAATTTACAACATCATAAATTAATACATGGAGTCCAAGTTCTTCGCATTTTGCTTTTAAAAAGTCAATTTTTTGATTTCCTCTAACATAAATCAAATCAACGTTGCCAAGTAGGTGTTTCTCCAAAATTGCATTGACATCGGAATAATCTACATCTCCAGAATCGTATCGTATTTCATGCAAAAATTTTTCCAAATATCGCGTAGTTTTCTTGTCTTTAGCAGTCAACTCGTAGAATGGTTTTGGTGGTTTAAATAAAAAATTCGATTTTATACCACCAATCTGAATAGCGACTTCTTTTGGATAAAAAACTTTATCGATTATAAATCCTTGGATGTCGACTACTGCAATTCTCATGATGAGGACGACGATGAAACTTCTTTGAAAGCCGAGCAAATACTAAATAGTTAACAGTTTATATTATATTTTTAACTACTTCCGTTAAGGGATAATGCTCCAATAAACAATCGTGAATTATGATACAATATGCTTTAGTATTTTTGAGAAATCCCTCATTAGCATCAATTTCTAATCGTACATCAACAGTCGATGATTTCATCGATTCTTCTTGCTTAGAACAATCGATAACAAACAAAGCACGATTTCGAAATGCTAGAAAATCCATTAATGGTCGTTTCATTGATACTCTGTTGTAACTGGAATTGAATTCGCTGTAGTTATAATGAGCTAGCGCAAAGTCGCCTTTGGCAAAATCAAGTTGCATCCTTTCATTGGGAAAATATTCTCCATTCAATGCGAGTCTGAGACCTTGTAGATTTACGTGATCAAATAAAGAAGGATCTGCAATTTTCAGATTTCTCCTATTGATTTGGAAAAATACAATAACATATCGAGGTTTCTCTATTGCAGACGTCGTTTTAACAGCCCAAATTTCTTGTTTTGCTCCTGCGGTCAAAGATGGTAGCTCATGTAGTTCCCATTTTCTGAACGGAATTACGATTGGACGATCGCTTTGAATTGATCGCATCAATTGTTCTTTAACAAAATCATTTGGATAAATATGTTTAACTTTTAGTTCTATCGAATGAATCATAATCTGTACGGTTGTAACAGTAGGTACGTTACCGGTACCTGGTTTTTCTGTTACAATAACGCTATCGAGATCATTACGAGCTCGAACGAATCGAATCATTTGTCGTCCACAAGTTACCATTGGGTAATCATTGAAAATGTTGAAGATGTGTTTAAGTAGCATCAGTAAACTAAATGATTTATCATCAGGATTAAGAATGGGACTTACGGGATAATTCCAACCAGCATTGGCGAGGTGACGAGAATCTTCTACATTGTAACATGTTAAAGCTCTTACAGTGCTAACAATTCCAGGATCTCGAACTGTTTCTATCTCTCTTGCACTTTCGCTATACGTACACGAGTCGAATAGAAATGCTCCAAAGTTTGGTGTCAAACTAACATCGCCATCACCAGTTACATCCAATTTTCCTTTAATAGCCAACAACGTATCATGCATTGCAAAGAATGAGTCTACCTGATTTACACTAAATTCTACAATGTCACTGCAGCTAAACGATTTGATGAATGGTGTGTAAGATCGGTATTCAGATTTTCTAATCGATTCATCCTGAGTCGGTTCTCGATAGAGATCAAACATTGGATCTTGAATTGTTCGTATACGATTCATTATTATTATTATTAGTGTTAATAACTTTAAAACCAAGAGCTTTCAAAAATAAAACGTTGTCTCTAGTAAGTTGTCGTCGTCGTTGTCGTCCTACTGAACACTTTAACGACTTGTTCAATACTGCAGGCTTCTGAAAATATGAAGGTGCTATATAGTTGAAGATCAATCCCATTCTTTCAACTCCAAACCCAATATGCTTCTTTCACCTTGAAAATTTACAGGTCTTGAATTTTGATCCAATGCCAGTATAGTAATATTTGTAATCTCAGGTATATTAATCACCGGCAAATACGTGATATTTTTCGGAATTTCGTCGATAGCGTAACCAGGGTCTACAGATATACCAAACTCGTGGATAGTGTGAGTAGGTCTGTTGTTGTAGAAGGCTCCGGTGGTAATGTTTGTTTCGAAACGAATCGTTCGTACTTTAACAATTTCCACAGGTAGATCGGAACTATGTCTTACGTTCGGTTCCAAAATCCTCTTTGAGAAACCCAACATTTTGCCTATACTGTCTTCACGCTCGAAATTTATTGCATGTTGACTACTGAATATTTCACACTTGAGTGTATTATTGTTGGGCTTCAATGAAAAAACGTCTTCAATCTTTGCATTTGGTGGTATATTTATGAAATTTCGGATCGTCTCTTCAATATCGGAAATTTCATAGCAACCAGTATTTAAGGTTATTTTCTGCAATTTAGTTTTATCGTTATTATCGTAATAGTAAAAAGCATTACTGCCATTCTCTACATTCGGTATACTGTTGTACGAAAAGAAAAACAGAAATGCCAACTTGTATTGTTTCTTTGGATCTAAACTCAAAGGAACCGGAGGAGTCCAATCAAATTGATAATCACGACTCTCTAGCGTCAACCACATAACTGTTGGAGGTTAAACAAAGAAATAAAATTGTATATCTTTAACATTTATTTAAATAATTATTTACAATCTCATTACATTTTTCTAAACCTAGTTTACATATGTGACAATTTCCTTGTGATTGCGCAGGTCCATCAACATGGGTTGTCCATTCAGGACGATTATGATGAACAAAGCAGGGCAGGCAGGTTCGCAATTCAAAATCCAATCTATATTCAAGCGGCAACTTGCACCAAACTTGTAATAATTCACAAGGTTTTGCGTACCTTTTCAAATAACATATAGGAAAACAAGCCAATTCCTGTTCAGTAAAGTCAATCAGGTTCTTTTCACGATTAATGTACGTCAAAACAGCCTCCATCGTATAGAAATTCTAAACAAAGATGGCCGCAATTGATTTGATTAAAAGTCTGGTAAGGATCGTGGTTGTAAACAATTTTCGTTGCAGGTCCCAGATACTGTACAAGTTCTTTCGGCGGTTTCAACTTGCCAAATGAATCGAAATATTCGACGTTATTGTTAATCTTTCGATACGCCACCCAATGAGTTCCATGATTTTTGCTTTCATCCAAATTTAGGATTGCGCATTCGCGTTGAACAGGACCGGTTTTAGGCAATGTGTCTCGCATAAATACACCTCTAAAATTTGGGATTTTTAGACGTTTAGCATATCGTTTTAGTTCGTAATCATACAATCCTCGATTGATTAGCTTGCCTAGTTTTTTTTAAGAAAAAGACCAAAGCCCCCTCTGGCATTTTTTCGTAAATAGAGTCCTTTACCGAGAGATTCCATAGCTTTGTTATGTCGATGTTCTTCTTCCAATTTTTTCTGTGCATTTTTCGCATCAATCACAGTTTTAGCGATTCCAGCAGCTCCACCAGACAACGCCCCGAGTGCACTTAGTCCAGCAAATAACGGAATTAACGGTAAAAAGCCTCCGGATTTTGGTTCGATAGGAATAATCCTAGGTAATTTAACCTGTTTTTTTCCACCAGCATTTTGTACAGCAACCCTGGCTGCTTTTAGAGCAATACTGACTGCTCGTTTTAATGTAGCCGAAGAACCAGCTTTTTTTATATCTCTTTGTATTTTACTTATAATATTACGTTTAAACGATTTAGGTTTTCTAACACCCATGCCAAGTTTACGTTTAGCTTTCATTGCGGTGGTAGTTAACCACGCTGCAGTCTTTTCGCCAATTGATGCGTCCTTGGACTTAACTCTTTCCCACGCTTTATTCTCTAGAATCCTGTCCGCTTTATGTCTTTCCGCTAAATCTTTATGCTTAGAATATGCAATATCGTGTTCTCTGGCTGCGTCGTTAACCTCCGTATCTCCACGTGCAAGTCTTTTATGTAATTAAGTTCCAGGACCCAAAAAGTTGTAACCAGGATAATGTAGTTCAAACGGCAGATTATTGATTAAACTGTTAAGCACACCTTCACCTTCAAACACCAACATGAGAAATGAAATAATTTAAGAATTACTACTCTATTTATACAGTGAAACATTAAAAAACATGTTAAACAATGAAGATCATTCAACAAGACCAGACGCTACCGATTGAAAATTTAGATGAAGGAAACGATCGAATCGCTGCCAGTAAACATGGACCATTGCTACCAAATTCGTTTCGAGCGCTAATCTGTGGACCCAGTGGGTGTGGCAAAACGAACGTTATGTTATCGTTACTGTTGCATCCACATGGCGCGAAATTTAAAAATGTTTACGTGTATTCAAAGTCATTGTATCAACCCAAGTATAAATTGTTGGAAGAAGTGCTGTCGAAAGTTAAAGGAGTGGGATATTTTCCATTTAAAGAAAACGATGAAATAATTAGCCCAAATGAAGCAAAGCCGAATTCAATTTTTATTTTTGATGACGTCATATGTGAGAACCAGCAAAAGATTCGAGAATACTACAGCATGGGCCGACATCGGGATATAGATAGCGCATTTCTTTCGCAGACCTACTCGAAATGCTGTAAACAAATTTGTAGAGATAACAGTAACCTAATTGTACTTTTTAAACAAGATGCTATTAATTTGAAACATGTCTTTGATGAACACGTGTCACCGGATATGAGTTTTGAAGAATTCAAACAGTTGTGTTCGAAATGTTGGCAAGAAAAGTATGGGACAATGGTTATTGCGAAAGACTTTGATTTAAGCAACGGTCGATATCGAATCGGTTTCGATAAATACATAAAATTGTAACATTGCGTTTTAGTATTCGACAACACGTCAGACAATTCAGTTGACATTGCCGTTCGTAAAAGAAAAATTGCTGAACTTGCTCGATCGATTTGAAAAAAATATAAAGCGTTACAATTGGGTAGAGTTGAAACGGATGAGACACTAAATAAATTGTTTAAACCTATCACGGAACCTCTACACAAAATTGTAAAATCTTCTCTAAACCAAACAGTGATCTCTCCTCCTCAACCAGTCAACGAGCCAGAGCCTAAAAAAGAACCATCTAAACAAAAAGAAGAACCACCTAAACAAGAAGAAGAGCCGCCCAAACAAAAAGAGGAATCACCTAAACAAAAAGAGCAATTGAGTATACCAGAGTTTATAAAACTCGAAAATGTTGCCGAAACTACTAGTGATGATGGTGATGATGAAGTATTCTATGAAGACGAAGACGAAGAACAGGCTGTTAAAGATCTTAGCAATTCAGCAAATGTTATTAAGGAATACTTGGATCAGTATCCCCCAATGGTTCATCCATATATTATAGATTATTGGGAGAAAACAGATAATATAGATACGGTTTATGGTCCTACTTACGATGCTGAGACATCTAAATGGTTTTTGGGTAGCAAACAAATCGACTTTGATAACAAGCATGGATTTATTATTACAGAAGGCAAACAGATAAGAGGTACACCGGGTCTGTATGAATTAATTTTTAATGATGAACCTAAAAATTTCAATGATGACGATTTAAAGCGTTATGGAACAATACTAGAATAAACAAATCCTCATAAAAACATTAAAGGACACCTTAAAGGAACAAACCGATTTAAATACACACATATCATAAAACCTCTGGCTACCTCTCACTTACGAAAACCTTCGGGCACTGTGGGCTCTGGGATGCAAATGGTTTACAACGATAATAAAATTGACCTTCAATATTGGGACGATCCAAACGAACTCGTTGACAGGCTTCGGCTTTTAATAGCATCAAAAGAAGCAGGAAATACTTCGAATGATAATGAAATTGTTACAATTATCGAGGAATTAAAAGAAGCACGCATTATTGCTTAAACATCATTACCACAATGAGTGTCGACAAATTCGGACGTACTAAACATGATGTAGGCAATAAAAAACTATTGCTAACGTCTAAACCAAGCTTAGTCCATACTGCAAACGGTGATATTGATTTTGAAAATTTAAAGCTTTGTAATGTTAAAGATCCTGACTCAGACAGCGATGCCGTCAATAAAAAATATATGGATAATAATGTGCAAAAGTTGACTGAAAACATGAATGCTATGAAACTTACATTCAATAATGACTTGATGGCCATAAACACTTTTATATCAAGAGATCCTCCGTTAGCCAGCAAACATATGGCTAACAAAAAATATGTTGATGACTTAATTGTCACTGCAAAACAGTACCTACGAGAAGACATCAAAAATTCGCTTTAAAGTTTAGAATCACAAATAGCAACGATTAATGCAAACTCTGCACAGTTAGCTGTTAATCAAACAAATGCAGTAGAAAACGTAAAAGATAAAATCGAGAAAGCGATAATAAAATTATATAATCAGGACATTCCAGATATACGACAAGATTTGTTCGATGAGATTCTTAAAAGAACTGACTCTGTAACGAAAAATGTTAATGTACTCTCTGGAAAAATTTTGGCTATTGAAAAAAACATTGCTGAGTTGACTAATACAATAACTATAAATCAAAATAATCTGCGAAATGTTTTAAATATTATTAAAGCATTGGAGAAGCGGTTAGTACAAAATCCCTAAACATTAGATATAGTCACAGTCATGTTTTCAAAGGAAAAGGTTCAAGTTGTTAATGAGCTGCATAAACCGGCTCGAAAAAATTATGCTCGTCGACGAACAATTATCAAAGGTTTGGACGATTTATGGCAAATTGATTTGGCTGAAATGAGTTCTTACGCAACTCAAAATCGATCGTTTAAAATGATTCTAGTGGTAATTGACTGCTTCTCGAAATTTCTCTGGACTCGACCGTTGAAATCAAAAACTGGCGAAGAAATCACGAAAGCTTTTGCCGATATTATAGGAAAACGCAAACCGAAAAATCTTCAATCTGATCAGGGCAAAGAGTTTTACAACACAAAATTTCAAAATCTAATGCAGAAACATGGCATAAATCATTATAGTACATTTACCAAGATGAAAGCAAGTATGGCGGAAAGAGTTATTAGAACGCTGAAAACGAAATTGTACAAGCATTTTAGCTTAAACGGTACTTACAGGTGGATAGATGTGTTACCGAAAATTACAAAAGAGTACAACGAAAGCAAACATAGAACGATTGGTCAAAAGCCGTCTCAGGTAAACAGATCCAATGAAAAAGAGATTCTGCAGCAACATTATAATCATTTAAAAATAGCAGGCCCGCGAAAATATAAACTTGGAGATGTAGTGCGCATAAGCAAGGCAAAGCATCTATTTGATAAAGGCTATACACCTAATTGGACTACGGAGCTTTTTAAAATTACCAAAGTGAACATAACTAATCCTGTAACATACATGTTGGACGATTTACATGGATCACCAATTAAAGGAGCATTTTACGAGGAAGAGCTACAAAAGTCAAAAAATCCTGATGTTTACCTTGTTGAAAAAGTGCTGAGGAAAAAAGGCCATAAAATCTACGTTAAATGGCTGGGGTTTGATAGTTCGCATAATAGCTGGATCGAAAAATCTAATATTTTATAAACTCTGTTGTTTCTTACTTTGAACATTTTTTACACGTATTCTTATGACAAACTAGGTACGTTTTCACAGCTTCCGGGGGCCTTTTTGATTCATATCATCTATTGCTCAAGCCGTTCAGTCTGCAGTCCGACTAAAACTGTCCTTAGAAGCAGAAGCAATTATTTTTACTTAGTTTCAACACAAGTTTTATTAAGTATTAAAAGATGATGACACAAGACAGTGGTTATAGTAGTGAGTCATATTCTGAGAGTAGTAGTGAAGATTCTATCTATATGGAAGAAGTAAACAGAATTTCAAATGTTTACGAAGACAAAGCAAAACGTGAAAATTATTTGCTGCTACAATCATCTTTCGCAATTGAGGGGTATGTTATAAAAGTTGGCTTATCTCCTGCAAGAACATTTTCTCCAGCTATTATTTAATCAGAATACTGCAAGCCAAGTAAATTGTCGTTTGGGAAAATGGAATGGCTTGACCTTATTGACTATTTAGATAAGATGAGTTTGATCCAGAGTGCATTTACATTTTCCTGTGGAGATTTTTGTACAATACGACAGTTGGTATACGATGACACCAGGTTCATAGAAGTTGAAAAACATGGAGTAAGATATCATCTAACGGAAAAGGATGCAGATGAACTTGTTAGAGTACACCATTGTATCGTAGCTTATCAGATTTAACTTCTAGAAAATATTAACTTTAATTGTTATTATAATAATGTTATAGATATTGTAAAAAAAAATTTTGATTATAACTGGTTTAAAGGATTAGATGTATTTTGTGAAATATGTACTGATCCTTTATTATGTAACGCTTTGCGTCAGTATATTTACTTTTATGAACAAAATGTAACAAGAGATTTAGAAAATATGAAATAAACTTTTGTAACCTCTTTTTTTTCAAGATGTTAAAAGGCTCGTTTATCGAGGTTAACAAATGGCGAACGGCACTCAGGGGGTAGGAGGAGAGCGGGCGTGGATTCGGTCGAGCTCGATGAAATCTTACTAGAAAGATATAAGGGGATATATTTGCTAGGAAAAATAAGATATAAGAATTTAAAAGGGACTAAAGAGAAAATGAGAGAAATGATGGATAAGGGAAAGGTAAATGGGCGCCACTTATTTTTTTATCTTAAGGATGGGAAAATATAAGAAACCCAGATGGAAAAAATGTTAAATCTAGAAGTTGGATAAAATAATGTATTAGATGTTATAGATAAAGTTAAAATAAGAAAGATATAAGGGACGTAAGATAAGATGCAGTAATATTGAGTAAACCGGTAGATGTTCTGGTTAAAATTTTTAAATTAAACACTTTTATTAGAAAAACTAGAAAGAGAAAGTTATACTTACTTTTTGTTCTTACTTATCACAACGGCTCTACTTATTTTGATCAAGTCAAAAACTAAAATTTATGAGTGAAATACGTCTTATTCTTGTTGTTAATGAGATTAGATCAGAATAACTTACACCAGGTCAGAAAATAAAACATATAAATAAACAATAAACAATATTTATTACGGTGTGTAATAATAAGTCAAACAGATGAACGAAACAAATAGACATATAAAATATCAAAAATTAAATAAGGTAAAATACTGTAAAACACATTAGTGTTTAATCACATATAGAAACAATATTACACATTCAATAACAGCTAAGTATTTTTATATTGTTATTTCTGTGTACCCATTTAAGCAGAATGTGATATGAAAAAGGAATTGAAAAGTATCAAAATTTAATAAAAAAATTGTAAATCACTTTTAGCTTAAAAGATGTTTTACTCGAGTAAAAAATTGGGGGTACCATATAATAATTTATATTAAAACATTAAAATTAAGATAAACATCAAGAAACAAAAAAAAATTATCATAAAGGTGTTACAAAAATATTTAGTCAGACCCTGCGTAACGCTTTCACTGTTAACTAAAGCATGTATGCGACGAACTATTTAGAAATTTGCACACTGTAGGAGTCTGTTGATAAGGTACTAGGTTTTTTATAAAAACCGGTTTCACTGTGGATTTTATGAGCACTTCTTACGTTAATTACCCACACTCTGATATTATTCCGGTGAGTCACAATTAAGTTTTTGTGCCAAAGAAAAAAATGGTATCCCAATCTTTCTGGTAGTTAAGAAATAGTAATTATATTAAAAAACTTACAGTTTGTTTCCTAGATAAGAGAATTTAATGGGGCCACACCCAATTCATACGCTACAGTAAAAACTGGTGATTCTTCGATACTACTAGACAGCTTTTTCATCAGAGAGGTTCTACACTTGCTCACTGACTTTACTTTACTTAGAAACACTAAATTGCAAATAGTTATTTGCAAATTTAAAGGAAATTTGCCGGTATTTGAATCTAGGGGTTATACGAAATCGACTTATCAGCACAAGGACCCACGCTAGACTGACTTTTTGATCGCGGTCTAAATTAAAACCGCGTCGCTTTAAACCACCCCTCTTGCGCCACATCATCTTATTCCTCCGATTTGATTGGTCGAGCTCGAAAAATCGATAGTTTTGACGGTTAAACCGTTAAAGCCGAGAATTTTCTAGAAGGTAATATGATCAGGGTCGGCTTAAGTAAGGAAATATATTAAAAAAATAAAAATTTTGCATAGTGTTTTTTGGACATGCTACACAGCCCCTTCCGAAGAGAAAAAACTGGATAGAAAACAGTTTTTAAAGAAAGATAAGCTATGGTTGGAACAACAGTAGTGTGTCTAAAAAACTGAAGCTGATAAAGGTAGTGAACATCAAGATGTAGAAAAGCGATCTTAATGAGAACGACAACTATCTAAGTAGAATTGGGGTATTAGTGTCAGTTATTGAATGTGATATAATATTCACACTATTCTTTAGTGCATTAATATACAAGTGAAACTACACGAGAGTTTGAAGAACCACAAGGTAGGTAAAATGTATCAGATCCGAAGATCTTTGATACTAAGTGACCAGATTTTTATAAACGGTACCGGCCAACCGGAAGATCACAAAGTGATCGGGAACAGGTCTACTCCGAAGTTTCTGCACGGAAACAAAAAAGTGTACAGCTCGGCCTAGACGGGCAGCACTAAGTGGTATCTTTAATGCAAATCGAAAAAAAAGTATTTATATTGCCCTTGACATAAGATGTCAGGACACACGCTACATTCACACACACAAGGAAGAGGTAAAGAATGCTATGTTCCCATAAGTAAAATTTCCCATAGGAGGCACAACGCGTATTTCCCTTTTTAGGAACTCCTATAGAGAAAAAAGCTGAATTTAAACCAAACTGTTAATAATAATTTTGAAAAGGAAGAAAGAAACACGGACGATAGTTATAATTAGGAATCTAATAAGCCTACCGACTCCATTAGATCCAACAGTCAAGGTAAGTACGTGATACGTTAACATCTGAAAAGATGTTTGGAAAAGTTCCGTCCTGCTTGGTTGACGTTAAAGATATCAACGAATATACAGTAAGGAAGAGAAGAAAACAGTAATTACTAAAAATATGGTTCTCATTGAGAACATAAAATAAAAAAAACCTTAAGGTAGTAGATCACACTAAGACATTAACAGGAATCTAATAAATCTTAAAAACAAATTATCCTAACAGTCTTCAATCCTAGCTGGGAAAAAAAATAGAGTAAGTAAAAGAGGAAAAGAAAGAGAGGAGAAAGAAATTTTATCTGTCTTCCTTACAATCTCAACAGACCCACTACCGGAAAGAATTCCCTACGGCTTTCCTAGGCTTATCTCTCGTGACGAATTGCAAGGTCAAAATAAAATTCCAGAAGAAGTAGTTAAGATTGAATTTTGTTAGTCAAAAAAGTAAAGTGATTCCAATAGTAGTCATGTTACGGATCAAAATTCTTTAAACCAACGATACGTAAAGGTATAAAATTGTATGAAAGAACGAAAAATAATTTTTAAAAAAAATTCAAAAAAAATTTTCAAAAAAAATTTTCTTAAAAAAAATTTTCATGTGTCTTCCACTAAGGTACGATAATCGTCTTATATCCATATCAAAGATAACAAGTAGTTTATGGATGATGAACGAGAAATAAGGTACTAAAAAAAGTTTCTAAACAAAAAACAGTAATAGATATTACTGAACGATACGATAATTAATTTACAAATGCTGACGCACTTATACGGTAGGTAAGCGGTAGATAAAGAAAAAACTATTTTTTCCTTCAAGAAAAAAAATACAAGTGTTAAAACACTCATAAGGTAGATAAACGGTAGTTACGAGAAACATATTTTCTCTTTCGGTACGATAAAAACAAGTGTTAATACACTTATTAGGTAAATGGACGGTAAATGAGGGAAAGTAAATCCTACTTTCGAGACGATAGAGATAAGTATTAAGGTACTTATTAGGTAGGTAAACGGTAGGTAAGAGAAAAGTATTTTCCCTTTCGAGATGAAAAGTTCAAGTGGTAATATACTTAAACGATAGATAAGCGATAGTTATAAGTCTGGATACACTTAAACGAAAAATATAAAAGTGAGGCATGGAGAAAATTATTTAGTGTTGAGTCATAGCGAGAGGTTGAGATATAGAGAAGTCAAAGAAAATGGAAAAGGAAAGCTTATACTGATAATTCTGAGAAAACAGAGAAACATTAGTTTCTATTCGGAGAGTTCATCTTCAGAAGAATCATCGGAATCAGAGACATAAGGCTTAAGGTCTTTTATATGCCAGTTTCCTGCTTTTGATCCATCGGGATTTTGTAACGTATATACTAGTGGAGATAGTTTACGGACAACCGTACATAAGAGATATTTAGGAGCTAATTTGGACATAAACTTATCGGCAGCTTTGGAGAGAACTTTATTTCTCCTCCACACCTTATCACCAACGTTGAATTGAATGTTTCGACGACGAAGGTTATAAGTTTTGGAATTTCTTTGATAGGCATGGTGAAGATTGTGTTGTATTTGAAAAAAAATATCCTTTAACCCTTGTATATCTGAAACGTATTTATCGTATTGTTCAGGGGTATTAAGGGACATAGGACGATCAGCGCCATTAGAGGAATAGTAATTTCCAGATATCGGTACATGTCTCGCGAAATTTAAAAATGATGGAGAATATTTGGTGACTTCGTGTCTAGCGGTGTTGATAGCCTGTCGGATTTTAGAAAGTTCATTATCCCAGTTAGAATGTTCATCGATATAACACCTAATAGCGGTTCCAATGGTTTTATTCGTTCTTTCTACAAAATTACACTGCGGTGAATAGACGGCATTGAACCATATTTTTTGGACTTTGTATTGATCACAGAGATGTTTCATCATGGGATTGTTAAAGTTTCTAGCGTTATCGCAGATAAGGAATTGAGGGACACCAATCATGAGAAATACTTCATTTTCTATGAAATTAGCGATATTTTTGGTGGTGGCTTTTCGTAAGGGTTGTAATAAAGTAAATTTAGAAAACCAATCGGTAACAACTAAGAGCCAGGTATATCCTTTTTTGGAGCGAGGGAGAGGACCAATAAGATCAAGTGCGATAATTTGCCATGGGAATTCGGCAGATTTCTCTTTTCCCATTAAACCTATTTTAGTGGAGGTAGGCATTTTTTGGGCTCCACAAACTTTACAAGATCTAACAAAACGAAGGACATCGTTTCTCATTTTAGGCCAATAATATCGTTCTTGGATTCGGTTCAGTGTTTTGAAAAATCCGAAATGGGCACAGGTAGGGGGATCATGACAAGATGACATAATGTCATGTCTCTGGGGTTTTGGTACGAAAACTTTCCACTCTATTTCATTAGTGGCGAAAGGCAATTTGGAAGGGATTAATTTATAAACCAGGTCATTATCTACTTTCCATTGAGGATAGAGCTCAGGGTGTTGGAGAATTTTAGTACGGAACTCATCGAACCATACGTCTATTCGATTAGTGTCTACCTCAAGATACGAGATTTGGGGTTGTTCAGGAAAGGCACGACTCAAGGCATCAGGAATGAGATGGGAAGATCCCTTACGGTGGATAAGGTCGAAATTATGCTGACGAAGCCGCATAGCCCATCGAGCAAGTTTTCCAGAGGGATTGTTGATATTTTTCAACCAAAGTAAGGAGTGGTGGTCGGTAATTACTTGGAATTTGGTACCTTCAATATAGGGACGGAATTTTTCAATGCTGAAGATGACAGCTAGACATTCTCGTTCTGTGACAGAGTAGTTACGCTCTGCTCGGGATAAGGTTCTGCTAGCATAAGCTATTACGACATCTGAACCATCAATTGACTGTGTGAGGACACCGCCAAGGCCAGTATCACTAGCATCACATTGGATTATGAACGGTTTAGAGAAATCTGGCTGTGTTAACACAGGGGCAGAAATAAGGGCTTCTTTTATTTTTGTGAAGGAGAACTCCGCTTGGCTAGTCCATTCGATAGATTGTTTTTTCTTTTTACCTTTCAATAGATCATTAATAGGAGAGACAAGGGAAGAAAAGTCTTTGATGAAACGACGGTACCAGAAACACATACCGATAAATCTTTTGACCTCTGTGAAAGTTGTTGGACGGGGATAATTGATCATGGCCGAAATTTTTTCAGGATCTGTTTTTAGAATGTTGTTTCCTACGATATAACCTAAAAATTTTAGTTCTGGCTTGAAAAATTCACATTTTTTGACATTTATCGTTAGGCTGGCATCTTTTAGCTTATCTCTGACTTCAGATAGGAGACGAATATGTTCTTCAAATGAATTTGTACAGATAATAATGTCATCAAGATAACAAAAGATATTTGGTTCGTAAGCCGGACAGAAGATAGCGTCAACTAAACGTTGCTGGGTTTGTGCTGAATTGCACAATCCAAAAGGCATTACAGTGAATTGAAAAGAACCTCTGCCGATAACACTGAAAGCGGTTTTTTCTTTCGAAGAGGGATCTAAAGGGACTTGCCAGAAAGCTTTTCGTAAGTCTATTGAACTTATAAATTTGGTACCTTTGAGAAGAGAGAGAATTCGATCTATATTTGGCAAGGGGTAGGTATCGTGTTTAGTTACATCGTTGAGGGTTCGACCATCGAAACAGAAACGATATTCATCATTAGCTTTTTTGACGAGAAGTACTGGGGAACACCACGGACTATTTGAGGGTTCTATAACACCTAGACGAAGCATTTCGTCCAATTCGTCGTTAAGAATCTTCGACATATAGGGAGACATTGGGAATGGTCGTTTTTTGAAGGGTTTTGCATCCCCGGTATCGATATGCATTTGTATTTTATCGGTACGATCTAGCCGATTAGTATTACTGATAACAGAAAAGGACTCTATAGTATTTTTAGCTAATGTCTGTTGAACGGGAGTTAGAACTTCGAGAGTATTGAGGGATGTGGTGTTTAATTCTGGTTCCATTTCAGAGAGAAACTGGGGTTTAGAAGTGCTGTTGAAAGACCAGGTATTTTTGGAGAAATCAATAATAAGTGAGAAGGTTTTTACAAAGTTATTTCCAAGACTGAAGGTACAAGGTAGTGAAGGGACGACTAGTGCTTTAATGACATGTAAGATATTGTTAGCTACAATTGGTAGATCTACAGTACCAGAGACAACTTGGTTAGTGCCATCTGCTAGGGAAACATTTTGATGTTCAGAAGAATTTATTTGTACATTATTGACTTTAAGGAAATTGAGGGCTTTATTACCAACTACGGTGATTGAACAACCGGTGTCCAATAGGACGACGAAATTTGTCGAGAAAATTTGTATGGATAGGTAGGGTCTTGTATCGGTAGACTTGTTCAGTAAAACTGGGGCAGTTATTTGTAAGGGGTTTCGAAAGAAATTTTTAACAACTTTTAGCCATTTCTCCCATTGATCTTGTTTTTTGATATCGGTTTTACTAGGGCGGTAAAGAGAGAGTGCACCGATACGACATTCTCCCCTAGTTAGTTTTTTGAACATGGGGGGCAGGTAGAAACAGTGACATTTGGGGAACCACAACGATAACAAAAATAGGATTTTTGTTGATTTTGACAGCTAGAATAAATGTGTCCTTTCTTATGACAATTCCAGCAGGTAACATCCCTACTGTTAGAAGTATTAGTTGGATTAGAAGTACTCGCTACGTTGTTGGAGGTAGAAGGTAAGTTAGATGTTCTCGGTTTATTAGTTCGTTGTTTAGGACGATGATTAGTAGAGTCAATAGCAGATACTTTGGTTTGGAAAGAAGGTTTTTGAAAAGAGAGTGATTTAGCATCCTCCAATTTTTTGACTAATTGAATTAGATCAGAGACGGTATTTACATTGGAGAGAGTTACGTGAGGAATGTATTCCGGAAGTAAATTTCGGGTGATGTATTTTAATTTGCTGGCTTCAGCTGGTTCACGAGAAAGACGTTTGAAGAGAGAGGTGAGTTGAGCAACAAAAATAATAATAGACTCATTCTTTTTCTGTTTATAGCCTTTAATTTCCTCCCAGAGTTGTTCGTCATTTTCTGGGGGTAGGAAGGTTGATTTGAGAACGTTAGTAAGTTCATCCCAAGAGTTGAGAGAGGTTTTGATGCTGCGGAACCATATTAAAGCATCCCCGGTGAAAAGTTCAACCGCTGATTAAAAAAGGGTTTCAGGTAGGATGTTGCGGGATTCAGCTAGTTCTTTAATTTTTTCTAGAAATTCAAAAACGCTTTTAGGATCACCGTTAAATTTAATATTCCATTTCGATAAAGGAAAACGATCTAAATATCTAATTTCAGGGGTAGAGACGTTGATTATAGGTACTGTGCCTTCTGTATTCGGAACTGAACTAGAAGAAGGTGAATTATTGAAGGGAATGGTTTTATCTATCATTTCTTGTTCGAGAAGGAGACAAGTGGTTTTAGATTCATTGCGGAAATTTATATCATCCTCGGAAGGATTTTCAGGTAGAGGTAAACGTTGTATTCTGCCTAACAAGTGAGCGATCCTAGATTTTACTCTACGAAAACATGAATCTGAAGCAGAACCTTCAAATTCTTCTATTAAATTGGAAACGCTGTCGATAGAATTTTTAATTGCTACCTTTTCGTCTTCTAAGTTAATGTTTTCTAAAGTGAACGTACCGTTTGTTTCTTTGGTTAACAATCTTTTGAGGACTTTCCTTTTATCCTCTATCTTTCTGTTGGTGGCTGTTCCTCTGATCTTTAACTCGTAGTTAATTTCGTCTGCTGTTAGAAAAGTTACCTCAAAATTGGCCATTGTGATAAGAAAAAGTAACGGAAATTGTCGAAATTAAAAGTGTGTAATTTTATTGTCGGAAAAATAGGGATTTTATCATCGGGCCCCACGTTGTGCGCCAAATTTATGTGTAACCTCTTTTTTTTCAAGATGTTAAAAGGCTCGTTTATCGAGGTTAACAAATGGCGAACGGCACTCAGGGGGTAGGAGGAGAGCGGGCGTGGATTCGGTCGAGCTCGATGAAATCTTACTAGAAAGATATAAGGGGATATATTTGCTAGGAAAAATAAGATATAAGAATTTAAAAGGGACTAAAGAGAAAATGAGAGAAATGATGGATAAGGGAAAGGTAAATGGGCGCCACTTATTTTTTTATCTTAAGGATGGGGAAATATAAGAAACCCAGATGGAAAAAATGTTAAATCTAGAAGTTGGATAAAATAATGTATTAGATGTTATAGATAAAGTTAAAATAAGAAAGATATAAGGGACGTAAGATAAGATGCAGTAATATTGAGTAAACCGGTAGATGTTCTGGTTAAAATTTTTAAATTAAACACTTTTATTAGAAAAACTAGAAAGAGAAAGTTATACTTACTTTTTGTTCTTACTTATCACAACGGCTCTACTTATTTTGATCAAGTCAAAAACTAAAATTTATGAGTGAAATACGTCTTATTCTTGTTGTTAATGAGATTAGATCAGAATAACTTACACCAGGTCAGAAAATAAAACATATAAATAAACAATAAACAATATTTATTACGGTGTGTAATAATAAGTCAAACAGATGAACGAAACAAATAGACATATAAAATATCAACAATTAAATAAGGTAAAATACTGTAAAACACATTAGTGTTTAATCACATATAGAAACAATATTACACATTCAATAACAGCTAAGTATTTTTATATTGTTATTTCTGTGTACCCATTTAAGCAGAATGTGATATGAAAAAGGAATTGAAAAGTATCAAAATTTAATAAAAAAATTGTAAATCACTTTTAGCTTAAAAGATGTTTTACTCGAGTAAAAAATTGGGGGTACCATATAATAATTTATATTAAAACATTAAAATTAAGATAAACATCAAGAAACAAAAAAAAATTATCATAAAGGTGTTACAAAAATATTTAGTCAGACCCTGCGTAACGCTTTCACTGTTAACTAAAGCATGTATGCGACGAACTATTTAGAAATTTGCACACTGTAGGAGTCTGTTGATAAGGTACTAGGTTTTTTATAAAAACCGGTTTCACTGTGGATTTTATGAGCACTTCTTACGTTAATTACCCACACTCTGATATTATTCCGGTGAGTCACAATTAAGTTTTTGTGCCAAAGAAAAAAATGGTATCCCAATCTTTCTGGTAGTTAAGAAATAGTAATTATATTAAAAAACTTACAGTTTGTTTCCTAGATAAGAGAATTTAATGGGGCCACACCCAATTCATACGCTACAGTAAAAACTGGTGATTCTTCGATACTACTAGACAGCTTTTTCATCAGAGAGGTTCTACACTTGCTCACTGACTTTACTTTACTTAGAAACACTAAATTGCAAATAGTTATTTGCAAATTTAAAGGAAATTTGCCGGTATTTGAATCTAGGGGTTATACGAAATCGACTTATCAGCACAAGGACCCACGCTAGACTCACTTTTTGATCGCGGTCTAAATTAAAACCGCGTCGCTTTAAACCACCCCTCTTGCGCCACATCATCTTATTCCTCCGATTTGATTGGTCGGGCTCGAAAAATCGATAGTTTTGACGGTTAAACCGTTAAAGCCGAGAATTTTCTAGAAGGTAATATGATCAGGGTCGGCTTAAGTAAGGAAATATATTAAAAAAATAAAAATTTTGCATAGTGTTTTTTGGACATGCTACACTTTTATAAAAAATCATGACTTTTATTTCAAAATCGATAAATATAGCGTCAAAAAATGTTATTTTATCGAGACAAAATTTATGAACGTTACAGTACCAAAATGTGAAACGTCCAAACGTCAAGATAGCGTTAAAATTTGTCGTTTCAACGTATTAAAAATTTGATAAAAAAAATTTTCGATTTACATGTATTTCTTATGGAAAAACATCATTTCAAAGTGACAAAAAAGCGTCAGTTTTTAATGTTTTTTCGTTACTAAATTCATGAACGTCAAAGTGTCAAAAAATAGACGTCTAAACGACGAATTTGAACGTTATTTTGATCGTTTCAACGGAACATATTTAAAAGAAAATAATACACCATAGATTCAGATTACAAATTTATTGTAAACATAAAAACATTTTAGATATACAATAAACAATAGAAAACTAAAAACTAACCTAATTAATTTATAACTGTTATTTAATGTTAGATATACAATAAACAATAGAAAACTAAAAACTAACCTAATTAATTTACAACTATTTTTTTATTTCCCAATTATAAGTAGCATTAATCGAGCATTATATCGCGATGGCCCCATGCTAAAGTGTCAAAAGATCCATTGCATAAAAAGCGTTTATCATCGTGCGGACTTAGACCGATTTTGGTTTGTTCGATTGTATAAACATTATGATTGTTCGAACGGAACGTGCATTGGTTCACTGTTTTTAATTTACTATCTCTTATACATAAAAGGTAATCATCAAAAGTAATTTTCTTTGCAACGACATTCTTTTTAACCCCTTTTGATTTTTTAACGCATTTATCACCCTCTGTTAAATTCGAGTACATTTTTGAACGCAACCCCACAAATTCAGTTAAAAGTTTGCCGTTGCATTCATCTTTCATTAATCCAATGACTTTTTTATTTAAGAGTGAAATACCGTACGCATTGTTTGGTTCATAGTCCGAGGTGTCAAATTTTTCGGGATAGGCTTTAATTAATTCGGTATAAACATCATTGCATTGCAGTTGCAGAAGAAATGCATCGGTATCGGTGTATAAGAGTTTACAGTTGTCTACACCCATCGTAGGAAGTAGAAAACTGTAATAAAAGTCATACATACACGTCTTTGAAATATCAAGAATCGACATGCCAATGTACAATGGTTTATTAAATACCAGTTCGGTTTTATAAAGCTCTATCGCTAAAAGGTTTTCATCAAAGATTTTGCTCGAACTAAACCTAGGACTGCTTATCAAGTTCTTTGCTCCATACCGACCCTCCCAAGATCTAACGAGTTTAACAATACGGTGTTTCCTTATATTCTCCATGGTTTTTCCGAAGACTGCATTGTTCATTAATTTGAATAAATTCTTCTCAAAATCGTTTTTAGCAGCCGTTCGAAGAGTTGTATTTAAGTCGATATATTTTTTTAACCATGGGCTTTGTTTAAATTTCAACATTCTGTGAATCTTTTTCACGTTCAATCCATGTTTTATAGCCTGCTTTAAATTTCGATAATGTATTACGTATTTTTTTTTGTCATATAAAGTGGTCATGAGTTTTTGTATTTTTGATCCTTGGGGTTTTCGATGTTCTGGGCAAAACGGTAAATCATTGTGTAGATTATGTAAATGCTGAGGGTATTCTATATCCACTTCGAGGATATATCCCTCATCAGCATCGTCTGGTATTTGAGTTACATCGATGTTTGTGTCAGTCCATTGGAATCCTCCGTACGGAAGAGGTTGACTCATTGCCCAACCATATAAATTGTTTACATCGAGATACATAAGATATTTTTCAGATTCTGCTGGATTAAAATTTTGCATGTATCTGTTGTTTGCTTTAGCATATCTATTGCTGCATTGACTGACTCCTCCTCTTATACCTTTCTCTATAAACATGATTTGGTCTATATCTTTGAGTATTTCCAATTTAGATTTGGTATATTTTAACATAGCATCCCACGTATAACCGGGGAGCGTATAATACCAAGCAGGATCGAGACCATAGGTTTTTCGGCATTTTTCACGAAAACATTCAAACACAGATGCTAAAAGCAAGATATCTGTTTTCATGTACAGCATGCTATATTCTTTTAAATTTTTTATTTCAAATGATTGCCAAACCTTTTGTGCATGCGTGTATAAATCGTCAGTAATATTTTCATCTGTCAGTGTGCTATAAAATTTATCTTTGGATGGCAGTTCCGTATCGTCTAATTTTTCAATTGAATCAACGTATTCATAAGGAAACACCCCTTTTCTACTTAATAGTTCAAATTGTTCAGATGTTAAATTGGGAAACTGTGAACGTAGATAATGTAGATCTGATGGTTCTAGTAAAGCAGACAGTTTATCTAAGAAGGAATCTAAAAATCGCAGCGAATCTATGAATCTAAACTTTACTTTGCTCTCGTCATTACTTAGTGTACATGAAATGTATTTTTCTTTGTTTATAGGAAGCAAGCTTATATTACCTTTTTTGGACAAATCTCTAATTAAAAAATGCAAGTCGTATCCCGAAAGGTTATGAAAGACTACGGGTACAACAAACTTTGTTTTATAATTTAAATTGCAGCTTTGGTGTGCAAACCCTCTAAAATCTCCAGAAAAATGACAATGGTCTCGTACGATAATGTCCTTCTCTTTGAAGGGGTGCTCGCATATATGACATGTTGTTGCATTAAGTAAACTAGGCTTGACAATCATTGGTTCGATATGTTTAATTTTGTCTTCGATAAATTTAGCCATCCTTGTCATTTCAGCAGCGAACCAATCCATGGAGTCTTCTCCACAATATTCATTGTAAAATGATAGCGAACTATCATAGGAGCAATTTAGATAATATCCTGCACTATACGCCTCGTGTTTCTGAAACTTTCGTGTGTGTTTTCCCAAATTCTTGTTATGAGGACGTAGCACTGACTCAAAGTCTGCATAAATGACAAAAGGTGTAGTCTGCTTGTATACGTGGTTTTTAAACTCTACATGATCAAATGGTGGGTACGATATTTTGCAATTGTTCATGTCTTTGCAGTAATCTTCATGTTTACTTAATTTTTCCTGACTATGAAAATAATTTAAACATCGATCACAAATATAATTTTTATGTTTATGTTTACTAACTTGACTTGATATTAGTCGAGATAAATCTTTGATTAAACAATAGTGATATTTAATTACTTCATTTTCCGTATCCATTGATGGAGCTTCATAATCGTTTAATTTTGGAAAGTATTTGTCCTGAATAAGCAATAAATTTACATGTTTATTTAATTTTTCTTTTGTTAGTCGGGCAGGATAAATTGTGTAAAATAATTTATCTTTCACGGTATTTAATTCTAATGCATAAACATTAACTGATATGTTATTTAATGTTTCAAATTTTGAAATATTATTTAGTGGCATTGGCATGTCCAATCCATCGGTTTTCAATACGGTTGTATAATGAGGATACGATGAGACACGATCTACGTTTTTATTAACTGGATGCAATGATGCTGTTACCGACCAATAAAAGCATGCTTTATCTAAATTTTTAATATTAATGCATGCTTGCTTTTTTAGTATAGGATCAGGTAGCTTAATGTATGATGAAGCACCGTTACCTATCTCATATTTATTGATGTTAATTTCCAGTGAAATAATTTTGTCTAAAGCCCATCCAGAATCATTAAGTTGAAATTCCGATAATTTACTCATAACTTTATCAACAATTTTTTCATTGAACCACAATGCAAGATCCGTACCTGCGTCTATTACCGCGTTTTTTGTGTTAAAATATTTAAACTCTAAAATGTCTTCGATTTCCCTAGATTTTTTAATAAATTCCCCGCAAAATGTTGTATTTACTTTAATCATATTAAATTTTTTCAAACTGTTAGCTATTCTACTCTTAACTAGCCTAAACGCATCACCAAAAAAACTTTTAAGGTCTTTATGTTTTAAATTAACGATAACAGCAGTCCTAATTCTTGAATGAAAAACCGATTCTAGATCGACCCATTTTACCCCTGATTTTTCAGTTAACCCCGATCCCTGCTTAGACAAATTAAAAATTTTTTCTTTTATCGATTTTAAATGCCCCAAATTTGTTTGTAAATTTCTAAGTGTTCCAATATCTAAATTTCCCCTACGAATATCTTTATGAAAACTGATAACATGCTGTTTAATTTGTTTGATTAATTTGTTTGCTTCCCTATGCGAAAAATTGTAGATTAACGCTTTATATACTCCAGACAACTCTTTCACTATAGCATTAGACCTATCTGCAATGTTACTCATAATTAAAAAATAAAAAACTTACAAAAAATTATTCCTTAACTATTTCAAATGTATCGGTGGGATTAGCTTGACCAATTTGTTTTTTCCCTTTATATTTGATACAATAATATCCGCCAGACAATTCTGTCAAGTGAGACTTCAGTGTTTTAATGGTTCTCTTGGGCAAAAAGCAGAGCCCGTTTTCTAGCTCAACCAAAATTGTTTCCCCAAATTTGCTCTGGACCAGTTTAGCGTTCAATACTTTTTGCGGAACATCCACTGGAAGTTATCCTAGTTTAATAATAGTTTTCTCGTTACTTTTTTCTGCAAGACATAACGAATTTATTTTAGTTAAATCCATCTAAGAATAAAAAATTACATACTTGAATTTGAAACCAAAATTAAATCAACTTAAAAATAAAATTAATTCAAAAACAATACAAATCAACTCAAAATAAACATAACTAAAGAAAAATAAAATTAAATCAACTCATAAAAAAAAAATTACATAAATAAATAATTAAATAAACTTAACTGAAGAAAAATAAAATTACATAATCTCAAAAATAAAATTAATACAAATAAATCATGAAAAATACACTTAACTAAAGAAAAATAAAATTAAATCAACTCAAAAATAAAATTACATAAACAAATAATTAAATAAACTTAACTGAAGAAAAATGAAATGACATAATCTCAAAAATAAAATTAATAAAATTAAATCATGAAAAATAAACTTAACTGAAGAAAAATAAAATTAAATCAACTCAAAAATAAAATTACATAAACAAATAATTAAATAAACTTAACTGAAGAAAAATGAAATTACATAATCTCAAAAATAAAATTAATAAAATTAAATCATGAAAAATAAACTTAACTGAAGAAAAATAAAATTAAATCAACTCAAAAATAAAATTACATAAACAAATAATTAAATACACTCAAAAATAAAATTAAATAAAATAAAAATTCTTACCTTTATGAGTATGTAACAGAAGAGCTCTTGCACTGAACTGGATGTAAACAGAGTCAACACAATAATGAAGAACTTACATTCAGAATACTCTTTAAATATGTGTGTGTCTTAATCAAAACACATGGGCGGCGATAAAAAAAATTACTACCTAATTGCTGCTTTTACAATATATTCTCTATGTTGTTTATTAAGTATTATATTTTACTAATCATATTATGTGACGCTAATGTCTAAAAAAATTCCACACCTTTATGTATCAGGATAACTCATTCATATTCATTAATATGATGATGTCATTTTATACTCATGTACAACCTGCAGGTGCAGCATAATTTACAATTTCTAAGAATACTAATACTGCTTTCAAATCGCGAAGGCACCAAGATCACCTGCTTTTAATATTTAATTCAAAAAATATTTCTACTTGTTTCTTCATTAATATGATGTCATTTTGCATAATTTACACTTTCTAAGAATAATACTAATAATTGTTTCAAATCGCGGCAGTTTACGAGATACAGCTATAATGCCTTTTTGGCAGCATCAATACGGTCTTTTTGACGCTTTATCTTACCCTATATAGCAACCCCTTTACAATGATACGTCATACGTCGAAATATGTTGGGCCGTTTACGAGATATAGCTATAATGCCCTTTTGACACGTTGTTTAAGGTCTTTTTGACGCTTCATCTTACCCTATACAGCAACCCCTTTAAAATGATACGTCATACGTCGAAATCTGTTGGACCGTTTACGAGATACAACGTTAATGCCCTTTTGGCATTCGAAAAAGAAGAATTGGCTGCTAGCGCCCCCTAAAGATTTAAAAATTCAAATTTGGCGCGCTTTAGCCAAGTTCCGAACCATTTAGCACAGATTTCAACCAACAGCGCCACCTGTGGCGCCATCTAGCGGTGAAATTTGGAAGTAGTGAGCCCGTGGCGGCATTGCTCATCTACTGAAATCTATTAAATTCGATCAGTTCGGTTTGACTTTTTAATGTGAAACTGGACACTTGACTATGGTAACGCAATAATTTAAACACACGTTTGCACACCTGATTAAAAATTTGGTTATAACTCATTCACTTTGCGTGACTTTTACGTAAAACTTGACACTGAAACTTCAGTTACCTATTCATTGCTATGGTAACGCAGTATTTCAACTATGATACGTCAGTGTACCTACACTTTAGCTCACCAATTTTGCAGTTTTGTACCTACATCTAATTTGGTACTTCTGCACACCTCATTTGCACATTTAATTGTGTGCTTTTGCACACCTTATTAATCATTATGGCAAGAGTGCGTATTTAAAAACACATTTTGACTCTGTTTTGATTTTTTGGCGTTAAGCTGCACTTTTGACAGCTGGACATTTAACAGCTGGACACTTGACAGCTGGACATTTGACATTGACACTTCTATTAATTATTAATTGCTATGGTAACGAAAAAGTTTAACCACAGAATTTCATTGTACAATGCTGTACTTTGTGTGACTCTGGTTTGACTTTTTGACGTAAAAATTAACACTTGACACTATGACACTGACACTTCTGTTACCTATATTTTACCCACAGTACACTATTCTACACTTTTGCATACCTAATTAAGCATTATGGCATAAATAATTATTCACTCATGTTCTACGGAATGCACATTTTTGGTCGTAAAGCTGGATAGTGACACTTCTATTACTTATACCAGCGGTTCTCAAACTGTGGTGCGCCTTAAGTTGGTAAGGGGGCGCAGTAAATTGGAAAACAACATTATTAAAACTAATTTATTAAATTATTATTTCTGACAAACTTATTCTAATCCTAACAAATTTTAAATATTGTTAGAATGCAAGGACATGCACTTGCTTTGTAGCACACATTTTCTGTAAGTTAGGTTCCGCATTGGAAATGAAGACTCTAAGTCACTTGAAAGTTCGACTCAGTTGTCGTGCTATGGGCATAGTGTCAGAAAATTTTAAATTTTCCTATACTCATCTAGGATAGTGTAATACAAATACCATTTAAATTTAAAGTCTGTAACTCGAGATAAACTTTATTAAAGTTCGGACAATTAACATGGAGAGCATAGGAAACGCAGTGTTTTTGGCAAGATTTTTAATTATAAAAAAAAAGTACCAGACAGAAACTTTCAAAAAACTAACTGTTCATTGATGTACTGGTTCTGAGCTTAAAATAAAAATCCAAAAATGTTTGACCGTTTTATTGTTGAGATATAAAATCACAAACATCAACAATTTTAAAAAAATGTGTGCAACGACGAGTTGAAGAAAAACAACTTGGCAACGGTGTACGCGAGTATACTAAAATACTTGAGCGGTAAATTCAAACGTATAAAAAGAAAAAATGTATTTACGCTTGATTTAGGTACTATATATCTATATTTTATTTATTTATTGCCGATCAATAATAAATAGAACAGTTTTATAATTTATATATTTGGTGCACAAAATAACATTTATTTAATCTTAAGGTTAAGTAGAAAGTAGAATTAAAACCTGTACGTATCTCTTTTTTATCTTCTTTAATGATAAAGTTTCCTCACAATATTTGCATTCTAAATTCTTTGCTAACAAATTAATATCAACAACACGCCGTCCAACTTGTAGATTAGAATCATCATTTGTTTTTTTTTTAAATGATTTTTCTATTTTTTTCATGCGACTCTCTTCTTTTTTAGAATAAATTCTTAAACGTTTATCCAAAACTTCTTTTTTTATAAATTTACCCTTATATCGTAATTGTTTTGACATTTTTAAAATTTTGAAAAATACTTAAATAATACTGACTTCTGACTATACGCATCGATCTAGACTGTACATTGACTCAGTTTTCAATATATCAGCGTTTGGAGCATATGCGACGTTGTCAGATTGCAACCTATGACAATGTTAAATGGTATTTGTGTATACGTACATATAAGTAAAGCCTCCGCAGGTACACTCTAAGACAAAAATATTGGTTCATTTCCCTACAAGCCCGCCTACTCTTACCGCGCATATTATCCAAAACTTATTGACAATATTGTAGCAGGACAACTACCTTAAACGAATTTATACCTTTTTCTAGAAAAAAAGTATTGTCGGCAATTTGTTCTTAGGTCTAAATGGCCCTCCATGGTTTTTAAAATTATATTTTTATAATTTTCTTTTAGTGGAAACTTTTAGATACTTCTACATAAAATGTGGAAAACATATCAACGCAGTTTTTTTTTTACTTCTTTCTTTATAAATACATTTTTTTTCATAAAGATTCAATCTTCTTATTTAAATTAAATACATTCAAGTTTTTTCCTATACTTGAAGATTAAAAGGATTAAGTTTTTCAAATATACGGGCCAAATAAAAAAGCTTTATTTAGGTTAACCTGAGTGGAGGTTTTTTGAGGTTTTTTTTTACCATATTTTTGAAAATTCAACCCTTCGTAAAAAAATTTCTAAGGGTGACCACCACTCAATTTCAACGGGGATGTACTCGAGTAGCCTTCCTTTAACACCCCCCGCAACCCCAACCCCCTAGGGGGATGGGGTGAAAATGTAAACAATTACCAAAAATACTTGTCGCAGAATTCTGCGGAACGGTTATGACCTTCTTTTTTAAAAATACTACTATTTCACTTCTTAGTTTGTAGATACGCTTGACAACCTTACTAACTGATAACCATCTAGCTGAAAAATAAAACAACAAAGATTTATGTTCAGCCTCCAAATCTGAACAAAGCTCAAAGAAAATACTTGATTTTAATGGGCTAGTCCTAGTTTTTATGTAGTTAACTACTGCAATAACTACTTCCAAAACAATATTTAGACCAGGACTTAGAGACTTGGGCGATAAGGCTTCCCGATGAATCGTGCAATGTGTCCAAATAAAATCTGAGGATTCCCTCTTCGCAAGCCGTTGTAAACTATTGTATCTATCAGACATGGCTTGGGCCCTATCAGTGCAAGTCCCAATTTCCATTACAAATTCGTCTGAATCCTGAATAATTCGCTGGCTGTAGTTCTTCCTTTAATAAAATTGTATAACTGTAGATAAGTCTTTTCATATACAATCTTTCAGAATCTGATCAAATTAACTGGGATCTATTATTGGAGTCAGTTGCTTTATGAAGTTAAAAAGCAAATAATTTTCCAATTAGCTGGTATTCAAGCTGCTCCTGAATGTCAGCAGATATATAGCAAATTCTTTAACAAATTTTATTATTTGACAACGGAATATTGTAAAGTTAAGCATAGCTTTCACAAAAAAATGTTTCTACAAGGTCAAGAAAATTAAGTTGCTCTGCTATAGTGTGTGTTTTTTTTCATTTAGCTACTTTATAAGCCACTTTGTATGATGCTAACAAAGCATTTTCGTTCACTGCCAGCGTTTTCTGAAAATTTGTCTTCTGATCCCAGTTTTTCCTCGAAAAAGGCAAGCGGTATACTGATTTATTTCTTGTGCAATGTCTTTAGCTGCATCTTTAATTTATTGTGTTTCAAGCGCAAAATTGTTTGAAATAAAATGGGAAGGCGTTAAGTATGAGAGTTTGAGAACCGCTGACTTATACATTGCTACGGTAACGCAATAATTTAACAACACATTCTCATTGTACACTTTAAGATGCCTAATTAAATATTTCGGTATAACTAATTGTGAATTTGTTGTCCTCAATCAAGCGCATTTTAAAAAAGTATCTATAAATCAATACATCTTCGTATACCGATACTTATATAATTTTTTTAACTTCCCGCTAAAAAAAATTAAAATTTTTTTTAAAATCGGGAAGTTATTGGTTTCACCCCGTTTTTCGAAAATCGAGTTTTCATCGGATCTCAACGTTTTGAAGTCTTAGGAACCTCCTCTGACTATTTTTACGAGGGTGTCTGTATGTACGTGTGGATGTGTGTGGATGTATGTAAACCTCTAATAACTTTTGAACGGCTTAACCGATCGGAATGAAATAAAAAGCGTTCCAAAGAGTTCCATCTAACTTAGATTCCCTGTAAGTTTGAACCGATTCGAGCCGGTAGATTTCGAGAAATTTTAAAATAACCGAAAAAAACAATTGGTAAAAATGATGTTTTTTGGGCATATCGTTTTGGCTATTGCATCGATCAATTTTATAACCTAATCAGCTCTCAAGCTTAAAAAGCCACGTCGAATACCGTTTTGCAAATTAAAATCGGTTGATTCGTTCGTGAGATATCGTTGTCGAAAAATGTCAAAAAAAGTGTTTTTTTTTTTCAATAACTTAGAGATTTTTTGACTAACCGATTTTGCACTCCCGGTAACGTTTTTAGGTCTCAAAAAACTGCGTCGAATGCCATCTTGAACATCAAAATCGAATAAGGCGTTAAAAAGTTATGGCTTTTTAAACATTTCCAAAAAAGTCAAAAACGTCAAAATACGTCACGTTACTATAGCTTTGCGGATAAAACTAGCGGGAAGTTGCAAGGATGGCCTTTAAGGTCAACCTCTTTTCGAATTTTTTATTTAAAGATCTATTGTTGCATACGTATTATTTAATCATTTAATAAAAAATACAGTAATTATAATGATATCAATTTAATTAGAGGGATTATAAATCATTTATACACTTACGACGATAAGAAATTTATCGTAGTCAATTTCAGTAGGATTACACACATCCAAGACAATTATTGTGTCATAAATTAACTGCTTAATAATATCTAAATGATTTTATTGATATATAAAGCTACTACTCTTTAAAAGTTTAACAACGCACATCGTTAATAAGATTAATATGTGAAATTTATTTAAAAAAATGATCTTTGAACGAAACTATAGATATATATTGTACTTAATGGGTAAAGATCATTTTTCTGATTTTATTTATACTACCTTCGTATATTTTCCGTTTTTAAACAATTATTTTCTTTAACAAATACCTAGAGATCTATTTGTAAAAAAAGCATTCGTGCAGAAACCTTGATTTTTACTACTGCTAACAGACATACTATCATACTATCATAAATTTTGTTTTATATAAAAGAACCCTACGATATATTTAAAATGATAAAAACAAGTCGTTTTACATATTTGTAAAAATTTTAAGTTTATAAAATTCTTTACGCGGAGACAATAAAACGATATTCATCACTCGCGCGTGTTGCTGCAAGCCTATGTAGACATCCCTTTGTTTCAAAATGTCGGTGCATGTTTAGGTAATGCTTTAAAGAATGGTTTTTTATTTGGTAGCTCATTAAAATTGTTTATATGTAAATGTACAGCTAAATTTTATTTTGAAATATTAATTATTTTTATTCATTTTCTAATCAAAAAACATGTGTGTATGAAATATGTTTTTCAATTTTTATAGTATTTCCAATCTTATCTGGTAATATTTTAAAACTAGCAGACTCGGAGAATTTCGTACTGCATAACAGTGATGTCTTTTTCTCAATTTTGGTTTTATTAAATTTTGCAATTTTGCTTTTTATATTTTTCGTTTCTCTTTGTCTCTTTATCTGCCCGGGTAGAAATTTGTAATCAATTTTAAACTTACTTTCCAAATAAGTACAGATCTGATAATTTTAGGTTCACTCAGAACTCGATGACAATGCATGATTTAAGTGTTTTTAGGTAGATGTATTAAGGTTTAATTAAAATTTAAAATATAATATTATAAGTTAAATTAACTAAGAAAATATTTTATAGTGGACAAAATAATAAATCTACACCATTTTCGAATCCGAGCACCTCCCGCACTCCATACCCTCCCACTTTCCACGCGTTGCAATTAACTGATTAACTTCCAGCCTAAGCTGAGCACCAGTTCATATTATTTTCCGTCGACCGTTCATTTATGATGAATTTTAACACACTCAAAATCGTTGATTAATAACCCCTATTAATGAATGATTTTCTATTAATCAACGATTTCAACTAAAACATTTAAAATCGAGTAGCCTGTCATTGTTAGTACTAACTGTCAGTGTTTATCATTATTTAGTTTATTGTTTAAAATTCTGTACATTTGAAAAATCAAAAAATCAAGCAGCTCCTCTTGATACTTACTGTCAATGTTAGTAATGTAATAACTGTCATTGTATATCATTATTTACTTTATTTTGTATTTGAAAAATCAAAAAAATGATATTTATGAAAAGTACGGTCGACGGAAAAGTTTTGTAAGGAACTCGTGAATTAAAATGGCGATTAACAATCTCGAATATTAACGCGCTCGCTATGCTCGCGCGTTAAAATATCTCGATTGTTAATCGCCCTTATTAATACACTTGTGACTGACATAAACTTTTTTATTTGTTAACCGATTTATATAAAAAAAAAACAGTGAATGTTAATTAAATCACATCACAATATATTCCCAAACACTGTATCCAAATCGGTAAAGCCCTTTCCGAGATTAACCTTAATAGACGGAGAGGTGGCTACGGAAATTGAAAATGATAAGGTGCAGTAAAAATAATTATTTAAAAACATTCATTATCTATTGTATAGCGCGTAGTGTCCACTGCCAGAAGTCTCTCCCGAGGCGGAACGCGTGGGCGGGCGGCCAAACTTGTAAATTTTTGACATGAAAAAAATCATAAGGTGCAGTTTTGAAAATTTTATAGTTTTATAGTTTTTACCAATAGAAATAGTGTAAAACTATTGCCAGAAGTCTAGATCGAGGCTAAAATGTCGCCAGAAGTCATTAAAGTTGTAAATAAATTATTAAAAAAAAATGACAGGGTGCAGTTCTGGCGAATTTGTTTTTATATTATTTATTGTTAAAAAAAGCAAAATGTAAATTGCCAGAAGTCTAACTGGTGGCTAAGTAAAGATAAGCTAATTAAATCTTTGCAAATTTTAGAACTGAAAATAGTGGTTCTTTAAATGGAATGACAAGGTGTAGTTCTGACAATCGTTATTTTATATTACTTATAGTTTAAAAAAGCAGTGTATGTAATGACAGAACCCCAAATAGTGGTTAACTATTTAAAAAAAATTGGTAAGCCAGGCGCATCAGTAGATTTATATCAATTGAATATATTAAAAGTATACGTTCCAGAAAAAGTGTTTTAGATAAAAGTTGTAGGCCTCTTTAAGACAAACAAAAAAGTCCCCTAACATTTTTTTGTACAGGGTGAAGTAAAAAAGTTACGATTTTTTTTCCATTTTGATTTGATGTCACGCCCAAACGGCGGGTTCAATTTGGCCCATTAACGAACTCAATCGAGATTTTTCTACAATTGATTTTTGTACCAAATTTCATTTTGATCGGTTAAGAAATGCGACCGCTATCGTGTCCACAGGTTTCGTTATATTTGCGAAACTATATATATATATATATATATATATATATATATATATATATATATATATATATATATATATATATATATATAAACTTTTGAACGTAAGGTGTTTTTGAGGTCAGGGGGGCCCAAAACGAAAAACTGTAGTGAAATTTTCCGGAAGTCGTGAACTGGGTACAACTAAATAGTAGATATAAATCTACTAATAAGAAATACAGTTAAAAATTACTAAAGTAATAGAAAAATTAAACGTTTTGCAATTATCATTTAACAAAAAATTAGGCTTCAATAATTTATTGAAAAACATTTGAATAATTCATTAATAATACGAGATATGAAATGTTTTTTCAAAATTATAAAATAAAAGATGTAAACGAGCCATTCAAAAAAACATTAAAAAAATTTTATTCGTCATCTTTGCCTCCTTGCCCGCAGTTACCATTCACGGTGAAATAATAAAGAATTTATAGCTGTAGTATTAAATTATTACATAATATAAACGTCTCATAATATAATTTATTTATAAAAATATTATACGTAGGTACCTATTTTAGATGTCGAATCAGATATAGATAATGCTAGCGATGAAGATGTATCCGATTGTGAATGTTGAAAAATATTGGCACTCTCGAATATATTATTCTTTTAATTATAAATATGTAGTTTAAAAAAGCAGTGTATGTAATGACAGAACCCTAGTGGTTAACTATATGAAAAATAAGAAATAAATTACTGCAGTGATAGAACAATTAAAAACAATTTCAGATATTAATACTTAAAAGAATGATTGGTGAATATAAAGAATTTTCCCAATCTTGTTTTCATTAGTTTATTTATTATAAAAAAAATTGAAAAATTGATACTGCCAATATTTTTTAACATTCACAATCGGATTGATCGTTTTCATCTTCATCGCTAGCATTATCTATATCTGATACGTCATCTGAAATAAGTACGTATAATACTTTTATAAATAAATTATATTATGAGACCTCTATGTTATGCAATAATTTAATACTATAGCTTTAGATTCTTCATTATTTAGTAAGACTTCTTTCACCGTATGTATGTATAGTTCCGATATAACGAAATCTGTGGAACGATAGCGGTCGCATTTCTTAACGGATCAAAATGAAATTTGGTACACAAATCAATCACCCAAAAATATCGGTCGAGTTCGTTAATGGGCCAAATCGGTCCGGCCGTTTGGGCGTGACATCAGATCAAAATGGAAAAAAATTCGTAACTTTTTTACTTCACCCTGTACAAAAAAATGTTATGGGACTTTTTTGTTTGTCTTAAAGAGACCTACAACTTTTAAATAATACATTTTTTTTCTAAAACGTATACTTTTAATATATTCAATTGATATAAATCTACTGATGCGCCTGGCTTACCAAGGGCCATTTTTTTTAAATAGTTAACCACTATTTGGGGTTCTGTCATTACATACACTGCTTTTTTAAACTATAATTAATATAAAATAACGATTGTCAGAACTGCACCTTGTCATTCCATTTAAAGAACCACTATTTTCAGTTCTAAAATTTGCAAAGATTTAATTAGCTTATCTTAACTTAGCCACCAGTTAGACTTCTGGCAATTTACATTTTGCTTTTTTTTAACAATAATTAATATAAAAACAAATTTGCCAGAACTGCACCTTTTCATTTTTTTTTTAATAATTTATTTACAACTTTAATGACTTCTGGCGACATTTTAGCCTCGATCTAGACTTCTGGCAATAGTTTTACACTATTTCTATTGGTAAAAACTATAAAACTATAAAATTTTTAAAACTGCACCTTATGATTTTTTTCATGTCAAAAATTTACAAGTTTGGCTGCTCGCCCACGCGTTCCGCCTCGGGAGAGACTTCTGACAGTGGACACTACGTGCTATACAATAGATAAGGAAGGTTTTTATATAATCATTTTTACTGCACCTTATCATTTTTAATTTTCGTAGCCAGCTCTTAGACTATAACAAAAATATGGACAAACAGACAAATTGAAAAACATTGTTTTGGGTTCTCTTTTGAATATCTATTCTTTAATATAGTTGGCATTTAGATGATTCAAATTGAAATTTAGATGATGATTGATTAGCTTATTTATTATTATTATTAATTGTTGAATTATGTTTGCAGAGAAATGATATGGTCCTGCAATTAGTTGTACCGCGACCAACTTCCATGACAAACTGTCAACTTTTTTACGACGATTTAACAGGTAATCAATTTTGTATATTAATATAAAAAATATATTTTTTTTATCCATGTAGATTTTTTTTATTTTTGCAAGATTTTATCTACTTTTTGAACATTTTTTTGATTTTTGTAAAATTTTTGTACAATAAAATTTTTAAAAATAAATGTTTCGATAGGCATAAAGGCAAATAACAATGCTGGGAGTTAGAGTCAATGCTCAATTAAAGCCAAACCTAAATTTTCATGGATTTAAATAATAAAATAAAAAATTTACCTATTTTTTTTTTATCTCTGAAGCGTACCATAAGCATCTTTGCAAATGCTGATTCTGTTGTTTCCATGAAGAAAACGTCACAAGAAAATTTTTCTATTCCGAAAAAGAAAAAAAGTTCAATAATTATGGTAGGATTGCCTAATACCGCAAAGCAAATATTACCTAAATTTAATATAAATTAGCTTTCTGGTTATGATTAAAATTCGCAATTAGTTTTTTATACTGTCTCAAAAAATGACAAAATTTTTCTATGGATACTGTAATTTGCCATCTTATTAAGCAAAAATCTGAAAGTTTAGTGTAATAATTCTATGAATTTTTAATAGATAATGGTGTAAGTTAATTTTTGAAAGAAAATCTATACTATATCGGTAGATGGCGATTTTTACATAGTACATTTAAAAAAATTATTTGAATTTTTCTTTGTCCAAGTAGAATAATGAAAATTAAAAAATAATTTTTGAAAAATTGTTGATAGTATTAAAAACTAAAATCGTGAAAAATTTACGAAAATCTTAAAAAATCATAAAAACTTTTGAAAATCCCAATAACAAAATTTTGTACACAATCTTAAAAAAACATTGATTGTTAAAAATGGTAAAAAAATGTCGAAAAAAATAAAGAATGTTGTTTAACATATGGTTAAAAATTGTTTACAAAAAATGTGTAAAATTGTAACATATTGTTAAATATAAAGGTAATAAAACTAAACAAATAAATATAAAAAAGAAATCATAACAAACCAAAAAAAGTGTATATAAAATCTTTATAGATAACAATATGTAAATAATAGAATTAAAAAAGGAAAAATCTCAAAAATTTAAAAAAAAAGAAAAAATAAAGAATCAAAATAGAGACAGAGAGATTAAAAAAACGTAAAAAACTAGAAAATAAAGTTGTTCAATATTCTAAAAAAATGTTAACAATAGTAAAAAAAATTTTTTAAATTATTAAAAATCGTGAAAATTGATAAAAATCAAAAAAGTAGGTAAACTAAAAAAAAATTGTATCAAAAAATTAAGAAAACATCGAAATAATAGAAAAAGATAAAAAACTAAAAAATTGAAAAATGGAAAAAATAGATTTTAAAACAAAATAAACAAGATTAAAGACAAAGGAAAAATAACAAAATGCAGAAAAAATATATATGCCTTAGAAACAAAAAATATATAGAATAATAAAAGAAAAAATCGCAAAAATCAGAAAAAAAGAAAATCAAAACAAGAAAAATTGAAAAAAAAATGGTTACAAAAAAAGTGCGTAAGTAACAAGAAAAATACTAATTAAATTAAGTACTATGACGCCACCGTAATGTGGCGCAGTTGATATCTAATTTAATTACTGTGATGCCCTCTTAAGGAGGCGCAGTTAATATCTTATTCACTTAAACAAACAATTCCTACTTAAAATGTAGAATATTAAAAAAAAAAGAACTAAAAAATGACAAAACCGAAAAAATTACAAAATAGAGACAAAATAAATTCAAAAACATGGATACAATAAAATAAGAACAAAATCGTTAATTATATTAACGGGCCAGCTAATACTTAAAAATAAATATGACGAAACTTGGCAGTGTGATTTTTATATCTACAAGAAAATATTTAATGCATACTGAATACGTACACTTTTTATGTGATAATTATATATCATAAATTAAATTTAATGTTTTATTTTTAACAGAATTGTTTATCTCATTTAAATTATTTTGTATATCTAGCTTAAAAAGCATTGTGTTTTTTAAAACAAATTATTTGATTTATTCACTGTTAAAATAAAGTTCCTCCTATAAAGAAGTTTTAATAAGGCACGCCTACATCCTAAAGTAACATTTTCCGTTTATTAGTAGGTGTATTTAAAAAAATGTTTTGGTTTGCCTGTACAACGACGTACCGTATCCAATAATGGATTTAACTGAATTGTTACATGTTTAGGGATAGGCAATTTAAAGGACAGACGCAAACATCAAACACAGAGTATAAGCAATCATCAGGAGTATCCTGCACACATCAATGGAGGTCATATCAATCATGGTTACACACCGTCCGACGTCACAGATATCGGTTTGTCACCGGGGTTGATATCCATACCTCATACCCCGACACCTTCTACTCCTATGCCAGATAATCCTACACCACCAGAAGAGAAAAAACGAGCATTCTCGTAAGTATTCGGAAAAAAAGTTTAAGCTTTTACACAAGTAGGTATTGTTTTTTATTATTTTTACGATTCTGTGCAGTTTTTCTTTATGCTATTTTGTCATAGTCAAGTCATTTAATAGATTTTAAAATGCAAATGAACCGAGAAGTTAGGAAACTAAATTTGGTTTTTCAATTTTTTCTTAAGACAGATATCGAAACAATATCAGATATCATAATTGCGTATATTTTTTTTTAATTTTCATTTTTAACTTTACTTTATTATTGTTCAACGTTTTTATCAATTTTTCCGTTTTTTTCTTTTGGTTAATTTCACGGTTTTTTCGCAAATCGTTATTGAGATGTGATCAAAAAATTTGTGATGTAAATTGGTTTTCCGTTTTTTTTTTTATTTTTCTTGTGACAGATATCGAAAAAATGTCTGATATCAAACTTGTAGGGTGTGTTTGAATCTACAATATTATTTTTAAATGTTCATTTTGTCAAAAATAACCACCTCTAGCGAACCGCAAAGTCCGTAACTCGATGAATAAGCTCGTATTTCGTTATTATGAAATCAACGGAAAATGAGTAAAATCGTTTTTTGAATTTATTTTTTTTCGAGTGACAGATATCGAAAAAATGTTTGATATCAAGCTGGTACGATGTGTTTAGACCAACCATTAGGTTTTTTTTTATTTTTTATTCTGGTCATTTATGTCTCCTTTATTCGTTCTCCCAGTCCGTCGATCACATGACCACCTATAAGAAGGTATAAATAAACATGACTACGAACAGTGTTAAACAGCTATAAACAGGTGTTTTAACATCTTTAAACCGGTAAAACAGGTGATGAAGTTCTTTTAACTGGTTTGAATAAGTCTGTAAACTGCTTGAAACAGCTTTATACAGTTATAAACTGTTTTATTTACTGGTTTTAACAGGTTTAATCAAATCTTGATTTGATAAAACCTATTAAAACCACTTTATACATCTGTTTATACCAGTTTAAAGACAGTAGATCATGCGATTGACGGTTCCGTGGTTTTGAGGGCGACGCTAAAAGAGACAAAAATGACTAACGTCCATTTTGGTCATTAATGTCTCTTTTAGCCTCGCCCTCCAAACCACGTGACCCACCACCCTTTAGCAGGTATAAACAGGTCTACAAACAGGTTTGAACAAGTCTTGATCTGTTTAAACCTATTAAAGTTACTTCATATATCTGTTGTTTATACGTGTTTGAACCTGTTAAAACCAGTTTATGGATCTGTTTAAAGCTGTTAAAAGAACTGTTTGCAGCTAATTAAAACTGTTCATAGTTTTGGTTATATCTGTTTAAAGGTCATGTTATCAAGTGTCACGTTTTTTTTTTGGGACAGGGCTAAAAGACCAGAATGGTCCTTAGATTTTTTTATGAAGATTTTAAAGTCTTAGGTCATTATGTTCATTTCCGTATATTTCTGCCTCACCATTTAACCCACGTGACTTACTGCCTTTAAACAGTTATAAACGAAGAGCTACAAACTTGTGTTTTAACAGCTTTAAACAGTTAAAAAAAAGTCTAGCAACTGCGTTTAACAGGTTTGAATAGGTCTGTACACCACTTAAAATAGCTTTATATAGGTATAAACAGGTTTATTACCTTATTTTAATAGGTTTGAACAAGTCTAGTCTGTTAAACCTAGTTAAAATTACTTTATAGAACTGTTTAAACCTGTTAAAAGCAGTTCATATACATTTTCAAAACTGTTAAAAGACCTGTTTAATAGAGCTGTTTAAAGCTGTTTATAGACCTGTTTGGTCATGTGATCGACGGTCTCATGATTTTGGGGACGACCTTAAAAAAAGAAGATTTACATGTAAAAAAGGTCGATTTTCCGCTAGTTTTCTCATAGCCTTTTTACTCACATTAATAAGCAAATTTTGTTGAAACAGAAAAGATTTTGATCATCAATATATTCCATAATCAACCAGTATTAAGATTCAATGCTATTTTTTTAATAGGTAACTACTTTAAGGGGTTTTTAATAATATTTAAATTGGATTATATCAAAAAGTAATTCTTTTTATTAAATAATCAGTATCATTTATTGCTTTGTAGTGATTTTTGTGTCAGTTCACAAAGTAATGTCCCAATTTGTATATGAAAACGTTATATATTCTGGTAATTAATTCGAAACCTGTAGCATTTAATTTTGGCCAGACAATACGCAATCGTGAATTCTATTTTAATGTCATTTCCTGGATGAACTCAAATTACCGCCGTATATAACCATTATTTTGCTGCGTACATTTACTCTCTCAGTCATTTAATGGCTCTTTTGTGTATTATCTGTTCAAAATATTGACGAACACCAATATGCGTATTCCATGAGATCTATAACCAACTTCTTAAGATTTTACGAAAAAATATTCTCAATGTTAATAATAAATCTTAATTAATTATTATTAAAAGTATTTTTTAAATAAAATATATCAGCAGTAAAACCTGTCAATAACGGCCACTTAAAGTGAAAGAACTATTGGCTGTTGTATAAAGGTGGCCGCTATTGTCAGGTTTTGCAGTCGACAAACAAAAAATATTTGGATTTTTGTTTATTTTATCAATTAAAGCAGATATAATACTATACATAAACGGAAAACTACTAAAACTACTTTAATATATGTACTACATAATACAAAACATAAAACTACATACATACTATACTAGGAAAAAAACAGATGTTAAGCTTTTTTAAAGTAGGTGTCAATTTTTGTTTGTTTTACATTTTTTAGCTTTGATTTAAAAACCTCAGCTTCACATTTAAGTAAAATTCGAGACACATCCATAAATATTTCACCATTATTTTTGCACAATAAATAATTTTCTACGTCCCTCAATTTTTCACACACTTCGCTCATATTCGATAAAGTGGATTTTGGAGTTTCACATTCGTCCACATCACTATTGTCAGAATTGTCTTTTTCATCATTATCGCACAGTTCTTCAATAATGTCCGTAATACTAAAGTTAGGGCTTCATCCAAATCTAAAATTTGGTTACGGACTGTAGGGAAAAGATGGGCAAGGGGTATATTATCCTCATCATCAAAATATGGATCTTCTTGGATAATATCGGAGAAGCCGGCTTTAGAAAAACATTTCTTAACTGTAGCAGGAGACACTTTTTTCCAAGCAGCTGTAATCCAGATAAGTGCATTGGATAAATTTGTTTTTTTTTTCGCAATTCTCGAAATCACATCCACTGTAAATAAACGCTAGAAGTCTTCTAATGAAAAAATTTCGGTAAATCAATTTGAAATTCTGAATTATTCCTTGATCTAAGGGCTGGCAATGTGATGTGGTGTTGGGTGGCAGGAAGATTATTTTAACATTTTTTAATGGAATAGGATGTGACGTGGCATTATCCAGGAAAAGAATCACTTTTCTATTCTGTTCTTTCATTCTATTGTCAAATTTATGCAGCCATCTTGTCATAATTTCTGTTGTCATCCAAGCCTTTTTGTTAGAAACCCATTCTAAGGGTAATTTATCAACATGACTACCCTTAAAACAGCGGGGATTTTTACTTTTTCCAATTACTAATGGATCTTCTTTCTCACTTTCCATATTTGCAAAATAGTCGAACGTTGTTTTGCTGCCTTCTTCCCTGCACATTTTTCATTTTTTACTGCAAATGTCTTGTTAGGCATGGCTCGGTAATATAGTCCTGTTTCGTCAGCATTGTATACACCTCGTGAAAAACAATTCCTTAATATCAATGGTAACTTGGTTTACCAATCCTCTATGTCGTCCAAACTAACCTCTGCAGACTCACCACAAATTTAAATTTAAATTTAAACGTTATATTATGACGCTTGCAGCAACTTTCCAACCATCCATTTGATGCTGCAAAATTTTCCATCTTCAAACTGCTTGCTGCCTCGAGTGCTTTTTCTTTAAGTAGCGGCCCATATATTGTAATTGCTTTATTTCTGGCTTTTCAAAACCAATTGTAGATCACTTGATCCACTGCCAATCCTTCTGATTTCGGAAACTTTCGTTTTTGCTCCAAGTTAACACCTTCCTCAACATTCTTTTTTAACTCACTTTTATTTTTTATAATATCGTTAATTTGAGTTTTACCAACCCCATATTTTTCGGCCAACCTTCGCGAACTTTAACCCTACTTTTCACTTTCGGCGATTATATTTATTTTGTCTTTTAGCGACAAACGTTGCCTCTTTTGCGACATATTTTTATAGCAACTTAAGAACCTTTCGAACACAGAGAAAGCTTTAAACTAACAAAATATGTATGTATGTAACAGAAAGACCGAGCTACTAATTATGCAGATAATTTCATCCCTTTTTAGGTAGGTAGATACCTATTTAAATATCTAATAATATTGGGTATTTCCATCAACACATAGACTAAAATATTTTGGCCGATATTAACAGGTAAATTTCTATGAAATGGGCTTTAAAAATTTGAGATTATTTGGCCGCGGCCGCATTATAAAGGTGTCCGTAAATACCATGGGAATTCCCATATAATCGGTTTGGGGAATTTTGACTGGCCGTTAGCACAGGTGGCCGCTTTTGACAGGTGGCCGTTGACACAGGTTTTACTGAATAAGGATTTTTATTTTAAATATCTTTTTATATTATTAACATTTTTTCAGGATTTTACTAACAATTTCATGATTTTTAGCAGTTTTTCTAGTCTGTCAATTTTTCAATTTTTTTTTAACAATCCTATTTTAATACTGTTTATTCGATACAGCCGAAGACAAATCCAAATAATTTTTTAACTGTGTTATTTAGACATTAAAATATAACGCCATCTACCGAGTTTCGCCGCAGACTTGATGTTAAATGATGGTATAGGTCATTTTTCGATAAACTAAATTATATCACCATCTATTAGGAATTCATAGAACTAAATAATAAATACACCTTTGCATTGTAAAATTAAATTGTCCTTTTTGAATACGCTTTTCAGGCATCTCGACTTTGCGACGCCAGCGCTACCTCGTGGCGCAAGGCCGCATTAGGTTGAGTCAGGTGCTGTGTATTGCCTATTCTTTATCATGCAAAATCACTCTTCTGTAATGAGCGTTATTTTAAAAACTTTAGTTGAAAAACCGCTCCATAACATTTTATTTGATAAACATTATTGGTACATACTCGACGGACTGCGACAATCCAATCCTTGCGACGAGCTACTTCCCACGATTTTAAGTGAAATCTATAATAACTTATTCCTGGGATAGTATAACCCCAGGAATTGCACCCAACAACACAACAAGTGTGACCACTAACTTTTTTCGCGGACATTTCACGACAATCGATTAAAATTTTAAATTTAAAAAAGCACACACTCCGCTGGAATTACATAGCATATGACACTTATGACAGCCGATTGACCCAACCGCATGTCGCGGCAGTCCGCTTGGTGGCGCCACTAGAGGTGCCTGAGAGGCCTATAGGTCCTTTCTTTCTTCTTGATTATATATTTTTCTTATTAGACATCTAATTAGACACTCTAATTATTTTATTTTAACTTCAAATATATTTTCTTATTTCTATTAATTGACAATTCTATCAAATATTAATAATTGTCTTTTTAACCTTAAAAACGACATTAATCTTCATATTTATATATCCCTACTAATATTATAAATGTGAATGTAAGTTTGTTTGTTACGCTTTCACGCGAAAACTAATCAACCGATCATCATGAAACTTTGTACATATATTCTTGGAGGTGTTAAAAGTAAAATAGGATATTTTTTATTTAAAAAAAAACATATTTTATTTTTTACGAAAAATAAAAAATTGTTTGTCAAAAAAATCTCAAAAAAGTGATTCTTACTAAATTAAGTATTATGACGCCACCGTAAGGTGGCCCAGTTGAGGTGGTATAAATTTACATCAGCAATTCTTGCTTACTTAAGTACTATATACAGCAGTAGGCGGTACGAAGTTCGCCGGGTAAGCTAGTAATTAATAAAAGACAAAAAGTATTCACTGTCTCTTGGTCTCGTATTGTAATGCCACGTCCGCACGCTTGCCAAACCTCAACAAGCCGTAGCAAACTCAAACGTGTGGATAGATTGTTTGCCATGGTTTGTATTGACTTGCAAGCGATTGTAGTCGATCCGATGAGTGTCGGTTTTTTGTCACAAATCAAAGGGAGTTTGAGCCAGCGCTTGCGTCGCGTCCACACGTTTGCGTTTATTCATGGAATCTGTCATCGACTCATATTATCTATCACCAAAAATCTGTATGTGAAAATATTTTTCTCAAATTTTACATACACATTAACAGATAGTAAAAGAATGACATACTTAAGTTTCATATGTATAATACAATTTTCTAAAAAGTTACAGAACTTAAAAGTTGAAACTACATATTTTTGGCTCACATATGATATCGGTCTATTTTTTATCTCATAAAAAAATTCCTTATAATATAAGTGTTCATATTAATTAACAGATAGTTACTTAATAACATCCTAAAATTTCAAAATGTCATCTCGATTTTTGAAAAAGTTGTAGATTGTTAAAGTCAAAAAAACAACTGTGCAAAAGACTTGAAAAAAGTTTCAGAAATTTTCGAAACTTTTTTCTGAACGAAATTCATACGTGAAATTATTTTTTATATATTGATATGAGTAGATTAAAGAAGAAAACGTAAAACATTTTGCAGAATTCCGTAAAAAAACAATTTTTTTTTCAAATTTGTACCCGATTTGACCCCTTAAAATTTTTTCTCACAATCCGAGTTCGACCTCTATTTTATGTCTTCAGAATTTTTAATGTCCACAATTTTCTTTGCCGTATTTTTCGTTTTCTTTCGTTTATTTTCTTTTTTTATAATAAAAATAACTTAAGCCAAATTTTATGGCCGATATAACCTCAATGTCAATATCCATCACGTCCGTTATGCTTGCCTCTTCAGAACACACTAACTCACTCGCAAGCGTGTGGATGGCGATGTTTGATTCCCTAAATCAAGCCAAACGTTTGTAGAGGTTTGGAGTTTGCGGCAAGTGCCAAACGTGCGGACGCGGCATAACAGTCTTATATAATAAAATATAAAAGATGAGACATAACGTATCTAGTGCCTTACTGTCTATTATGCACAACACATTGCATAAAAAATTAAAACAAATTAGGCTCACTTTAGAGAATCGTAAATAAATCAATAGAGTTTAATCGTACCTCCTACCTAATAAAAATATAGGTCTTAATATCCAGATATAATATTCATTGCATCTATCCATCATTACTTATTATGTAAATATTTTTTTTTGCATTTAAGGGCAATCCTAGTAAATGCCTTCAGTATATTTTATGCGTTGTTTAATATAACAGTAGGACTGGCCATATATGTAGCAGATATTACAAATTCAGTTCAGCCGATGGCAGAGGTATGTAAAATTGTTTTTAAAAAATTAACTAGAGCTATGCTTTGGGTATCCTTGCTAATAATAGTATGTGAGTTTGCATTTCTATTTTTACTCATTTTTTTCGACATCTGTAATATGACATTTCTCTTTTGCAACATGTTCATTTAATACAGGTTTTTACGTTTCTGCTCAAGCTAATGGATTGCTATAAGTGGTAAAAGTTGCAATTTTTGACAGGAAATTGTCTTATCGATAATATAGATAAAAATTGTTTCAGTCCAAGTATTGATACGGGTCTTCGAAATCCCGACAGAAGAATACAAATGAGTTGGCAGACAATGGTAAGGGGGGCAAAAAATGGGCAAAAAATCGTCAATTTAGTCGTTTTTACCTTTGTCTGCAACCACTCGGGTATCCACCTGTTGGGATTTCGAATTGTCCTTCGAGTTATTATCAGTTTTTTTTCAAATACCCTTATTTTTTGTTTTTTTTTTTAATTGTTGTGATATTTTCCCAGTTTTTCCTGTTTTCCTATCTTTCATCAGTATTTTTGACTATTATCCATTTTAATATAGTATCTCGTTTGTTACCAATTTTTTAACTATTTGTCACCATTTTCTTTGATTTATTTTATCGATAAAATTCGTAAAAGAGATTTTACCTATTTTCGTTTTTTTTTTCCTAAATTTTGCAATTTGTTTCTACTATTTTATCGCATACTCTATTTTCTACTTATTTCTTGATTTTACGTTTTTTTTATTCTATCGTTTTGTTTTTTTTCATTTTTGCTTGAATTTTCTATTTTTTCAATTACCTTTATGTGCCACTTCGTCGTTTTTTGTACATTCCAGAAGACGACAAATTCAACCAATTTTTTTATTATTATTTTCCATTTATTTATCGCTTTTTTTACTTGTTCCCAGTTTTTTTCAATTTTTTAATTAGTCCTCTGTTTTTTTTTGTTTTTTCAAATTTTTAATTTTTTAATTGTTTTTTATGTTTTTTTCTTTTTTAATTATTTTATCATTGATCCTTGATAGGTATGGAAATTTTAGCTCAATTGGACATCGAAAATAAAATAAAATCGAATCCACAAAACGTTTATTCAAAATCAATCTTACTTCAAGTCGTAGCGCTTTAACCAATTGCGTCGCTGAACCTAGATAAAAATTTTGTTTAAACAAAGTACAATACTTTGTATTTTTTAAAAATGTATTTTTCTTTTAATTATTGCATTTTTATTAACCCTTGGAAAGTTTCTAAGATTTAAGCTTAATCGGACACCAAGAAGTGGGTCAAATTTAACTTGCAAAATTTCACCTTCACATACTTAGTCTAATTAAATAAAATCTTAAAATTTTAAATTATATCAAGAAATCTTTTTTTTAGATTTTTAGTTTGGCTTTAGTAGTAAAGGCTTGTATTTACATCTTGTTCTTAATTGTGGATATATCTATCTATAATTATAAAAAACGAAATTATGAAAGAGTTGTTGAAAAAAATCTACCAGAAAACATAGATATTAGCGAATATCCAGATGGAACGTTTCAGCTTCATATCGCTATTCCTGAAATTGTCAAAATGGGAAAATCCATCAAACACGATTATTGTTTTAATCAAGACCGCCATAGTACAAATTTCTATTTAAAAATAGGCGCTGCAGGTAAGTCTAATTCAACAAATTGCACCAATGTTTCCCTTTGTTTTTATCTCTTCTTTCTTCCATCCCTTCGTCCTTTTTTCCCTTCATCCTTCCGTCCCTTTGTCCCTTCGACCATTTGTCCTTTTGTTCCTTTGTCCTTTTGTCTCTTTGTCCTTCCGTTCGTTTGTCCTTCCGTCCCTTTATCCTTCCGATCCTTTATCCTTCCGTCTCTTTGTCCTTCTGTCCCTTAGTCGTTCCGTCCCTTGGTCCTTCCATCCCTTTGTCCGTATGTCAATTTGTCCTTCCGCCCCTTTGTCTATCCGTCCATACGTCCTTAGTACTTTAGTGCTATAACTCTTAAACGAAGGGTTACAGAGTTATGAAATTTGCTATATAGAATCCTTATGCCATGATTTTGATCCAAATTAGATATCCGTCGCAGTAAAATTTTAATCGTCTTCCGAAACTCATGTATATGTATTAACTTGATGTTTGTTTTAATTTTAAAATGTTTTTATTTGTTTTTGTTTCAGCTTTTTGTTTTGGTCATCTTATACACATTGGTGTACTATTAGGATACCAGCTTATGTTTCTAACTGCAGAGGACAACAAATTTTATGAATGTGCATCAATATATACATTAATACTCGACTTTCTTTATCCAGTATACTCATTTCTGTTGCTCTTCTTCATTTTCAAATATTCAAACGTAAATATATATTTTTCTTTAAATATAACAGCCATATCATTAGCAATTCATATATACGAGGTCTGTCGCAAAGTAAACAGGCCTTTAATGAAATACACTATACTAGTAGCGCTATTTGTTACTGGAGCTAGTGTGTGCAAGGTACATGTTTTATTGATGTTTTGTCAAAATTTCATGAAAATCGAACCACTCCACGCTGAGTTATTGCGCTCAAACATCGGTCGAAAAATGAGCATTGAACAAAGAGTCAATATTAAGTTCCATTTTAAACCTCATAAAACATTTACCGAAACGCATCGATTGGTAAAACAAGTTTATGGTAATGATTATTTATCTGGTAGCCAAGTCCACGAGTAGTTTGCACGGTCGTGAGTCCCTGGAGGCGAAGAACATGTTGGCTAGCCGAAATTTATGATTACGCCAAAAACTACAAAAAATGTGCGTTTGTTTATTAAAAATGTTTCAAAATCTTTGTTGAGATATAACTAGTCAAATAGAATTAAATATCTCCAAGGATTTGATCTATCGTATTTTGACCACTGTGTGCCTTTTTTTTGTTCAGAAGACTATTAAATAGAATTAAATATCTCCAAATCGTATTTTGACCACTGTGTGCCTTTTTTCTGTTCAGAAGACTAGGTTTGCCCATAAAGGGATAGCAGTATACCGACTTAGAGGCCATCCAAAACGCGTCGATAACATCCCGGTCAATAAGCTAAAATTCTCAATTGAAAAACTTATGGACTATACAAATCGCTGTATTAACTCTAAAGGGAACTATTTACAAAATAAATTTTCTTTGAAGAAAAATATAAGATTTTTGTTGTTTTTTTTTTGTTCTGTTTACTTTATGCCAGACTTTGTATATATTGTAATATTTGTAAGTAAAAGTACAATTTTTGTTTAAGGTAATTATTAACAGATATACAGTACTTGCTCGTTTCGGAATTATGCATTGTTTGTCTTCAAGTATTTGTTTTTGGGTTTGGACAATTATGAGAGAAGTTGTTGAAGCGATTGCAAAGAAAAAAAAAGATTATGATGACACCACGGAAAACAATGAAGATTCGGAAGCAGCTAAAGATTCTTTTGCTCTACCAATAACGATGTTTACAAGGAAAGGTATTAGATATTGATAAAAAACTCTCTTCATTTTTTTAAACCATATATATTGAAATATAATATTATATTAAAAAAATGCTCAAAATTAATAAACGAATTCGGAGTGCCTAACACTGATATCTTCTCATTTTTCGTTTTATCAATTATTTACGATATAATCTCGTTTTTTATTGTTTTCAATGCTTTTTTGTTTTGTTTTAATAATATTTTCTTGTTAGGTTTCATGTTTTTATCATTTTTTTGTTTTATTTCCTAATTGCTTCATTAAATATAGTTTATTAACTGCTCCACCTTACTGAGTACCTACTTAATTTAAGTATTTTCTTATTTAGTTTCTGCATTTTTGGGATATTTTATCGTTTATTTTCATTTAAATTTTTTTATTTGTAACTATTTTTTTTCTTTTTAATTTTTCTAGATTTTTTAATCTCTCGCCTTTTTGATTTTCTACATTTTTGTTTGATTTTTCGATTTTCCTTGTTTGTTCTCGATTATTTCATGTTTTATCCTTAACAAATAAATTTTTTACTTTTTGTGATATATTCTTTATTTTTTTAATTTTGGTAGTTTTTTACTATCTTTGGTATTTCCTGTATTTTTTTTTCTATTTTTCTTATCATAATTCTACTTTTTTACACAAATTTTAGGATTGCCAATTATGTTTCTTAAATCGTAAGTAAACATTTTTTTTTTATAATTTTCGACATTTTTTTAATTATTTCTAGAATTTTTTTAAAATTGTCAACAATTTTCGTTACTTTTAACAATTATTTTTTACTTTTTGTCATTTTCGTCTCTTTTCCTATTTTTTTTGTATATTCAATTTTTTTTCGGTTTCTTTTTCATTTTTTTTGGGCATTAACGTTATTTTTCTATTTTACTTTTTTGATTTTTCATGTTACTTTTTTTTAATTTTATCCTTTTCTTTTGATCCTTAGTTGTTTTTTTATTTACCCATTTTTTCGATTTTTATACTTATTTACAATTTTACACAAATTTTCAGATTTTTTTTTTATTTTTCTACATTCTGTGATTTTTTTCATCCTCTTTCCTATTTTTTGTTGCATAAGCTGTGTAGTTGTCTTGTTTCTTCTTAACTTTTTTTACTTTTTTCAGTTTTTTCATTTTTTCCTGTTTTTTTAATAATAATTTTATTTTAATTGACCTATTTTTATTTTAAATTTTTAACAATTTTTTACGAATTTTTTATGGGTTTTAACATTATTTTAATTATTTTTACGATTTTTATTTTAAACTGTTAACAATATTTTTGATCTTGAACAACTTTTCACAATTTCCAACGTTTTTTTTTACGATTTACAACAATATTTATGAATTTTGAATATTTTTTAGGGTTTTCGTCATTTTTTCACGTAGGTATTTAAAAAGTTTTTCAATTTTCATTTTTTTTAAGTTGTATTTTAATTCTTATTATTCTATCCAGACGAAGACAAATCGAATTAATCTTTTAACTTTATTTATTAAGAAATCGCAATATTACGTCTTCTAGCGATTTTTTCCGCAATCTGGATGTTAAACCATGGTATACCTAGATTTGTTTCGATAAATTAACTGACATCGCCATCTATTAGATATTAAAAGAACTTACAATATTTTTTGTATTAAAAAGTGTCCTTTTTAAATTATTATAAATAAAATTACTTATATAAAATATGTTTACGATGGTTAAATGCTATTTGTTCTTAATATCAGCAGTAGCAGTAGAAAAAGTATTGTCTATGACTCGTATAAACAGATATTGGTTAATAAAGCTTTTAATATAAATTTCAGGTGCAGAACTGTTAAGTGAATCGCTAAATTTTACTGTTAGACGGTTTACTTCAATATGCGACTATGGTGATGTAACAATGGATACAATTTACAGCGATATTTCGCCTTATTTATATCCTTTCAGCGTTGAATTTAGCATTTTAGTTGGTAAGATTATTAGACATTTACTTTTTTTTATACAGGCATTCTTTAAGTCTTATTAAAAAATATCATCATTACTGGATATGACTCAGTTTGGATTGCGAAATGGATTGGAAACGCGAAAAGCTCTTTTTTCCTTAAATGTTTTGACGCAACGGTGTAGTGACATGAATGTAGATGTACTATAGAAAGGCATTTGACTGCGTAAAGCATAAAAAGATGATCGAAAACGCAATATCTCAGAACTCTACTGGCAACTGTTGAAATAGAGCAAACAACATCGGAGGATATATGCATTAGACGGGGAGTCCTTCAGGGTTGCGTCTTGTCTCCACTCCTGTTCAATTTATACTCGAAGTCTATATTTAAAGTACCATTGGACGAGGCCCAAGGTGGAATCAAGATCAATGAAACTATAATAAAGAACCTCAGGTACGCAGACGATACCGTCCTAATTGCAAGCAACGCACAAGTGCTGCGAGATATAATAGATTCCGTAGTTTGTCAAAGCAAGGTATTCGGCTTATATAAAAACGTCTTCAAAACCAAAATACTGGTCTTCTTAAAGACGCCAAAACATCAACAGTCAGTGCGACCCGAAAAAAGAAAAACTATCAAAGATCGAACAAGCGGGAAAACACTTATAAGTATGAAAGCATTCTTCATAAGATCAGACCTTAGTCTGGGGCTCAGAAGAAGAATGACCCGATGTTACGTTTTCTCTATTTTGCTCTATGGATGTAAAAGTTGGACAATGAACCAACAAACAGCCAAAAGAACAGAGGCCTTTGATTTGTATGTGTACAGACGGATGTTGTGAATTCCATGGACACAAAAGGTCACCAACGACGAAGTACTTAAGCGCATATATAACAAAAAGAACTGCTAAACACCATCAAAGAAAAAAAATACAGTACTTGGGTCATGTGTTGAGAGGTGAAAGATACAAACTGTTTCGACTCATAATGGAGGGCATAGTACAAGGGAAAAAATTTATAGGGAGACACCAGAACTCATGGTGAAAGGACCTGAGAAGATAATTTGACCGCTTGTCTATAGAAATCTTTCGAGCTGCAGCTTCCAACGCCACAATTGCAATAAGAAGAAGAATTTTTTAATATCTTTTATGGATTTTGATATAATATACAGGGTTAAAGTAGAATATTAAGTATAATAGCAAATTAACAAAACAAAAACATAAATACTCTCTCCAGTAAATTTTCGATATTTTTCTTGAACCAAATTTAATAAAAAATTTATTATTCACAAAAAAATGATAACGTATTTCAAAGATCTTTTTTTTGTTTTTTTAAACATATAGGATTCGACTAGAAAGTTGAATGTAATCGCAAATTAACCAAACAAAAACATAGTTAGTTTCTCCTGTAAATTTTCAATACTTTTCTATAATCAAATTTCATAAAATTGCATTTTTCAGAAAAAAGTTTATTTTTTCCACAAATTTTGTTATTTTATTATTATCTTTTATGGTATCTGTTAAATACAGGTTTAAACTAAAAAATTAGTTTTTTAGTAATTATTTTTAGTTTTATATCATCTTTTATGGTTTTTAAATTTAAACTAGAAAGTTAAATAAAATCGCCAGTCAACAAAACAAAAATAGTCAGTCTCTCCCGTAAATTTTCGTTATTTTCATTTGATCAAATTTAATAAAATGTTGCATAATTTTAGAAAAATGTTTACCTACTTTTCCTATATATCATATTATTTTTTAAAAATATCTGTTATGGTTTTTGAGATATACAGGGTTAAACTAGAAAGTTAAATAAAATCATAAATCATTAAAAAAAACATAGCCAGTCTCTCCCGTAAATTTTTCATATTTTTTCTTTAATCAATTCCAATACAGAATAGTAAAATGTTTACTTTTTACATAAATCCTCTTAATTTGTTAATATTTCTTATGATTTTCGATATATACAGGATTAAATAAGAAAGTTTAATATAATCGAAAAGTAACAAAACAAAAACGCAAATTCTGGCAACTATTTTATATAAAATTTTATAAAAAAATTCATATTTCTCATAAATTTTCTTATCTTTTTAATATCTTTTATGGTTTTTGATATATACATACATGGTTAAACTAGATAATTAATTCAATTTGGACACATATATAGAATTAATTTGTTTGAAAACTATATGGTGTACGGAAACTTTTGTGACATTAACGTCCTGTTGTATATTTAATTGATAAATTTGTTTCTCGCCTTTTTTTCCTTTTAAATAACGTAATTAAAACATAAATTTAACCACGACCAACATCTTATAAATTAATGTATGTATTTGGTGAAATTTGCAGTAGGAGTATTGTATTTGGTATGGCAAAACATTCAGAAATGCGATGCAGAGAATGAAAACGAAGCGTCTACATCCCAGTGCAGGAACCCTCCAGGAAATCCTGATAACATGGAAAGCAATGTTGCCGTTCATGCCGATTGTCATGGCAGTAACAAGGGCCTTTTCGGAGGATTCGTCGTTCTGATTTTAACCCTTGTCAGCAGCATATTGTTTTTCATTGCAGTATACGTAGGCGATGGGTAAGATCCTCTAAACAATGTTTTATTACAAAAAATCATTTATCTTAATAAATCTCATTGTTGTATCTAAAAGAGATTAGTAAATTTAAAGTATTTTACTAGCACCGAAAATTTCAAGCTTTTTACAACATTTTCCAATTTTTTAATGTTTTCCAATGTTTCAAATTTTTTTAAATTTATTTCTATTTATTACGATTTTCAAGATTTTCCATTTTTATCGATTTTTTAATTTTTATATGATGTTTTAAAATTTTTGCACTTTCTCACGATTTTACAAAGTTTTACACGATTTTTTATATATTTTTTCGATTTTTTCACGATTTTTCAAGGTTTTTCCAATTTTTTACGGTTTACACGTTTTCAGATTTTTTATTAATTTTTTGTTGTATGTATACTATTCTAGAAAAATTGTCAAAATTATTCCGATTTTTCAGTTTTTCACGATTTTAATAGTTCTTATTGTTTTTCTTTTTTACGATTTTTTAAGGTTTTTCAAATATTACCTAAATTTTTTTAATTTTTGCACGACATTTTAAAGTTATTAAAGTTTTTCACGATTTTACAATATTTTTTTCACTTTTTTAAGGTTTTTTCAATTTTTTATTTTTACTATATTCAACAACTTTAAAGTTTTTTGAAAATTATCATATTTTTTACAATTTTTTACGATTTTTTAAAGTTTTCCAATTTTTAAGGATTTTTCAATTTTTTCTCGATTGTTTCAACGTTTTACGAATTTTCAATTATCACGATTTTTTAATTGTCACCATTTTTTTAGTATTTGCACGATTTTTCAAAGCTTTTTACGGTTTTTTCAAAGTTTTAAAACTTTATTTGTATTAGGGTTTTTTAAATTTTGTTTCAATTCTGTCGGATTTTTCCAGATTTTTTAATTTTTTACTATTTTTTTTAAATTTTTTTACGGTACGGTGTTTTCATTTTTGACGGTTTTTTAAGGTTTTACGATTTTCAAGTTTTTATTGGTTTTTTGTTGCACGTATAACATTTTTTGAAAATCGGCAAATTTTTTCCGATTTTTCGATGTTTTTCCAGTCTTTTAAGATTTTTCATGAAATTTTTTACGATTATTTTCTTATTTTCCCAGTTTTTTGTTTTTTTCCATATTGCACGTTTTTTTCGATAATTTACGTTCTTTTCTCATTTCCACAATTTTTTTTTGCCTTGGTAGTAAAAATTGCTTTTCGGAGGAATCGTCGTCCTGATTTTAGTCCTTATCAGCAGCATATTGTTTTTTATTTTAGTAGACGTAGACGATGAGTAAGATCCCTCTAAAGTATATTTTATTACAAACAATCGATTCATTTACATCTTTAAATGAAATCAGCAAATTTGAAGTAAAATGAATAAGCAGATTTAAAGTCTTACATTAAACTATCAATTAATATATTTTTTTTTAATTTGTAGCTAAAATTTTTATTATTATTATTATTAATAATAATAATATTATTATTATTATTTTAAAGTAAATAGAATAGTCCTCTTATGCCATTTTATACAGGGGTAAAGAAAATGTTATTTTTTGGCTTGAAACACTCTGTAGTCATTTAACAGGGTACGTAATTTAAAATCTATGTAATTCTCAATTCTCGTCTTTTCTCGATAGATTGTTTTTTCTTTTAATTGGATATATAAATGTTTATTGAATATACAGTTTTCAAGAAAACGCTGACGAAATTTAATTTGAATTATAAAATTAAACCTATCTAAATTAAACAATAACATAATAATGAAATACAAAGTCAAATTTAAATTTAAATATTACCCCTCGTGATTAGATATCAGCATTTATTCCTATAGGCATGCTTGCCACTAAACGGCTAATATTTTGGAATAGCTGCCCATTGCTCCAGAAGTTCCGGGTACAGGTTCCAGACTTCAAATTCGTCTAACGAGGATATCCCAGACGTGCATAGGATTTAGATCTGGACTGTGCAGTGGCCATTCCATCTGGGCGATAATGTATGTATGTATGTATGTATGTATGTATGAGCAGTTAGGGGTAACAGATACACCTGCGATCTATAAGATCTATTGGGATAACAGATACACCTGCGACCTATAAGATCTATTGAGTCCCCTTTTTCTTGCTATATTCCTGATGATTTCTCAGACTTATAGCAGCTCTTCTAGTCCTATCTTTCTTAGAAAGTTTAGGATATCATTGGGTTTTAAGTTTGGTAGTTCTTTCCTCTCTATTTCGTATGACCCTAGGAATTTTACCCTAGAATTACTTAATGCGATGCATTCTGAGAGTATGTGTATTGAGGTTTTATCCTTTACCTCACAGAATCGGCAGTTTGCTTCGACTATCTATCCCAGTTTCTTCTTAATCGGCAGTGTCCGGTTGGTATTTCTGTTATAATTCGGAGGTTCTTCTTACTAAGGTCAAGACAGCTTTGAGATCTCTTCTGGTTATAGTTACCCAGGAGCATCTTTGATTGTCTTAGTCCTTTTACATCATTTTAGTACTTGGATTTTTTGCTATCCATTTTTTTCCTTAGTTTTTCTAAGATTGTACTACTGCTGATTCCACAGGATGGTTTTGGTCCCAGCTGTAGGGTTTCAGCTCCTTTTTTTGCCAGCTTGTCTGCTGTTTCATTTCCTTCTATTCCTGTGTGTCCTGGAACCCACACGAGGGAACAGTGTTATTCTGTCCTAGTTCGTTTAATTTGCCTAGGCATTCCCAGACCATCTTTGAAGTGATTGTATCTGAGTTCAGACCTTTAATGGCTGCTTGACTATCTGACATGATCACAATCTTTTGTCAACGATGGTTTTTTCAATGTTCAATTCTATACATCTTTTGATGGCACCAATTGCCGCCTGAAAAATGCTTGGGTACGCACCCAAGCTTTCTGAGTATTTGGTTCCAGGGAGTAAAACCCCTGCTCCTGTGCCATTATATGTCTTAAAACCGTCCGAATACCATTTTATGGCGTTTTGGCTTAGCCCCAATATGGTGTTCTCCTCCCATTCAATTTTACTTCCCAGTTTAGTGGTAAATTTTCTTTTAAAGTTTAATATCTTTGGAATGTCATCCTGGTACATTTTCCAAGTTTGATCAAGTTGGAGTGATCCAGGTGTTTTCTTGATTATTCCTTCTTTGATCATTTTATATATTGCTTTCTTCCTAGCATTTTCTACTTAAATATACAGTGGTGAGAGATTTAGGATTACTTTCATTGCAGCAGTGGGACATGTTCTCATTGCTCCAGTGATACATGCACAGGCTAGTCTCAAAATCTTTAAGAGGTTTTTCCTCGTTGTAATCAGATTAGGTCTCTTGTCTACAGCTTTTTCCATTGTCTTAAGAACAAACGATGTAAGGCTGAATGGTCTAAGGGATTTAGGGTGTGTAGTGTGCCGTTTTCCTGCCTTGGGGATAAAGGTGATTCTTGCCTTCCTCCACACGTCTGGTATATATCCCAGTTTAAAACTGCTCTGACTAATTCGGATCACATGAGGAATGATTGCTTCCTGCCCTTGTTGTAGTAGTGCAGAAAACGTTCCGTCAGTTCCAGGGGTTTTGAATGGCTGAAAGGTGTTCATAGCCCATCCCAGCCGTTCTTCACTGCATATGTGTTTTTTAGTTTTGTACCTCGTATTTCCTGGGGTGATTCTGCCTGCAGAAAAGTGGGTTTCTAGCAGGAGCTTTGCTCGTTCTTGTTTGCTTTCTGTGAAGCGTCCATTTGGCTTTCGCAGTGCCATGACTGTATCTACTCATTCTTTTGCTAAGACTTTGTGCTGCAGCAGAAGTTGTAGAGTCTATTTCTTTGCAGAATATCCTGAAGGTATTTCTCTAAGCTTTTCTAATCTCTTTATTGTAGGATGTAAATTTCTTGGTGTAGCTCTCCCAATCTCCGTTACGTTTGGCTTTGTTGAAGAGCTTTCGTGTTTTGGATTTTAGGTTTGACAGATCACTGTTTCACCATATTTCGTCGTTTGACTTTCTAGTCCTTTGGAGAGGACAGCTTTATTCATAGGCATAGAGTATTGCCTCGTTCAATTTTATGAGATTATTTTCCAATACCAGGTGGTTTTTGACTTTCCCTGTGGCTCGAAGGTCTGCAAGGTTTCTGTTCAAATTAGTCTTATAATTTTCCTAGTTGGTTTTTCTGAGGTTTCTCCTGAGTATAGGTTCAGGAGGATTGCATTATAGTCTGAATATGATTAATCTGTGATTATAGAGGGTTCATTCGAAACTCTTCAATCTTTTACATGATCTTTTAGATTAAATGCTCTTAGTGTTATGTCTAGCACTTCCTTTCTTATTCTTATTACAAACGTAGGGGTATTACCTATATTATGTAAAATAAGATTCTTATTGAGAATGAATTCTAAGATTTGCTCACCTCTTTTGTTGGTGTCTGTGCTTTCCCATATGGTGTTGTGAGCATTGGCGTCACATCCTATGAGTAATGGTAGCTTCTTGTCATGACAGTATTCTACTAATTTTTGCAGTTCTGAAGGCGGTGCAGTCCCGTCTCCAGCAAAGTAGCATGAAACTATCATAACTTCTTGGCGTCCTTTCTTGAACTCGAGTTCAGCTTGAATCGGGACGAGATCTCTCGTCATGAATTCTGAAACATAGCAATAATTAATACTGTTACTTACCAGGATACAAGCTCTCGTTATGTCCGTATTACTTACATTGTATTATTATTAACTTTGTATCCCTGCTGGCAAGTCCTCTCATCTGCCCTTTACGAACCCATGGTTCCTGAATTAGTGCAATTCCCATTTGGTTGCTGATAAACGTCCTTGAAATAACCGCTCATGCTCCCTAATCTTGATAGCCGTTTAGCAGAGCAATATTTATTCCCTTTTTTTAACTACCGCTCTTTGCTGAGGACGTTGGTATTATTTAAGTATTCTCTATCAGAGTTATTTGAGGATGCGCGTTATCATTGTTTGGAAGAAAATTTGCGCCTACCAACTCATCGTGTGGAATAATATGATTTGTTAACATTTTATTTCTATACCTTTTAGAATTGATAGATCTTCTGGGAACAAGATATTGTAACGAAATATCCGCCTAAGGAAAGGACCATTACATGAAAGACTGTTTCTAGGTTATTCGAGAATGTTCTGTCTCTTTCTAGTGTGTACTATTTAAGTTCAATTTATGTTTCGCGTTCATTCTAGAATGTTCTTTTGTTTTTTTTATAAGGGGATGTATGGACAGTTAAGGAGATAAATAATTTGAATAGTTCATTGTACTGTCAATCAGTTTAGACGTTATCCAGCAGAAGTCTGTGTATCTTGTGGTGTATCTTAACAATTTTGTAAATAAATTGTGTTAAAGAAAACAAAGTAGAACCTGCCAAAGCGTCAAGGGCATCATCAATCCTTGGCAGAGGATAACTGTCAACTGCCAACAAGAGGAGCTATCGCAACGAATTACAAGCCAGCAAGGGGAACAGACGCAACAACTGTCTCAGCTATCACAACGAATGTCTATCCTACCAGAAGAGTTATTCAGTTTCTTCCCCCAGCAAATATCGCATCTGCGCTCTGAAATGTGTACTCTTCGTGACGAGCAAATTCAGCAAGTGGCCAAGTTGCGAGACGAGCAAAATCGACAAGTGGCTAACTTGAATCAACAAGTGACCAACTTAAATCAACATGTGACCAACTTGCGAGACGATATCAACCAGCAAATGCAGTCCGAGATAGAAAAGCTTAAACGAGAACAGAAAGCTTTTCGTCGAAACCAAACCATCCACCACGGCGACGGAGATGCAGAGAGGAAGGAAACCTGCCACGTAGATGTCAAACGACGAGGAAACGGGGAGGCGACCCAGGTACGAACGACGATGAAACCTCCGACCTTCGACGGGAAGACTTCCTGGCCCAATTACCTAAAACAATTTGACGCAGCGGCTAGAGCAAATGGATGGTCATCCCAGGAGAAGGCATTGTCACTAACAATAGCTTTGCGAGGCGAGGCTTTAGACGTCCTGCATTAACTGACACCGGATGAAGCTGACAATTTCAAATTATTGTTTAATCGTCCAGAGATGCGTTATGGCCAAACTCATCTACAACCGGTATACCGAATGCAGTTAAAGAGCCAAAAGCAGAAAAATGAAGAAACTATATAGGAGTTCGAGGCAGAAGTGGCAAGGTTTCCGTATCCAAACGCAGCTGAAGATTTCCTGGAGTGCCTGGTTGCCCAAACCTTTACCGTTGGTCTTCGAGACGCCGAGTTGCAACGGCCTGTTAGGTTGGCGCGGCCGAGGTCTCTTGTGGACGCTTTGACCATTGCCCTGGAGGTCGAAGCGGCGAAGGAGGCCTCACGTGGAGTTGCTCGACTAAGGGAAGTCACCAGTAACTACGACCATGCCGTTCATTTCGTCAGCGACGTAGAGGCGGTAGTAGAGATATTAATGAAGTTATTTCCAAAAAGAAGGCGTCGAGTGAGGTGTTGGAACTGCGAAGAACTAGGCCATGTAAGAAATACTTGCCGCCAAAAAGAAAAACCCTCTGCTGAAGTCCCTCAGTAGCAGGAAAACTAGAACGGGTCGACTCCTAGAGGGCGACATCGACCTCAAACATTCCCGAAACCTCTCACACCATTAAATTGGCAACTCTGCGACATCACGTAGACAGCTTATATGTAGGTGCCCTCATTGATGGGAAGAACTTTAGCATGCTGGTAGACACTGGAGCTACGAAAACTATCGTTCGACCATCCATCATTATGCGGAAGAAAATGTTGTCTACCAGTTGGAGACTGCATACCGCTACCGGAGAATCTGCTAGAGTTTACGGTGAGATACAGATGACGTTACAGTTTGGTTCAACCTCTCTTGTTTACTCGGTGCTGGTGGCTAACGTTGATAAAAATGTTGTTCTGGGCATAGATATTATGCTCCACTGTGGTTTTTGTTTGGATCTTCACCGACGTATCCTTCGTACTGGTAATGAGGAAATATTCCTGCATCGAAAACAAGCTAACGATGCCTCGATTAAGTTAATCGATGATATCGAACTTTCGACGAGCTGCGAATGTATCGTAACAGCGCGGTTGAATGGACTGGAGCCAGATGGTGCCCCAGCCATAATAGAGCCAAAGAACCATGACCATGAATTGGGAAAAGGGCTTCTTGTGAGTAAGACTCTTTTTAGATCCGCCAAAGAGGTACCTATCCGAGTTATCAACTTAAACGATCATCTAGTTCTTCTCCGAAAGGACACGGAAATGGGAAGTTTAGAACCAGTAGCGGCCATTATTCACAAGTTAAACGTTACGGAAACAGATGAGACCGACGAAATCGAACAATTAATGACAAAATTGGATCCCTCTTTGTCAAAATTAGAAAAGAAACAGGTAAGAGATCTACTTTACCGTTATAAACCTGTATTTGGTTCTAAAAGTAAACTTGGAAGAACTGATGCTGTCCAATATAAAATTGATACAGGCGATGCACGTCCGATTCGACAGGTACCCCGGCTGCTGCCTTAAGTTAAGAAGGAAGAAGCAGATAGAGCCCTTAAAGAAATGATTCAAAATGGTTTAGTCGAACCATCCAGTAGTCCGTGGGCATCTCCTGTGGTATTAGTGAGAAAGAAAGATGGATCAATGCGGTTTTGTGTCGACTATTGAAAGCTTCATGATGCCACTAAGAAGGACAGTTATTCTATGCCAAGGATTGATGATGCCCTCGACGCTTTGGCAGGTTCTACTTTGTTTTCTACCTTGAACCTTAAAAACGGATACTGGCAGTCTAAAATGAATCCTGCAGACAAAGAAAAGACTGCCTTTACCAGTGGATCAGGGTTATGGCAATTCACGGTCCTTCCATTTGGCCTCTGTAATGCTCCTGCGACGTTTGAACGACTAATGGAGAAAATTTTTTGAGGTTTGTCGTGGGAAACATGTCTAGTTTATCTAGATGACATCATTATATGGGCAAGACCTTTAAAGTACATTTATCCAACCTGGAAGAAGTCTTTAAAAGATTACAGAAAGCTAATCTAACATTGAATGTTAAGAAATGCCATTTGTTCCAGAAACAGGTCAAATATTTAGGACATAACGTAAGCAAGGATGGCGTTGCTGTAGATCCCGCTAAGATTCAAGCCGTTTAAGAATGGTCTCTATCCCTATCGACAAACATCGGCTTTGAAGTTTCTTGGATCTTTGTTCCTATAACCGACGGTATGTCAAGAAATTTGGGGACATAGCCACACCCTTGATTCGTTTAACAGAACAAGACAAGTCCTTCTGTTGGGATGAGAAAAGTCAAAAGGCGTTTGAACTATTAAAGAAACAGCTGACGTCTGCCCCTATTCTTGCTTATTTACTTCCTAATGGTATGCTTATTCTGGACACCGACGCCAGCAATGTGGGAATTGGAGCCGTCCTGTCACAGCTACAAGATGGTAAAGAAAGAGTAGTTGGATACTTCAGCAAAACTGTATCGAAAGCGGAAAAGAACTACTGTGTAACTCGGCGAAACTCTTAGCAGTTGTAAAATCCGTCGAGAACTTTTATAAATATCTGTATGGCAGAAAATTCCTGATCAGAACAGACATTGCCAGTTTAAAGTAGCTACTTAGCTTTAGGAACCCAGAAGGACAGATAGCAAGATAGCTCGAAAAACTGCAGGAATATGATATTGAAATCGACCACAGACCTGGAACAAGACATCGTAATACTGATGCACTTTCCAGAAGGCCATGTTGACCTGAGTGCCTCCATTGTACCCGCATGAAACAGAACGAGGAAAAACTTGCATTAGTTAAGATTGTGCCAGAAGACCAGAGCTCTATGCTGGAGGAGCAACAAGAAAACGATCCCGTACTGGAAAAGATTTGGGAATGAAAGAGAATGGACCGTCGTCCGATGTGGAGAGAGATATTCTCATTCTCTCCTGCTTAAAAAGCATATTGGGCGCAATGGAATTCTTTAATTTTGGACGGTGGGCTCCTTCAAAGACTTGTAGAAAATTCCAAAGGCACAGAAACAAGGAAACAAATAGTGGTCCCAAGAAATGCTGTACCAGAAATTTTAAAACAGATACATAATGATAGTTCTGGAGCACATCTGGGTATCACGAAAACGCTGCAAAAGGTCCGAGATTTTACTGGGTAAACTGCACTAACGATGTTAAAGATTGGTGTCGTAAATGCTCCACATGTGCTGCCAGTAATGGTCCGCATCGAAAACCAAAGGAGGAAATGCAGCAATACCTGGTCGGAAGTCCTTTTGAAAGAATCGCAGTAGATGTATTGGGGACACTTCCACAAAGCGATGTAGGAAATAAGTACATCTTTGTTGTAATGGACTACTATACTAAATGGGTTGAAACCTACGCAGTTCCCAATCAGGAAGCCACCACTTTAGCAGGTATATTAGTTGAAGAATTCATCAGCCGTTCTAGAGTACCACTAGAATTATATTCAGACCAAGGAAGAAATTTTGAGAGCAAGCTGTTTTAAAAAGTTTGCCAAAGATTAGGCATCCACAAAATGAGAACTACAGCGATGCACCCTCAGTCTGATGGAATGGTGGAACGAATGAATTGGACTATAACCAACTATCTGTCAAAAGTGTTGTCACAGTATCAAAAGGATTGGGATCGACATATTCCACTATTTCTAATGGCAATTCGATCGGCCATTAACGAATCAACAGGCCAAATGCCTGCGAAAGTCCTGTTCGGTAGAGAAATGACACTACCTTGTGAATTGGTGTTTGGTTTTAAACCTGGTGAAGAAGTGGCCCGTGAAGAATATGTCGCCGATCTTCAGAATTGAATGGAAAATATTCATAAACTGGTGCGTGGGAAACTTCAATTATCTTGTGATTGGATGAAGAGGTACTATGACATGCGGACAATGAAAATTTGCGGGATACCGATTTAGGAAATAACATTCCAGAAGGAATAAACCTAAGGAGGGGGCAGTGTAACGAAATATCCGCCTAAGGAAAGGATCATTACATGAAAGACTCTTTTCAGGTTATTCGAGAATGTTCTCTCTCTTTCTAGTGTGTACTATTTAAGTTAGATTTATGTTTCGCGTTCATTCTAGAAAGTTCTTTGTTTTATATAAGGGGATGTATGGACAGTTAAGGAGAGTTCAAATAATTTGAATAGTTCATTGTATTGTCAATAAGTTTAAACGTTATCCAGCAGAGTTTTGTGTATCTTAACAATTTTGTGAATAAATTGTGTTAAAGTCCCCATATGTGTTTCAATATAAATCAGGTACGTGATTCCATAGAAATGCTGACCCATACCATAACTAAACCTCGTTGAAAGCTTATCCTAGGACTAAATGTACATTCAAGATAACGGTCAATTGTTTAACGCCAAACCCTTTTTTTGCCGTCTGGAGATCTTAAGCAATATTTTGATTGGTCAGTAAATAACACATGTATCCAATCATTTTCAGTCCAATATTAGTTATCTCTAGCAAATCGCAGCCAGGTGAATTTCTGGTTCTGTAGCAAATATCCTTGATTTTCTGCATTTATTCTTTGTCTACGTATACTTACATGTACGACCCTTACACGCTGAATTTGATTACATGTTTTTACTGCTGGTAAATGACGATTTTTTAATACCAATGTAACAATAAAACGATCATTTTGATTGGAAGTCCTCATACGAGGTCTTGGAGGTCTTCTGCATGAGCCTGTCTCGAGAAAACGATTGCAACCATGCAACTTTGTGTTCACCTAAATCTGTCTGCGACATTACTTTGGTCTATACCATCTTGAGTTAGAGCAATAATTGCCGCCACAGTTTCTAGACTTAAAACCCTCTTTGCCGAGTAACTGACAACAAACAAAAATTATGTTTTTCGAATGAAATAAACAAAAACAACAATTTGTTAACTATTCTTAACGACTGTATATCTCCCATGAAAATTAGGACATCTATTTGAAACAAAAAAAAACTATCAAGAAAAGAGTAGTCTTGACGATTACAATCTTTATAACTTTCTTATCCCCTTAAATAATTTTATAGAGTGTTTAAAACTTAAGCCAAAAAGCAACATTTTGTTCTTTCTCATATAAAATTGAATAAGAGGGTTTTTTACCTTAGAAGTAGGTTATAAAGTTCAATAATCTCGCTACAAATTTTTGGAAAAATCATTAAAATCGACCAAAAACAAAAGCGTTAATGAAATTTTGACCAATTTTAATGATTTTTTAACACTTTGTAGCTAAATTATTTGCCTATTTTTTTATTGAAATGTTATATTTGTTTGTAGATCAAAAGCTAAAGCTGGTTTATTGGTTAATACCATTACTGGTTTTATAATTATGTCATTGATGTTTTTGTCGTGCATTCTTGGTTACCGACAAATATCAAAACTTGATTTGAATTCTGCCCACCATAATTTATTGGATGATATTTTACTTTTTATTTGTATTCCTGCTTTTTTCTTAAATGGAGTGTTTAGTATTATTCCTGCTATGATTAATGGAAATATACTCGGCACTGTTTACATCGTTCTGGAGGTAAGAATTAAAAAAATAAGTATTTTAAATTTTTTTGCTTATTATATGTAAATTAGAGCAAGTTCAACATTTAAATCATCATATGTGTAAGTAAAAGGTAGTTAGCTAAATTTTAGACAAACATATAAATTTCTAATATGGGTCATAAAGTACCAAAAGTCCCTATTAACTGCAAGACAATAGGGTTAAAAGTTAAGATTTTTTTGGATTTTTCTCGAAAAGTTTTATCAAAAAAGTACTACAGACCAAAGTTGTAGATCTTCAAATTTGCTTTAAAAGTGGTAGGTAACCAATGATTTTTTCCAATTTTTTTATGCTTTTTATGTTTGTTTATGAATATAGTAAATATTTAACATCTTTCCAGTTTTTTGAGAAATGTCACAATTTTGCAGGAATTTTCCAACTTTTTAAATTTTTTTAAGGTTTTTCCAATTTTTTTTTTATTTAACTTTTTTCAAGATTATCCAACTTTTTACGATTTTTCATTTTCTTAGGATTTTCTCCAATTTTTTACTATACCTACTTAACATTTGCTCACTTTTTAAGAATTGCCATATTTTTTAAAATTTTGCAGGGTTTTTCCATTTTTTGTTTCGATTTTCCAATTTTTTTACGATTTTAATGATTTTTCAGTTTTTTGCTGTTTTACTAAGTTTTTCACGATTTTTTTCAGTTTTTTGAGGTTTCTTCAATTCTTTTTATTTTTTTTTTTCATGTTTTTTTAATATTTTAGGATTTTTCATTTTTTTACTATTTTACAAGGTTTTTTACAACGGCTTTTAAGGATTCAATGTTTTTTCGATGTTTTTCGTTTTTTTTATTTTTTCCATTTTGTTACAATTTTTCTAATTTCTTATGATTATTTTTAGTATATTTATTCTCAAAAATCCTATCAAAAAGCTGTAGATCTCAAAATTCTCTATAAAAATGATTTCAATATTTTTTTTTCTAAAAATTACCATTTCCCAGTATGTTCTAATTTTTTACTTTGATCTGATTTATACTCATCATACAATCATTTTTTCTTTGTGTTCTTCTTTTCTTCTTTTTTTCTTTTTGTTCTTTTTCTTCTTCTTTTCCTCTTGCTGATTGTTCAGAAATTGTTCAAATGAAGATAAATCTTTTTATTTTAAAAAGCAGAAAATAATGAAGGAAAATGAATCTTTAGAGTTTATTTTTATTGTTTCTACATCGTTTATCTTTTTATATTTTAGGTGGTTCAAGTTCTTTTGCAAACAGCTTTCTTGTTGGATGGGTTAAGGCGGTCAAGTAACACCAAAAAATTAAGAAAAAGGAAACCAGGAAGAGAACTTGTAACATTTTTAATAATAGCAAATGTAGCTATGTGGTTAATGCAAACTTTTGAAGTTAAGGCTCATGGGTTACAAGATCATAGATATGAATTTTATGGGGCAGAATTATGGACAATATTAGGTCATATTTGTTTGCCTCTTATGATGTTTTATAGATTCCATTCATCTGTTTGCTTTTGTGATATTTGGAAATATGCTTATGAACCTTCTGGACATTAATACTGTAAAATTAGTTTATATATATATATAAATATAGTAAAGACAGAGATTTATTTTAATGTATTTTTTAATTTACTTCACTTTTGACTTAATGCCTAATGCAGTAAGCTCACGAACAGAAGATATTTATTGTAATAGTGTACAAGACAAACAAGTTACTTACTTTTCTATATTTCCTCAAATTGTCTTAAGTAAAGAATAACGAATCCGAAAATTTATATTAATTGTAAGAGAAATTCCATATTAGCTGGTGCCCAGAACATAGGGACTTCGAAGCTTTAAATTTGGTAAGATTTTTTTCTTATTTGTCAAGTGTCAGAAATTTGTTTAAATATTTTGATCGGATAACATAAATTCAAACAAAGAAAAATATTGTAACGGGATATTTGAATAAAAATGTCTATTTAAAAGACAAAATTTAAATGTTTTAAGGTTATGTAAGTATTCCAGAATTTTCTCGAAGCAGTTATTAGGGTAGATCATGTCCCTCGAAAATGCTAGAATGTTCATTTTTTTTATGTAAGGGGGTGTGTTAGCAAATAAGTAGAGCTCAAATAGTTCATTGTTATTGTAAATATATTTATATGTTATCAAGTTTTTTTGTATCTGTAACAATTTTGGTGAATAAGTATTTCAAATTTGTGCCAAGTGTGTGGTAAAGATACAAAAATTCCTGGAAAGAAGATAAATGAACTATTGGTGACAGTGCTCAGAAGAGAGCTTAAAGAATTAGACTTGAAAACTACTGGGTGCAAATCCGTATTGTTAAATAGGCTCCGTGAATACTACTTAAGTAATAATTTGGACCCTGACACTGTGGAATTCGAAGACCTGGTTCAAAAAACAATTTCTAAACTGCTGCAACGAATAACGAACCAGCAAGAAGAGCTATCGCAATGAATGACGAGCCAACAAGAGGAGCTATCACAACGAATGACAAACCAACAAGAAGAACAGACGCAACAACTGTCCCAGCTATTAGAACGAAATACGAGCCAGCAAGAGGAGCTATCGCAACGAATGACGAGCCAACAAGAGAAGCTATTACAACGAATGTCGTGCCAACAAGAAGAACAGGCGCAACTACTGTCCCAGCTATCAAAACGGATATCTATCCTACCAGAAGAGTTATCCAGTTCCTTCTCCCAGCCAATATCGCGTCTACGCCCCGAAATGTGCAACTTGTGGGATGAGCATAATCAGCAAGTGGCCAACTTGAATCAGCAAATGGAAACTTAAATCAACAAGTGGCCAACTTGCAAGACCTGAGCACTATAAATCAGTATCTATTATCTATATAAATAACAATGAGATGCTGCAGATTTGACTAATTTTTATTATGAAGTATTTGTATAAGTTCAGGAAAAATAAAAAAATGGCAAAAATCATAAAAAAGGGAGAAAATCGATAAAGAATTTAAAAAAAAAACTGTAAAAACTAGCAAAAAATAAACGCTAAAATTGGAAAAAGTAACCAAAAAGCAAAAACAAACTTAAGTAAATATAATATACTTAGGGGAGAATAAATAAATCAAGAAAAGACCGAAAAAAAGACCAAACAAGACAATACCACAAAAAATGTGGAAAATTGAAAAAACGACAAATCCGCAAAAATTATAAATTATGACAAAAAAAAAAAAATCTGTAAATATGATAAAATTAACAAAAACAACAGCAAACGAAAAAATTAAAAATAAATCGCACAAATTAAAAATAAAAAAAATATTTCGAAATTTGAAAAAACAAACAAAAACATGAATAATAATTGGTACGAAAATCTAAAAAATTAGATGAAACCGAAAAAACAGTAAATCGCACGATTGTGAAAAAAGGACAAAGACTAAGAAAAAAAATTCGAAAAGAAGTTGACCTTAAAGGCCATCCTTGCAACTTCCCGCTAGTTTTAACCGCAAAGCTATCGTAACGTGACGCATTTTGACGTTTTTGACTTTTTTTGAAATGTTTAAAAAGCCATAAGTTTTTAACGCCTTATTCGATTTTGATGTTCAAGATGGCATTCGACGCAGTTTTTTGAGACCTAAAAAGGTTACCGGGAGTGCAAAATCGGTTAGTCAAAAAATCTCTAAGTTATTGAAAAAAAAACACTTTTTTTGAAATTTTTCGACAACGATATCTCACGAACCAATCAACCGATTTTAAGCTTTTTAAGCTTGAGAGCTGATTAGGTTATGAAATTGATCGATGCAATAGCCAAAACGATATGCCCAAAAAACATCATTTTTACCAATTGTTTTTTTCGGTTATTTTGAAATTTCTCGAAATCTACCGGCTCGACTCAGTTCAAACTTACAGGAAATCTAAGTTAGATGGAAATCTTTGGAATGCTTTTTATTTCATTCCGATCGGTCAAGCCGTTCAAAAGTTATAAGAGGTTTACATACATCCACACACACACACATCCACACGTACATACAGACATACAGACACCCTCGTAAAAATAGTCAGGGGAGGTTCCAAAGACCTCAAAACGTTGAGATCCGATGAAAACTCGATTTTCGAAAAACGGGGTGAAACCAATAACTTCCCGATTTTAAAAAAAAATTTAATTTTTTTTTAGCGGGAAGTTAAAAATAGCTTGGTTACAAATCACCCGGTAAAAGGCGTTGTATTTTGATTGCTAAATATTAAAGTTAAATAGCTTATACATCATTCAAAGCTTATTTTTATTAAAGTAGGCCTTGTTAGGGTGATGAATTTCTCCCTGTATATTTAATCTTATTCTCAGTTGTAAATGCGCTGTTGTCACGTCCTCAATAAAATCATAGAGTTAGTGACAATCAATAAAATAACAATTGTGTACTCCATTTCAGCGCCATTATTATATCATTAGAAATTAGTACTTTCACAAAAAACGAAAATCGTCAATTAAAAAATATATATTTAGATATAATGAATGCATTTACAAAATAATAGTACTTAATTAAATGAAAGCAAATAAAAACATTTACAAAAAAGTCTTCATTTGCAATTAGGAACAAGCTTTTTATGTCTATATAACGATATTATAAAAAAAACTAGTGTGGCAGTCAGTGGGACTGCCGGCAGAAGTTATACTTCTATATCATATTCGTGGTAAGCGACTCCAAAAACCTCCTAGTACCGTGTGCACATTCTATTATAATCGTATTTAGCGACTCAAAAAAACCACCGAGTACAAAGTGTGCACTGATTTCATACAGAATTTACATAAAACCCCAGGAGAAGAGGTAAATAGCCTAGACACCAAGTGCCGCGGAGACTTTTTGAATCGTGATATTAGTGTTCAACGACTCCAAAAACCCCGAGTATATAAATTGAACCCATTTTCAGCAATACTTACCGAGTTGTTAGTGTTCTCTCTATTGTCTGAATGTACTTTTCGAATGCAGAAATGCAATTTCCATTTTTACATTAATAAATATAGCGACAAATTTCCTGATATTTTAACGAATCCAATGCAAAAAAACGCATTCCGATCCATCTTACGTTACAAAATTCGGAGGTTTTGGTGCTTTATTTCCTCCACTATTGGTAAAATACAATACAATACTCATTGCTGAATATTATTATTAATATAAAATGCTAAACTTTATATGAATACTTACGTGACAGAATTATAAAATAATCTGTCAAATAATCATGTGGTCCGTCACTATGATATTCATACATTAGTTCAGACTGTTTTTTGTATATCTATCCCTTTTCAATGTACCTACTGAATGTTTAAACGGTATTCAAAGGACTTATAGTTATGAGTAATAACATGTGGTATATATTTTATCTTTGTTTTTACCGACCAATATACCTTAAAAGTGTTTCTGTCTCTCTCTTACTCACACCATTACATATGTAATGATTTTTCCCATTTAACTATACACAATCTTTTTCTACAGTGTGTTCGAATAGAAGTATAACTTAATAAGTTTTACAACAAACATTTAAATTAGACCAGCTATAAATGAGAAAATACAATATATTTCATTTTGTCGATAAGTATTACAGCAGATATACATTAAAAAATTTTTCGTGGAGCTTTCCAAGTAGTGCGGTATTATGACATACCAATTGGTTTCAGCTATTTTGATAAGTAGAACAAAGATAAATATTCCCACAAAATGTTATGCTTCAAATAATGGAAATCCGTTTAATATATTTTCAATAGCTACAGTGCAATAATTCAGCAGAAAAGCAGATACACTAATGGTAAAATAAGCAAAGTAAAAAAAAATGAAACATACAACATTAAAATAAACATATAAACAACAAAAATTGGAGTAACAGATTTGGTTAAAACTATTGTCACGTTCATCTATTCGTTATGTATTTTCAATTCACCTCCAGTTAAGTATCAAAGGTAAAATGTTGTCAAGTGAACAGTTTTTCATGTAATAAGTCCAATCCGTCAAAATAACTTCTTCTGTGTCTACAAAATTTTTTTTACATGTCTGGTTTACATTGTCTTAAAGCTTCTGTCCAAGTTTTGTCCAAATATAAAAATGCAAAATAGAGGTAATCGAAGTAAATCATGTCTATGTTAGTTTATTATTTCATCTACAGTAGATGATCTACTACATATGTCTTATCGTTGCTTCTGTATTGTGTAAGTATAATTGTCTTTTTTTTTTTCATTTTTTTATCAAATTCGATGTATTGCTGCTTAACCATCTCCGTAATATCTATTTTGTTGCTGAAAATGTAGGTGGTCTGTTTTGTTGTACAGAATGAAATAAAGCATTATCCGTGTTTACTACACATTTCTCTGGAAAATTAAATAAAGCAGGGATAAGTTAATTAACAATCCAGTTTTTAAAAATATCACCATTTATAGTTTTCTGATAGTCAATGTCAGTATTTGAAGAGTCTAATAACAAATCACATCCCTCTATTGACCCACCATTTGCTCCTGCGAGTAAAATTGTAAATCGCTTTTCTTCGGATTACACATGCAATGGATTACTTTTAAAATCAGATTACTGTTTCCATCGACGCGTTGGAGTACCATTTTTTTATATCCACGTCTACGTACACGAATCTGATGATTTTATTGAGCTTTTTTAATTTCATAAATTTCTGAAGGAAAGAGATTTTGCTATGTCTTCGCTCACTTAAAATTTGTCGCCAGTTCACGTTTTTAAGTTTATATATCATTAATTTTGTATAAATAAGTTCGTATCTCAGTTTTGTTTTGCGTCAGTCAAAAGTTTATCTGAAGTAAAATATTCGTTTTTATAATTGTACGTCCAAATCTGCCGCTGCAATTTTTTTTAAATGAAGTTCTTAAATGTATCTGCTTTATCTTTCTTCCTTTTATTTGCCGCTTCTTTACCATTAACTAAATCTTTTTTTTAAGATGTTTCGTTTATATTTAACACTAACCTAAAAAAAAACACGAAATATTTAAAAAATGTATGAAATAAAAATTTAAATGATTTTTAGATTAATGAATGAAATATCGATTCGTCCATGTCCTATCAAATTACATTTTAATTATCATTATGGATCATTGTTATTAAAGAAATTAATAAAAATATTTTATTCTGAAACCTTTTTAACTTTTACTATAGTGTGTAATCTGGCAACATGGTAAAATAATGACTGACAGAAGAAATGTGAGGTTAGGTATGCTTAATAAATTATATTATAAGTAATTTGAATGTAATAAGAATGTAAAAGTGTATTTAATGTAACAAATAACTTCATATACAACTATTAATGAAATTAAAAGTGTTTGGAACTATTTGCTGATGAAAATATTGGAATAATCTTGTAAACAAACACAATTAGTACTTATATTTAAAACCTAAGAGATCTTATATAAATCCCTCTTCTGAAACTTTCTGTTATTTTCTAAACATGTAATATCATCTTTGTATTAATTTTTTTGTCTCTACACATTTTTTTTTCGGCATATTAATTTTTTTAATGCATTTAACCATTATATTTATGATATTTGTTGTCAAGCATGTCAGTTTGTGACTTGCAGTGACTTGGTAACTTTCAAACGCCAACATGACAAAAAACAATACCAACATAAATAAATAAAAAGATATAAATAAACGTTGAATCGTTAATATTCGGATTTTTCTTTGTCTGGAATGTAGGAAAAAAATGGCGAGAAAAATTTGAAAATAAAAAATTAATAACAAGAAAAACTAGCAAAACTAGAAAAAAACGAAACAATTGAATAAAACAAAAAATAAAAAAAAAGTCAAATAGGAATAAACACAAAGAAAACTTAAAATTTAGGAAAAAAATTAAAAAATGTGTTAAATCGGTAAAAAAACAAGAAGAATGAAAGAAAAATTAAAATTGTTACAAATGGATAAACAATCGAAAAACAAAATAATATGGAAAATTATCGAAAAAACTTTAAAAAAGAGAGAAAAAAGATAATCCGAGAAAATAAATAAACAAAAAAATCGTACGTGTCAGAATTTAGAAAATCTTATAGTTTGCTACATTTTTTTTTAAACTCTTACCTAAAAATATCAAAAAAGTCAATTGTCAAATTATTAAAAGAGTCAAATGTCAAATATTAAAATAATAAATACAAATTTTAATGTCACAAATTCAAAATGTCAAAATATCTTGAATGTCAAATATCAATGTTAATGATGACAAACGTTATATGTCAAAATGATAATTGCCTAATGTCTACAAGGTTAAAACTGTTAAAAATCGAAAATGATAAATGGTAAAACTGTCAAATAATAAAAAGCTGAAATATCAAAAATGTCAAATGTTATTTGTGAAAAGATTTAAATGTCAAATATCAAACTTGTCATAAATGGTAAATATAAAAAGTGTTAAAAATGATAACTATCAAAAATATTAGGTAATATCAAAAATGGCAAATATCAAAAATATCAGAAATATAAAAAATACAACGAAAAAAAAAGTGAAAAACTATGATAAAATCAACAAAAACAAAAAAAAAGAAAAACTATAAATGGAAATCATTGATTGGTACTTAGTTTGCAGCTAGTTATTATTATAATTGATTGTCTTTAATTTCTGTCAGGAAGAATTCATCTAAATTTATTATGTTTTACTTTTAAATATTATACAAATTTTGTTTAATATATATGTAATATCTCACTGCCATAAAATATCAACACTAATAATATTTAATGTAAATTCTTAAAATTATAGAAAGATTAACTAATTTAATAAGTTGATAAAAATAAAAGTTTATAAATAATTAAATTATAAACATTGAGATTATTTGTAATTAAACCTTATTATTATAAACAAATTGTTGATGCACAAACAAAATATATAAAAATAACTTTAAACTAGAACGTAAAACAATCTCTTTTGATTCACATCCATAATAGATTACAATTAGATATAATTGGATCAATTTTTCATGACATTTGCCTTACTGAGGCCCCATTAAATAAACGACTAAAGAGACTCTAACAACGACAATAAAATGTGGTTGATGCTGATAGTATTTATTTTAACATTAGTGTATTATTTACTCCATCAAAAGTATAGTTTTTGGTCTAAAAGTGGTGTACCAGGTCCAAAACCAGTACCAGTTTTAGGAAATTTTGCTGCCAACGTCTTCGGAAAAAAATCAGCAGGGGAAATTATAAAAGAAATTTACAAGTAAATATTTTACTTATTATTAACTCTAATATTTATGTTAAAAACATTAATAAATCAGTAGCGTCTAACAAATTTGTAATAAAAATTAGATTTTCTAAACATTTAATCAAAACAGTGCATTCTAAACAAAAAATGACAGTTAGTGTTAAACATAATTTTGAGCAAAAAAGTATTTGTGCGTTTTTTTCCAAACAATGTAGATGTGATAATTAAAGTTTCTAAAAAGTGACATATCAAAATTTGACAACTATTGTAAAATATAATTTTTTAAAAAAATATATGCTTTTTGTTATATTTGCAATTCCTGGAAAAATAGAAAAACCCAAGTATCAAAACCATTTTTCCATGGAAAAGACTATTTCGTTTTTGACAAAAGAACTATTTTTTTTACAAGCATGCGTAAAACAACACTTTCCCGCATGCAATTTAATTCAGTTAATCTCTTTGCCGCACGGAGTGCGGGTAAAATTTTTTCCCGCGCGCATTTTTTTATTAAATAAATATGTCCTCCGATAACCTTTTTGACAAATTATTGTATTATTACCTTTATCTTGTTGTACTACATATAAATAGTAAAAAAGATACAGATTATTTTAGATAAAAATAGGGATTTTTAAAATTTTTGTACCTCTGTAAACCTTACTCAAAGCAACAACAAACTTACCTGTTTAAGTAGGGTTGCTATAGCTCCAGTCGTGTATTTATTGACACTATGAAAGATTTAATAGACACAATCGCATCTTTTCAAGTATCTAAATAATTTTGAAATATTTTTATGCTTGCGGAAATTAACTTTCCCGCACTTAACTGCTTGCCCTAACTCTGCTTCGCGTCGTTCGGGCATCGGCAAAGTATAACTTTCCGCACTTGTTAGGATAATAACTATTGTCCATGAAAAAATTGTCTTTTTTATAAAAGAGACTATTTTGTCTATAGCAAAATATGTTTTGTTAATGAAAAAAAAAACAATTTTTATAAAAGTGACAACTTAGTCTATTAATAATAATAATAATAACTATTTTCTGAATTAAAATGCGTGCGGGAAAGTGTTGTTTTACGCATGCTTGTAGAAAAAAACTTTTTCCATATAAACGACTATTTTATCTCTGAAAAAACTATTTTGTCTATGCAAAAATTATCATTTTTATAAGAGATTATTTTGTTTATGGCAAAATATGTATGTTAATGGAAAAACAATTTTTTACTATAGAGACAAGGTAGCACGAAAAAGAGTATTTTGGCTATGAATAAGACTGTTTTTTCGTTAAAAGGACTATTTTGTATTTGAATAAACAATTTTGTCATTAAAAAGTTGTCTCTGTTATGAAAGAGACTGTTTCGTCTATGGCAAAATATGTTTTGTTATTGAAAAAAACTAGACAACCTAATCTATGGAAAAATCTATTTTGTGCTCTGGGTGGTAGACTCAGAAAATGTTACACAAAAACCCCACTTCATACCTATAAAGACCGTAAAATTTTGTTATTGTCACTTGTCCGGAGAAAACCCTCTTCTGGATCGAAAGCTGCTTCCGAGGAGGAGCTAGCCCTGTTCATCACAGCTCTTCGGCAACGGAGTGTGACAATTTACTAAATATGGTGAATAGCTAAATAAATAACATATTCAGTGTTGGATTAACACATATGTCGCCAGTAGACTATTCAAATTTTGCCACCCCTGCAATTCGATACCCTAGATCACATTCAATTTAATATTATTATTTTATAAAAATGAAATTATTTTGTTAATAACATTTTGTTGTTAATAAAATTGCAACTTTATTTTTACAATCTGCTATTTAGTGAATACTACACAAGAAATCATTTTTGGGGAATTTCGTAGCTTAAAAAATTAAATCTCTTCTGGCTTCTATTTATAAGATATAGCGGGTTGTATCTTGGAAAATCTAGATTATAAGCGGTGTCGGTTGGCCCAGATACGTTTGTAAACTGGTCAGGCTCTAAAAAGAACTGTTCCATGTATTTTTTTGTTGACAAAACAATTACTTTGATGGTTATAGTTAAAATCGTTTTCATCAAAGAATCTGTATATTTCACTGGCCGCTTTACGCATTTTAGAAAGATGGTACCTCAGTAGACGGTGTTTTCTGAGAATTCCTGCAATTACACCAAATTAAGGTTTCTGAGGGTTTACGAGTTATTAAAAGTAGCGCAGTGAAAGCCGTATTAATATTTTTGCTTTAGCCTCGAGTGTTCCGGAAGGTTGTAATAAGTTCCTTAACCTAATTATGAAATTTAAAATAATGAGACATTTTAAAATGCCACAGAAAGGACAGGTCCGATAAAAAAATACTAGTTCCTTCTTTTGCGAGACTATTTTCAATCTTGTTTTCAATACCTTTATGCCGTAGTACCCGCAGCAAAAAAAATTGTTCTGTTTAGCCAGTTGCTTTTGAGACTGTTTGCAGTTTTAGGCCGTTTTGGAATCAAACGAGGTAGATTGTAAAGCCTTCAAAACAGCTTGGTTATCAAAAGCTGTAAATAATCTAGCTTTAATAAAGTGTTTTTAATGCACTTTTAAGCACATAAGTCAATAGCTCCGCTTGTTAAATAGTAGAAGTGTTTCCCAGGACTATGAGAAACATTATCACTTATATCTCGTATGCCTACACTCTTTCTTGTGTTTGTAGGAATGTTTTCCAGGGTTATTAAGAACATTAGGACCTATAACCCCATATCTACACTGGGGTTTAAGATTCATTAGTGTAATAAGTAATTTTGTAAATTAAGCGATTTCGTTTTGTATTAACATACGCTTGTTGATACTAATTAGTGTGTGATCGAAAACCTGTTTTGGAAACATAGTGTCTCTAGGAATCTTCATTAATTGAGTTTCTCTGACCTTTAGAATCCCAAGATGTCCTGTAAAATCACCGGAATTTAAAGACTTTGTCCTTGTTAACTTATAGACACTTTTCAGAGCAATCCTTTCTATATATAAATACAAGGAAGGAAGGTCTAGAATGATTTCCAAGGCCAAAACTTAAATTTGTTGTATAACTCTTGCTGTTTTTTTTAACTTTAACATGCGTTTGTATATCAAGCCGAGAAATTTAACCTAAAATATTCATTCACAGGCAATCTTATTTCTTTTATCAAATGTAGGTATATATCGTTTTTATTTCTGTAAGTCAAAAAAAACTATTGCGCCTTAGCATGTTTTTTTATTTAAGGATGTCCTAGTATACCTAAATACAAATGTACCAAAAACATAATATATTGAGGCAGAAGAGACAATTTATTAATTTGGGACTTATAAGACTGCAAGTTAGGACGAGTGGAAAAACATGGGAAGGTAAGTAGTTCCACAATCTGGAGACCCTGGAGATGAAGAACCGATTGAATCGATCCGTTCTCGAAGTCTGGCACTGACCAGTAAATGGGTGCATGGAGTTGGCACATCACGTTGCTCTGGCTGATCGGTGAAGTGGAGGCACTATAGAACAAAATTATTGTAAGCAAAATCCGTTTCATTATCGGTAAAACAGGAAAATATTAGATACTGCTTTCCGGTGGGACAATGGGGCAGGGTTTTTGGTGATACTGGTGTCGTTTATTAATTGAACTGCTCTTCTCTGTATTGCATCAAGAACTCTGAGCCTTGACACAGTCACCGATCCCCATACATGCGAGCAGTATTCAAGATTAGGTCTTATTTGGGCTTTGTAAAAAGTAGATAAACTGAATGGAGAAATATTTCTGTGCTCTAAATAAGACTAACTTTTTTAAAATGACATTAAGAAGAAATTAAAAGAAAGTCGCATCCAACAAGTTCGAGTCTTGCTGGATGCGACATTTCAAAATTTCAAAAATCCCCTGAGAGATATCTCAAATAATCGTTTACTTAATAAGCCTTACTTCTTTTCTGCTGCAATTGCTATGGATGCAATATGTTCGTTCCAGAGTAAGTCCTGGGAAATCGTTGTACCAACCAGCGTAATGGAGTCGCTTGCCACTATTGTCTGATCATCCTTGGTGATGGATGAGTGGTATGTTTGCGTCTTGTTGGATAGGCAACATGTCTTTGTCTTTAAAGCGTTAAAATTAACAAGATTCTTTCTTTCCCACTCGTCTACAATTCTCAAATCTGGATTGAGAGAAGCCGTTGTGGATCTTCTGTCCTCTTTCAGAATAGCTAGGTTTGGTTAATCGTTTGCTACAGTGTAGGTTGCTATCATCTGCAAAACCGTGTATTGGGTTATTAGTGGCTTCTAGTAGATGATTAATGTGTAAAAGGAATAGAGTAGGAGATAAAGCCGATCCTGGGAAACTCCAGCGTTGATCCTGTAGAGGTTGAAGGAATTTCCATCTACGGCAATTTGAATGTGCCTGTTAGAGAGTAAGTTAGATATCCATCTGCAAAGGTTTGGTGAGAGTCCATATAAAGGCAGTATGTTTAAGTGAGCTGCATGTCACATATGATTCAATGCTTTGAAATGTCATGTGATACAATTTAAGTCTCCCGATGGCGGTGGATGGCATCACTTCAGACATGAGTTACATATGCTAGCAGATCGACTGTTGACCTTTGCTAGCGAAAACCATATTGCCAGTTACTTAAAAGGTTATGTGTCTCAAGGTAGTTTAGGATCTCGTGATTGACGTATTTCTCCATAGTTTTGCTAATAACAGATAGATAAGTTATGTGTCTGTAGTTAGAGGGCAAGGTATTGAAGCCTTTCTTGGAGACTGGTTGTACTCGAGCCGTTTTACAAGGTTCTGGAAAAAAACAGTATCATATGATAGCTTAGTGAAAACTGGCGCAAGTTCAGAAACACAAGCCTTTAAGAGTAAAGCAGGTATTTCATCAAGACCGCTTGCTTTCTTGGTATTCAGAGTAGCAAGGACTTTCTGCACACGCTTAACTCTTAATGTGATATTTTTTATTGTGTGGCGAGCTTGTGGAATAGAAGGTAGCTCCATGTTGACCGGTGGGTTTAGTGTTGAGTTCGAAGAGAACATTTTGGAAAACATTTCTCCCTTTCCTGTGGAGGACGTAACTATTGAGCCGTCAACTGCTATGAGTGGAGGGAACACACTATTTGAAAAATTGTTATTGATGTGTTTGGTGAGAGTCCAAACGCACCGGCTTCCATTAGGCTTTGACATTACCTTCTCTTTCATTCAAGCGTCAAAGATTATATTTGTTATATAGTATAAGTGATATAAGAGCTTAATAAACCTCATATATTTGATTGATTAGTTATTAATTAAATGTGGTTGGTTCTAGAAAATATGATGGTTACCCGTTTGTTGGAATATACCGTACTACTACACCTGTATTACTGGTTAGAGATCCAGATTTTATTAAGAATATTGTGATTAGAGATTTTAAGAATTTTCATGATAATGATGTCTATGCAGATAAAGATTTGGAACCATTATTTGGCCGGCACCCATTTGTTTTAAAAGGATTGGAATGGAAACAAAAAAGGGCAACTTTAACATCATGTTTTACTTCTGGAAAAGCAAGTATTAAATATAGTTTAAAAATTTAAATACAAAAAATTATAACCTACGTATATTTGTATGTAAAGGTTTTATTGCAATTAAAATTTGACCTATTTGCCAGTGTCTATTAAGCTGAAATTTGGCCACTTATCAAATTTCAACGACAATGCAATAATGTAAAAAAAAATATAATAGTTTTTTTTAAACAGACAGTATTGGATCAACTGATTAATCCCGCGAATACATATTTATAAAAAAAATTGTTATCTAGCTGCAGTGGCGCAATCAGTTAAAGGGTTGCGATTTACAGTAGGATTGAATTTGAATGTAGGTTCTGTGGGTTCAAATTAGGTTTTAAGGGAAGGTTATGTCCCCAGTTTGGTGGAGTCTTGTTGAGAGAAGGGGAACATTGGGTTTCAAAACTTTTGATCTTTTTTGGAGTCCTTTATTTCAGTGGGTATGGAGGGTCCTCTAGGCTGTCAAATTCGTTCCCTGTAGATCCAAGTGACGTATCGTTGTTCCAATATGTGAAATCAAGAAGGAAGAGGAAGTATATTTGTGTTTTAACAGACAAGGCGGCTTAAGTAAAGGTGGTGTAGGTTTTTGGCTTTACGTATGATCGCTTATTCTGTGGCTCTAAAGAAGAGCAAAATATAGCGCGAGCTTAAAATGGACCAGAGATCGAATAAAAGTTTTATAAGTATGCAGTAAGATTTTGGTGTGACATCTTCCGAGTCTACCACCCAGGGCACCTAGAAGGGATGCCTGTCTTGTCATTTTGTTAATGGTGAGTTTTTAATCGGCGTCCCACCTGAGTGAATCGCACGCCCAAGTAGGTCACCTGATCTTGAGGAACGAACTGTTCCCCACATAGTAAGAGTTTGATATGGTCAAAAGTGAGATTTTCTCGTCGGCTGCTCCACTAGTTGGAGAAATGGTCCAGCAGTCTTTGGTTTTTTCAGTTAACAGTTTCAGTCAATGCTGCGGAGGTATACAAGGCCGTGTCGTCGGCGTATAGTTGGAAATTTTGCAGCTGAAGAAACTAGGGCTAAGATTGACCCTATTGAAACCCTATTGAAACTCCTGAAAGGAGCGTAACTGGTTCTGAAATTGTATTTCCAACTTTGATACGGATTATTCTGTTGGAGAGATTATGATTTACGAGTGAATTAGATGACATTTAATTTTCTAATAAGGCTAGGGGTCAAACCTTATCAAAACCCTTTTGGACGATCATAAGTATGACAGAGATAACTTTTTTTCGATTTAGAGCAGAGGCGGTAAAAGTTTGAAGTCAGACTACATGTTAGAAAATGGGATATTATGAAGTTGGTGTCTAGAAAGTCCCTGATTCTATCTAGGACCAGTAGTTCAAAAAGATTGCCAATAACGTTCAGAAGATAGGTCTGTAGTTGTGTGTGTTTGTTATTTTTTTTTCAGGTTGGGAATTGTGATGGTGTTTGAGGTTTTCATGATGGTGGAAAAGTATGCTTTGCTGAGACAAGAGTTGCACAGATTTTTAAGAGAGGAAATAATTAAAGGGGAGAGTTATTTTAAAGTTCTTCTGAAAATAGTATAAATGTCAGGTGCTGAATTTTTGCCTTTTCTTAGATGCTATGACGATGTCTTACTCAGTAAATGGGGTTAGAAATTGGATATTTTTCAAGAGGTTCGAATAGGCATGTTCACTAATTTTTTAAATTGCTTTTATTTTATAGATAGAACTTATATAAACGCAAAAAATATATTTTTGTCAAAAAAATATTACTAATTTCAGTAAAAAATTAATAGAAAGATCTGTTTTTATAATTGCCGCCAAAACGCTCCATACTGTCACTTGATAAAAAACTACATCACTAACCGGTAAACAAAGCTCTCGTTCCATTAAAGTACATTGTATTTTACTAAATTATTAAGAACTTGTTGATCAAAAGCTGTAAAAATGACGTCGTTTTACAAAAACTGTGCAGTGCCAATGTCTAAGAATACTTCAATAAGTAGGTACACCGCAGAAACTTTTTATAAACGTTCCAAAGAACATCCTAATAAGAAGAAAGTGGTTAACACTTGCTAAAAGGCAGTAAAGACACCCACAATCATTGTCACCGAAAAGTACCAGTCATTTTTGTGAAGATCATTTTGATATAAGTAAGTACTAGCAAACTAAAAATGTAAATACAAGTATTTAAATTGGATCTAAATAGAAGGAATCAGAGCTTAAGTAAACTGTTAAAACTTTGTATTTAACACGGATTTAAGGTACATAACCTCTCTTTAAATATTTTTTTTTGTTTTATATCATAATTATAGTTCCAAATGTGATAACGTAATACAATGTATTATGTAAAAAAAGTAAGCTATTGTAGTCGCTGGTGGCTCTTGAATATGACAGATAAATTAGATTATTTACCGAACTGTGACGTCATATCGCTCTAAATGGTGTTAGCAGTCACGTGATAATAGATAATAAATAATGCATTTTAAATTGTTTTTATTTAATTTCAGACAGACTAAAAATTAGGTTCTTTTAATTTTATTTTAGGTTTTTAAATACTGTATTTAATAAGAGAAAAAAAAATTAGATGGATTTGTAATATGAATTCATCTTGTATTTTAATAATTTGCATTTATAGGGTCATATTATCACGCACACTTTCAAATTAACCAAATTTAAATTACAAATTATATTTCTAGTAATAAAAGTTTTTTTTTAGATAAAAGGAATGTATGTTTTCCTTGATAAAAACGCCAACAGAATGATACGTTATATTAAAGATGAAACTAAAGATTCACTAGCTTTGGAACTTCGTGAAGTTTGCATAAGATTTACGTTGGACAACGTAGCTGCTTGTGCCTTTGGGTTGGAAGGCAAGTGTTTCGACGAAACTAGGTCCGACTTTCGGGAATTGGCTGACGGATTCTTATCGACAGATAGTATAAACAAATTTAAATTACTCATTTTTGTAATATGCCCATGGATAGCTCCTTACCTAAAAATGAAGTAATTATTTTTAATATCACAAAGTTTATATTTTTAAGGTGTAACGTTAAAACTTCCTAAAAGGCGTTATTTCTCAAGCTAGCGCAACTAAGTCATGCGTTACTTTTTAACAGACTTTCCCAAACATGTAATTAAAAGCGCCAAAGTACAAAGTCAACAAAGTATACTCAAATACCCGATTTAAATGTTTTATTACCAAATTTAATCATCTAAAGACTATTTTTTGAAATAAAAAATAATAAAAACTTAATTAAAGAGTTAATCTCTTATCTTTTTAATGGAAGTCCTTAAAATCCCTTACATTGGATTAAATTTAACGGTAGCTATTATTTACGGATGATTTTTTTAGCAAATTCTAAATTCGGGACGAAATGTTTTAATTTTCTTTTACTGAATTAACTTCTTCCCATTCCTTTCACAATGGTCGAAACTTATATAATCTGGTAATATTTCAACAATTTGGGTAAACCCGAATAAATTTGAAAGCACCTTGTATTTCAAAGAAGTTAAACAGAAATGAACCAGATTGTTTGGTGCACCAACTCGTAAAGGACGACAATTACGAAGAACACCAAAAACTGTCGATAACTACGACAACAATACTCACAGCAAATTTTAATTAACTAAGAACATTTTTAACTTCCCCTTTTTTAACATGTAGGAAGTTGTAGAAAATCGAGTTTTTACCCGAAACGAGACTTGTTGCACTCAACTCAGACCTAATGAAAATTTAAAATTATTCATGCAAGTAGATTAAGAAAAATGTTTTGGCGTAAACCAGCACAAAAAACCTTTTATTTTTTATTACTTTTTAAGTAAATCTGTAATATATAAAACAAAACATTTTAGATTTGTTCCTGAGAAAATCGAGAAGCGTTTATGTGATATTGTACGATCAACACTACAGTATCGTAAAGATAACAATGTTATTAGAAATGATTTTTTGGATGCGATGAGTCAGATTTCCGTATCTGATGGTTTGTTCACAGAAATGGATATTATTGCAAATGCAGCTGGATTTTTTGGAGATGGGTATGAAACCAGTTCAAGGGTAAGTTTATAGATGTATGTATGTGTATGTAAGTAATTAGGTGTGACACATACACCTGCGACATAAAGGATTTATTGTTTCCCCATTTTCTTGCTATAATTTTGATGTTTCCTCAGACTTATGGCAGTTCTTTTAATCATATTTGTCTTAAAAAATTTAGGGTTTTAAGTTTAAGACCTTTCTCCTCCATTTTGATTGATTCTAAGTATCTGACCCTAGAATTACGTAATGCAATGCATTCTGAGAGTATGAGTATTAAGGTTTCGTCCTTTTTTTTTACAAAATCAGCACTATGAGTTTTCTACCAATCTTAGTTTCTTTAGGTGTTCTTTTAATCTGCAGTGTCCGATAAATATTCCTGTTATACAAGGAGTCTGTTCTTGCTGAGGTTAAGACAGCAAAAAGATCTTTGGTTATAGTTTTTCAGGAACGTCTTCGGTTGTCTCAATCCTTCTTGATCGTTCCAGTACGTTGATTTTTTAATCCACCTTTACTTAGATTTTCTAAGACTCCCAGTTATGGGGTTTCAGTTTTTTTTTGCCAGCTTATCTGCTATTTCGTTTTCTTCTATTTGTGTTCTGGAACCCATAGGAGGTTACACTGTTATTTTGTACTAGTTTATTAAGTTTGCCCAGGCATTCCCCGACCATCTTTAAACTGATCGTGTGTGTGTGTGTGCAGTGCTTTGATCGATGCTTGGCTACCTGACATGATTACAATCTCTTGTGTGACAGTTTCTTTCGATATTTCATTCTACACATTTTAGCTTGTAAAATGCTTTGGTATGCACTCAGGCTTTCTGAATATTTCACTCTAGCTACAAAAACTCCTACTTCAGTTTCTTCATCTGTTTTGGAGCTGTCCCTTTGACGTATAAAATTAAATTAAGCCCCGATATGATGTCTTTGTCCCTTTCAGATTTAGTTCCCAGTTTTGTCTTATTTTTTTTTAAGTTAACTTTCTTGGGCTATCTTCTTGTGGCATTTCCCAAATTTAATAAAATTGAAGTGATCGGGGTTTTTCGTTTATTGTTTCTTCTTTAATAATTCTATATAATGTTTTTTTTTACACTTTTTACTTGAATGACTAGAGACGTTAGATTTAGGATTACTATAGATTGGTCGCTACTCTTGTTATCTTATTTCCAACTTTTTACATCCAATAGTTTCTGAGATATGGCCGCTAGCCAGCCTTAATGAAATACACAGTAAAGAGATGTGTATACAGTAGAACTTTTGTTAATGGACACCTCTCCACAACGAAAACCTCTGCTAAACGGGCAGTTTTTAGGTGTCCGAACATTTCATATATGGGTAAATAGGAAGACCGTCTTTACAACGACTCCGAACAAAATTTGCTTTTAGTTTTTCTATGAAATTAGTGTAATTTTACTTGCCATCAACGGACAGTAAAGACAAATAAAATATTAAAATTAGGGCCCTGGAAATTTAAATAACTTATTGTAGCCAAAAAAAGTAGGTACATCTGAAAATAATAATTATAGTGTTCGAGTTTTGGCCGAAAAGTTTCAAATAGGAAAAACTGAAGTTAGTGAAAGAAAAACATTTGGTGATAGGTAATAGTAAAAATCCTCGATCCTTTAAAAATCGTCGATTGGTACTACAACAAGGAGGTCTGGATGACCAGAGATATGACAGATTGGCTTTACAAATTTGACAGAAAAATGCAACGTCCTAGACAATGAAAAATCTCATCCGGATGTTTATTTATCTAGATAGATAGATATAGATAGATATTTTTGGGTTGGCTGTTAGCCTATATCACTGCGACCTTTGCAGATCTATTGTGAACACCCATTATCTGTGGAATAGGATTAGAGCACCTTGTCCAGCTCTGCCCTCTTAATGAGACTTAATAGCCTTGACAGTGGCCACTCCGCATAACTTGGAGCAGCCGGTTTCTCCTCTCCCAGTACTAGATACCGCGTCCTTGCAAGGCCTTCACATTGGCATAGGACATGAAATGCAGTTTCCTCTTCCTCTTGGCAGTATCGACAAATGTCTTCATCTGCTAAGTTTAGCTGACTCATGTGTTTTCTGAGCCTACAATGTCCTGTCAAGAGACTGACAATCATTCTGACATCATTTCGCCTTTGTGATAGCAGCTCTGCAGTAAACTTCGCCGAGTAACCCTTTATGAAGAGTTTGGCTTGTCGCTTGCCCGGTGATGTTTCCCACCACTCCTGGGCCTTTTCTAGCCTCCATTTCTCAATGGCTGCCTTTCTGAATGTATTAGCAACTCCGCCGAATGGTTCCGGGCCAATCATTGGAGTGTTAGCTCCCGCACGGGCCAATTCATCAGCCTTTTCATTGCCCCGAAACCCTGAGTGTCCTGGTATCCATGCCAGTGTCAGAGAATTTTGACTAGCGGCATGTGTCAGGGCCCCAACGCAGTCCCACACCAGCTGTGAGCTTATTTGTGCTGAGACTATCGCCTTTAGAGCTGCTTGGCTGTCCGAGTATATGACTACGGTTTTACCCGTTATACCCTGACTTACGATCTCCGTTGCACAGTGTTGTATGGCCGTTACTTCAGCCTGAAACACTGTGGCATACGCACCTAGACTTAGTTGGATTTTTATCCTGTGTCCTCTACTGTATATACCTGACCCTGTGCCTTTCTCAGTCTTTGAGCCATCGGTATACCAAATTGACTCCCCTTGGATTGGGGGGCCATTGTTCCATGAGTCCCTTTCCAGTATTTCTACTCGAAAGTTTCTCGCAAAGTTATACCTGGGGACTATCCTGTCCTGAGGCATACTCATTATTTGATCTGCCTTAACCCTATTGTATAACTCTGCTTGCTTTTTGCCTTTTAATAAGGTAATGGGGGCCTGGCCTTGTAGCAGTCTGTGAGCAGTTGCCATAGCCGCGCCCTGAATGTAAATGTGCAATGGTGGTAGGTTGAGTAAAACCTGTAGTGCGTCCGTTGGGGCGGTTCCCATGGCACCTGTAACATTCAGACATGCCTGCCTTTGAATGCTTTCCAGCTGCCTGATCACCCCGGACTGCTGCATTCTACTCCACCACACCACCGAACCATAGGTTAACATTGGTCTAATGACTTGTGTATACAACCATAGGTTCATTTTGGGGTTCAATCCCCAGTTCTTGCCACACAATTGTCTACACCTACCAAGGGCTATTGTAGCTTTATGTGTGACCTTTTGAATGTGTTGCTTCCATGATAGCCTCTGGTCAAATACCACACCCAGGTATTTGGCCTCTGTGGCCATTGGAACCAGCACGTTATTGAGCGTTATTGGTTGTAAGCCTTGTAACGCTCTTTTATTAGTGAATGGGACAATTGATGCTTTTTTTGGATTGACTGTTGGGCCTTCATCCTTGCACCACTTGTACACCATATTCATTGCGGACTGCATCCGCTCTGAGACTGTACCCAGAAATTTCCCCTGAATGATTATGGCCATATCATCTGCGAAGCCTAGGCAGTGAAGGCCTTCATTGAGGAGTTTTTTAAGGAGGTCATCCACAAGTGCTGACCACAGCAGAGGTGACAGTACCCCTCCCTGCGGACAGCCCCTTCCCACTGTTGCCTCAATGGACGCCTCACCTAACTTGGACACTACGATCCTATTCGTTAGGTTGGCATACACCCATTGGCATATTAGTGGGGGGACTCCCCTCCTTGAAAGTGTGTCTGTTACTGACTCAGGTCCCACATTACTGAAGGCTCCTTCAATGTCAATAAACGCCGCTAGGGCTACTTCTTTGTCCTCAATTGACTTTGACAATAGCCTGTTCAAGTCATCCAGCGCTAGGTCTGTGGATTTTCCCGGCTGGTATGCATATTGACGATCACTTAATGGGTTCTCCGTTAAGATTTCGTCCCTTATATATCTATCGACCAGTTTTTCCAGCGTTTTTGCTACAAACGACGATAGACTTATTGGTCTGTATGACTTGGTCGTTTGGTCCGTCATCCTCCCTACTTTAGGGAGATATAAGACTTCCACCTTTTGCCAAACAGATGGTATAAATCTATAGGCCAAACAAGCCTTAAAGATTTTACACAGTTGTGTTATTTATCTAACATGTCGATAATATTTTTGCCAAATAGTACAGCACAGTGTCAACCGAGACCAAGGAATAATTAAAAACTTTAAATCTTTGCAAAGAAAGTTTTTGCTGAAAAGAATGTTTTTATCTATAGAATGTTCTTTATCAACGGCTGAACTAAAGTAGTCCATAACGATTGTTAACGCCTTAATTTGGATTGTGGCAGCATGGAAAGACTTTTTAACCAAAATAATTGAAAAGTGTTTTATCAGGTCCGGTTTTTCAAAAAACGGTAATAATGTGGAAATTGTGGAAAGTCTGGAGCAACAAGACCTAGAAGATGATTTGCCATTGTCAACCTTTTGCGAAAGTCATGGAACTAAAATTTTTTTTAAATACCTATTGACGGAAAATCATGAAGTAAACTTAGCTGTTTATGTTAGAGGTTTTAATGAAAACGAACAGGTATCCAATATTTTTGACAATGAGACAATGAGAACTTACTACCACTGTAAATAATTTTAATGATACTTACCGAAAATTAAGTGATTTAAAATTATATTTATACACATATAAAGGTGATGTAAGAATAAGTCACAAAATAACTGATGTTTTTCTAAACAAATCAAATTTGATGATTTTTTAAAGAAGATACACCTACTTTCTTTACAGTAGTGTTTTATTTGTGTATATGCTTATGCAAATACGGAAATGTATAATTAAAGATCAAGCAAATTAAAACCTCTTTTGTATTTTAATTGATTAGGCAATAATTCCACACAACGGATTATTATTTTTCCCCGTTGGTGTCCGTTATGGAGAAGTTTTCCTGTAGGTATATAAATCGAGAGTGAAAGTTTTGGTATAAGTCTGTGTTATTACTACAGCTACCTTTTTTTAAGGTAATGGCATTTGCTCTTTTTGAATTGGCATTAAACCCAGAAGTGCAAGACACTTTAAGAGATGAAATAAATAATGCTTTAACTGAAACTAACAATAAGTTTACCTATGAAATAATACAAGAATTATCGTATTTAGATGCCTGTCTTAACGGTAAGTTACAAAATATGTTTATAAAAAGCTATTTATTTAGAATGTGAAACTAAAAGTTTTGCATAGTAAGTAATTGAATTTAATAAGAATTCGTAATTTATAGAGAGTCTCAGAAAAAATTCAATAGTAAGTGGTTTAAATAAACTTTGTACTGAAGATTATACATACACTCCAACTAATCCTGACTTAAAATCTATCAGAGTTCATATTAAAGCTGGAACATCGATTCTGTTACCTCTCGATGCTTTACAAAATGATCCAAAATATTTTGAAGAGCCAGACAAATTTAAACCAGAAAGATTTTTAAACAAAGAAGAGAACAACTTTAACAAATATACTTTTATTCCATTTGGTGAAGGACCTAGAGTATGTTTAGGTAAGTAAAATGAGTAAATTTAATCTTTTATTTATACATACAAGGGTTGTCTTCTTAGTTTTGCATAGAGCCATACAGACAAAAATATATGGACTCAAAGTACTTTATAGCTTTTCAAGTTGACACCTGCAAAATCTCTATTTTAAAGGTATCAATATCTTCTTCTGGCCAGCGAATCGCTGCCCACCCATTAAATTCTTGATCTTTGGGAATGAAAAAACTTTTTGGGGCTTAAATCGGGACTATACGGTGGATAGTCTAACAATTCGATGTTTTAAAGCTCTAAAAACTCTATTCTCTTCTGGGCAGTGTGAGTACTTGCATTGTCCTTTTGTAGTATGATTCGCCGTTGTGTGTTACTTTGTCAGAATTTTGCAATATCTTCTGGTAAACAAACCAATCGATAGTAGCCGTTCTTTGATCTTGACACAAAAGCTGTGACCATTTTCTTTGACACACTTCGATAACGGATCACTTTTGTTGGTTTTTCCTTATCGTGAAATAAGTACACTGCGGATTGGCGTTTAGTTTCCGGTTTATAGGATTAACGCCACTAACAATGCTTCCTTTGTTAAACCATTCTAATGTTTTTTGACACCAATTAACGCGAACCGCTTCTGTATGCAAATGATGGATTCAACGGGAAACTTCATAACACCTAGTTCTTTATGTCGGATCTTTTAGATCAAATTCTTTTAAAACCACAAAAATGCGTCTATCTCTTGGTATGTTACACGGTGGTCATCCTTAATTGGGATGTTTTAGGTGGGCTAAACCTGGATTAGTCGCTGAGACTAAAACGATCACGTTGAAATTTATAATACCCACGGAAAATAGTTGCTGTTGGGATAATCCTCTCCGAAAATTGTAACAAAATATTGCTTAAAAATGTTCTCGGCTAAGATCCATTTTTCGACCGGCTTGCTAATTCGTAAAATTTACTGTCCCTAAACGACTTATTTTATCGCAATGAAACTCTGAATTTATGTCAACAAAAGTTTGAGGTTAGATTTATGGGTGGCGCCTTCAAACGGCTATATGCCAAACTAAAAAGATAATGCTCGTAAAGTCAACATATTTCTATTCGATTAATAGAATAAATCGCTTATTTAAAGATTACTTATGTTTAAAAAATATAAAATAAAGTAAAAAATCATTCTATTGGATTTTCGATTCTCTAAGTGTGGAAAGTGTAAAAACCTAGCTAAAAAAAAATAAAATAATTCATAAATTTTCTTATTAACTTTCCACGTTAAAAATTGAAATTTTCTGAAATTCAAAACTCCTTGGTGTCTGAAATTAGCGACAAACTACAAGGATGGCCTACAGGGTGAACCTTTCTTGGATTATTTTTGATATTTGAAATTCTAAATTTTTAATACATATTGTAGGAATGTAACAGTCTTCACGTATTTGTTGTACTTAATACCCAAATAAATTTGTCAGTTTATGTTTTTTTGCTAAAAACCATGTACTTTTTAGGTCAAAGATTTGGTGTGACTCAAATAAAAGTTGGAATTGCGTATATAATTAAAAACTACAGAATTACTGCCAATCCCAAGACAAAATTGCCAATTAAGTTTGATCCATATTACATAATGTTACATCCAGTAGATGGTCTTTGGGTGAATTTTCATGCATTGTAAATACATGTAATACATAATTTTAAACACTTTAATAAAAATTGATTATCTGGATCTGAAGAAGTTACCGTTACTTTACCGATCACCTATTATTTATTTGTTTGTTAAATCCTACCTAAATAATGGTAAACCAGTTTTCAAACACGTTAAACTGTTATTTAAACAGTTATAAAGACATTTAAACAGCTTTAAATGTTGTTTAAGTAAAAAAAATGATATCTTTAGTGTTTTTGCAATAATTTTTTTAAATCAGGTAGTTTCAGGTATGGGTTCCCATATTATTATTTACATTGTACATAAAATGGGCATTTATTTTTCTTTTAATAGTAGGGTTATTGGTTATTGTACTATTTTGGTTTATACTTTACAAGTTTTTTCTGCTGTTGTTAATTATAAAAACAAATAATATACTTATTGCATTTAAATAATATTAAATTTGGTAATTGTTTAGATTAATGTATTATTTAAGGGTAAATAATTATTTATCATCAACTTCTTTGAAATCACAGGTATAAGGTAAGTATAAAGGTACTTCCAGTAAGTATATTTTGATCCTAGAAGAGAACAGACTTTGATAAACTCAATAAAGATGCAGCAGAGGATATCAAAAACGCTGAAGAAGATAACATACTGGCACACGCAAGTCCCGAAGAAATTAAGAACATAATAAACAATATAAAGCCGAAGAAAACATCAGGATATGACAGGATCAGTAACAGGACCTTAAAGCACCTGCCGCAGATGGTAGTCGTCTACGTTACTACAATCATCAATCGAATCCTAAAATATAGGAACTTCGCTTAAAGATGGCAAAAAATCAGATGTTATAATAATAAAAAAAAGCCAGGGAAAGACCCAACTTTTCCTCAAAACTATCGTCATATCAGCCTTCTACTAGCACTTAGCAAAGTAGCAGAAAGGGTGATACTAAGAAGACTCTTAAAACAAGTCAAATACTTAAATATCTTGCCAGAAGATAGATTCAGAAAGGAGCACTCAACAGAAATTTAAGTTTTAAGGCTAGTGGAATTTATCAAAGAATAATTCAACAAGAAACAATCAATCGGAGCAGTAATTCTTAGATGTCAGCAAAGCGTTTAACAGAGTATTGCACAAAGGATTGCTGTACAAAATGACAGATATGGTGATTTCAATAGCAATGACAAAGCTGGTAGCGTCATTCTTTAAAAACAGGAGGTTTTGACCAGAAGCAGTTGTCCCGCAATGCAGTGCTATCATTACTACTGTACACAACATATACAGCAGACGTGCCACGAACCTTGTTGTAACTATACGCTAAAGATACTGCAATTGCACACACCAGGATGATTACAAGATAGCTACAAAGGGTAATAAACGAAATAGAAGAATGATGCATAAAATGGAAAATATCGATAAATCAGAAAAAGACTAAGGCAATTTTTTTAAGAAGAGACACCAACAACCGTATAAACATGTAACGATCGAAAAAGACAACATCAAATGAACAAGATCAGTAAAATACCTAGGAGTCACCATGTATCAAGTATTATGCTTCAAAGAACACGTCTACAGCGTAGTGAAGCAAGCAACACACGTAAGAGGAATAGCTAAGAGGAATAATTGGAAGGGGAAGCCAATTAAACCTAAGGATAAAATTAAGACTGATTTAAACAATAATAATGTCATGGCATGGGGACACGCATGCAAAAGTACTGTGACAAAAGTAGAAGTGCAACACAACAGATTTCTAAGAAAAGCGGTAAACGCACCTTGGTACATACGACACAACACGTTATTCCACGATTTAGAGGTAAGAAAAACTACAAATACAATGAAAGAAAAAGCCAGTAAGATATAGGCATAAGGCATGAGGAACCATGGAAACCGTAATCTGAGGGAATTAACAGAGTACGGCCCAGACAACGGGTCCTGGAAACAAAAGAGAAAGCAGTAAAAAACCAAAAGACATCATAGCGCCAAAGTGACCCAAAGTCACCACAGATAGAGAGCTACTGAGGACCGCAAAATCGGTATTTTCCCAAAATAAGACGAACAATGCAATGGGAAACTCTACAAGAATTGAACTCAAACATTGTATTTATACAATATATTTGTAAATTTGCCAATCCTTGTATTTTTACTAATTTATCGCAAAAACATTTGTTTTGTCTAATTTCAACTATTGCCTTGAATTTCTAGATATTTACATGATAGACTGTTTCTAGGTTATTCTAGAATGTTCTCTCTCTTTATAGTGTGTACTGATTAGGTTCGATTTATGTTTCGCGTACATACTGGAATGTTCATTTGTTCTATATAAAGGGATGTATGGGCAGTTAAGAAGAGTTCAAATAATTCGAATACTTCATTGTATTGTCAATCAGTTTAGACGTTATCCAGCAGAGTTCTGTGTATCTTAACAATTTTGTGAATAAATTGTGTTAAAGTCCCCAAATGTGTTTAAAATTGGTGTCAGGTGTGAGGTGAAGATACAAGAATGCCTGGAAGCCTGGAAAGAAGATAAATAAACTATTGGTGGCTGAGCTCAGAAGAGAGCTTAAAGAATTAAAATTAGAAACTACTGGGAACAAATCGGTTTTGTTAAATAGGCTCCGTGAATAATACCTAGATAAAATTTGGTGTGTTGCCTATATGTCTGCATAGACGTGTTGTGTTTGGCTCTCCACTAAATTACTAAATTAAAGGTGTTATTCTTAATAATTAATTAATTAACTTGTGGCAACAAATTGTGGAGTAGTTTAATCTGTGATTTCTGACTGGTTATCGTGAGTTATTTTACCATAATTTTGCTTTTAAATTCGCGTAAGATTGTGCTGTCATTTTGCGAAACGTGTGTTTACTGTTTTTTCCAAAGACGTTTTCAACATGATGAGAAATAAAAAGAGTCAACTAAGCGTACAAACTGTTACCGATATGGAGAAAAATTGCCAAGATACTATAAATAACTTTCGTGTTGAGATGGACACAATTATGTCCCCGAATTAAACTACAGAAGAAAAACACTCATTCTTGGAAGATATGAACAAAAAGTTTGGAGTTTTCGAGAGAAAATTAACTCTAGAATTACAGCAAATAAAAGCAGCTGTGATTGAACAAGATAATCGTCTTGATGCGCTCGAACAATACAGCAGAAAAAAATTGTTTAGTGTTACATAACGTGCCTGAAGACGCAAAGGAGGATACAACCGTTGTCGCATTGTCTATCATAAACACAACCTTAAAATTGTCCGACGTCGATGTCTCCGACATAGACAATTGTCATCGTATGGGCAAGAGGTCCGCTGGAAAACATCGCCCCATAGTAATTAAATTCATCTCATATCTAACACGGAAGAAGGTTTGGTCCAGTAAGACCCGACTCAAAGACAAAAAACAGGGTCTAAGCGAGCTCCTTACAAGTAATAGAGCTAACATTTATTCTAGAGCAAGGATGATATTCCAAGATAAAAGCGTCTGGACGCAGGATGAAAAGATATTAATTTCCCTACCTAACAAGAAGCTCCTAATTGTTACTACTGTTGACAAGTTGGAAAGTGCCCAGAGAGAAGCTGCGGCTCTTGCGTCTGTATCAAGTGCTGAGGAGAATGTGCGTACCCTTCGTTCAACTTCAGTATCTAATAATAATAATTATTAATTTTTGCTTTTTTTTTCTGCCAATTTTACAGTTAATTGGTATTGTTTATAAGGCACTGTTTGTTTGTAAAATATTATTATTCATTTTGGTTAGATTAATACGAACTAAATTGGCTTAGTGGCAGTGTATGGGACCAGTAATCGCCAGGTACCGGGTTCAATCCCGGATATCGAAATCTTTTTTTAATCTTTGTATGCAAATTTTCTTGCGGATAATTATAAAAGGTATAATTAATTTTATATATATATATATATATATATATATATATATATATATATATATATATATATATATATATATATTGTAACGGGATAACCGTAAAGGAAGGGACCTTAATTTGAAAGATTGTTGTTGACAGTTGATTTTTAGAAGTTTGTAAAAAAATCAACTGACCATTTTAAATAATGTTTCTAGAAAATTCTAGAAACTTCTAAACACACTAACTAGATTAAATAATGTTGTATATAAGGGGATGCACGGGCAGTTAACGTCAGTTCAAGTCAAGTGTTCAGAAGAGTTCATTGTATTGTCAAGTAGTTAGACGTTATCCAGCAGAGTTCAGTGTATCTTAACAATTTTGTGAATAAATTGTGTAAAAAGCCCCCATACGTGTTTCAATATATATATATATATATATATATATATATATATATATATATATATATATATATATAGATATATATATATATATATATATATACGCAAAGTGCCAAGAAAACGCGTATTAATATAAACAAAAGGGGAAAATTATTGGGCATGTACGCAAAAAGGATCAATAAGGCCACGAGTAGGAATGGTAACCGCAGACATGCATGTTTCCTGCTCATTAGCCGTCATCAGTGCGGCATAACCAAGTAGGGTATTGCACTTGGCTAGCAAAAGTGTTGGGTACTTGGGAGCAAAGGATGTTGGGAAAACATGTATAAAGAAACATAAAAACACAAAAACAACGAAAGCTCACACAGGAGTCCTATCGCCATTTTGTGCTTTCGGCCAGCTGTGCCAATGGGTTTTCGGCTAGCAACCAGCGTCGCAACGTTGGGGAAACGGACTCATTGTGTTTGAGTCGTTCTAAGCCCAGGATATGAAATATATTAAGTAATAGAATTACAAGAAAATTTTAATGATCTATGTGCTTAAAAAGTGCAGATTGATACTCTTAGTTGAGACACAAGAAAACATTGGCCAAATATTTTCAGTTGAAATTGCTGATTAGCAGTTTATTTTGCTCGTGAAACTATTGCACTTAATAAGTACTTAAATCTCTGACAAATTGAATTTTATATTAATCATCATTTTCGGAAATGACCGGTTGCAAGTCTCAGCTCAGCGGTCCGAGTTAGAAAAAAAAATTATCCGAATTATCCATTAAAAAAAATACGGGACAAAAAGTTTTTAGCGATTTCTAACTGTTCTTAGACTGCCGATGTCCATTTTGGTTCAAAGTGTAAGAAGACATGTGACATTTTGCCATACACAATCAATATATTCAATTTTAATGCGTTTAATCTTTAAATTTTTTATTTTAAGTTTCGTGTTTTAAAAAGCACCTAATTAGCACTTAATTTAAAGATTATTCAATCCTAGTTTTTTGTTTTTTTTTTATTATGGGTCAGCTAGGTTGTTAAAGGCTGGCGGTCCCATGGTTTTTCGTAAATATTTCAAAAACGGTTAGTGCACCTAATTTTTGTTTTGCGCACCTAAATAGCACCTAAAAAGCACCTAATTTTGATAAATTATTCACCTTTGGGTCAGCCACCTTTATGGGGGCTTACATTTAAATTCCAGATCTGTTTTAAACAAATTTGATACTTTTACTGATTTTTTTACTTTACTTAAATTTGATATAATTGCCTTGACAGAGACCTGGTTATCAACTAATAACCTGGATATTGATATACATTTGCCCAGTTTAGATTTATACGTCTGGATCGACCTTCGCGTGGAGGGGGTGTGGGTTTTTTTATTCGTGGTGATCTTTTATTTAAGTTATTACCTCAAGCATCTGTTATACACCCTTTTATTGAAATTCTATCGATTTGCCTGAATATACGCTCCCTAAAAATTAATATTAGTGTAATTTATAGGCCGTCTGGTTCGGACTTTAATCTATTTTTGCAATATTTACACGAAAATTTAATTTTACTTTTATTTGAGTCGGATTTTTTTTATTTTTATCTTGAATTATCTTTAATTATAATAAAAATTTCATAGATCTTATTGCTTTCTGTGGCATGGCTTATGCATAGTTTTAATTTCTTTTTACAATTTATCTTTCGGTCTTTTGGGAAAGAGCAATGCTGTCTGATCGCGGGCAGGCTGATCATGGGACCTTTTGATGGGGAGGGATAGTTATAAGTAGATTTTTTTTTATTATATTTAGAGTGTATAAAAATTGTAATTGTACCTTCTTGTCAATAAATGAATTTGAATTTGAATTTCAATTTGAATAATAATATGGACCCTGACGTTGTGGAGATCGATGATCTGGTTTAAAAAGCAATTTCCCGACTGCAAGAGGAGTTATTACAACGAATGACAAGCCAAAAATAAGAAAAAACTTAACAACTTTTTCGGCTGCAAGGGGAGCTATTTGGTATGTCCTAACTATCGCAGCGAATCATGAACCAACAAGAGAGGCTCGCACAACGGATGGCTACCCTACCAGAGGAATTATACAGTTCCTTCTTCCAACAAATATCGCATCTGCGTTCCAAAATGTACACTCTTCGTGACGAACAAAATCAACAAGTAGCCATCTTACAAGACGATAAAAATCGGCAAGTGGCCAGCTTACGAGCCGAACAAAATCAACAAGTGACTACTTTGCAAGAAGAGATAGGAGAGCTTAAGCGAGAACTGGAAGCTTGTCGTTAAAACAAAACCATCCACCAATTCGACGGGGATGCAGAAAGGATGGAAACCTGTCACGCAGACGTCGAATGACGAGCAAACGGGGATGCGACCCAGGTAAGCACGACAATGAAACCCCGACCTTCGACGGGAAGACTTCGTGGCCAAATTATCTGAAACAATTCGACGCAGCGGCCAGGGCAAATGGATGGTCATCTCAGGTATGATACAGGCGACGCTACAGTTTGGTTTAACTTCTCCTGTTCACCCGGTGTCGGTGGCTGACGTTGATGAAAATGTTCTGGGTATGGAAGTTATGCTCCACTGTGGTCTTAATTTGGATCTTTACCGACGTATCCTTAGTGCTGGAAATAAGGAAATATTCCTGCATAAAAAACAAGTTGACAATGCCATAAATAAGCTAATCGATTATATCGAACTTCCGGCAAGCTGTGAAAGTGTCTTTACAGCGCGGTTAACATAAAATTAATACTGGCGATGCACGTCCGATTCGACAGGTACCCCGATGGCTGCCTCAAGTTAAGAAGAAAGAAGCAGATAGAGCTCTTAAAGAAATGATTCAAAATGGTATAGTCGAACCATCCAGTAGTCCGTACGCTTCTCCTGTGGGATTAGTGAGAAAAGACGGTTTCATGTGTTTTTTTGTCGACTATCAAAAGCTTAATGATGTCACTAAGAAGGACAGTTATCCTCTGCCAAGGATTGATATGGTCCTCGATGCTTTGGCAGGTCCTCCAGACAAAGAAAAGGCTGCCTTAACCAGTGGATCAGGGTTATGGCAATTCACAGTCCTTTCGTTTGTCCTCTATACTGCTCCTGCGTCATTGTAACGGCTAATGGAGAACATTTTTTGAGGCTTGTAGTTTGAAACTTGTCTAGTTTATCTAGATGACATCATCATAATGGGCAAGACCTTTAAGAAACATTTATTAAACTAATCTAACATTGAATGTTAAAAAATGCCACTTGTTCCAGAGACAGGTCAACTATTTAGGAACTAACGTAAGCAAGGATAGCGTTGCTGTGAACTCCGCTAAGATTAAAGCCGATTAAGAATGGCCTATACCTATCGACAAACATAAGCTCTGAAGTTTTTGGGTCGTTGTTTCTATTACCGACGGTATGTCAAGAATTTTGAAGACATCGCCAAACCCTTGACACGTTTGACAGAACGAGACAAGTCCTTCTGATGGGATGAGGAATGCCAATGGCGTTTGAATTATTAAAAAAACAGCTGACGCCTGCCCCTATTGTTGCTTACCCACTTCCTGACGGTAAGCTTATTATGGACACAGACGCCAGCAATGTGAAAATTGGAGCTGTTTTGTAACGGCTACAAGATGGTAAAAAAGAGTTGTTGGATACTTTAGCAAAACTTTATCGAAAGCTGAAAAGAACTACTGTGTAACTCGGCGGGTACTCTTAGCAGTTGTAAAATTTTTTTATAAATATCTGTATGGCAGAAAATTCCTGAACATGCCAGTTTAAAGTGGCTACTTAGCTTTAGGAACCCAGAAGGACAGATAACTAGATGGCTCGAAAAACTGCAGGAATATGATATTAAAATCGAGCACAGACCTGGAACAAGACATCGTAATGCTAATGCACTTTCCAGAAGGTCATGTCGATCTGATTGCCCCCATTATACCCGCATGGAGCAGAACGAGGAAAAACATTAGTTAAGGTTGTGCCAGAAGACGAGATTTCTATGCTGGAGAAGCATCAAGAAAACGATCCCATTTGGGAATGGAAGAGAATGGACTGTCGTCCGTTGTAGAGAGAGATATCCTCATTCTTTCCTACTTTAAAAGCATATTGGGCTCAATGAAACTTTTTAATTTTGGACAGTGGTCTCATTTAAAGATTTGTAGATAATTCTGAGAGCACCAAAACAAGGCAACTAATAGTGGTCCCAAATTGCTGTACTAGAAATTTTAAAACAGATACAAAATGATAGTTTCCGAGGACATCTGCGTATCACGAAAACGCTGCAAAAGGTCCGAGATAAATTTTATTGGGTAAACTGCATCAACGATGTTAAAGATTGGTATCATAAATGCACCACAGGTGCTGTCAGTAATGGTCCGCATCGAAAACCGAAGGCGGAAATGCAGCAATACCTGGTCAAACGTCCTTTTGAAAGAATCGCAGTAGATGTATTGGGGCCACTTCCATAGAGCGATGTAGGAAATAAGTACATCTTTGTTGTAATGGACTACTTCACTAAATGGGTGGAAACCTACGCAGTTCCCAATCAGGAAGCCACTACTTTAGCAGGTATATTAGTGTAAAAATTCATAAGCCGTTTTGAAGTACCACTAGAATTACATTCAGACCAAGGGAGAAATTTTGAGAGCAAGCTGTTTCAAGAAGTTGGCCAGAGATAAGGCATCGACAAAACGAGAATCACAGCGATGCACCTTCATTCTGATGGAACCCCCGACGGCGACGAGGCATTTGTCCCAAATTACAGAAGAACTGGAAAGGTCCATACACCATCAAGAAAAAGATTATCGATGTTGTTGTTTGGATCGTGAAAATTTCCAGAGGGAAACATGTCGTGGTCCATCATGATCGGTTGGTGCCTTAGCAGGGAAACCAAAGAGGAGGTGTGCAGCATCTCCAAGAACATGCTTTGGTTGGCTCAAGCAGTGTGCGGGATCCTGATTTAGAAAATAACATTCCAGGAGGAATGAATCTAAGGAGAGGGCAGTGTAACGGTATATCCGAATAAGGAAAGGACCTTTACATGAAAGACTGTTTTTAGGTTATTCCAGAATGTTCCCTCTCTTTCTAGTGTGTACTGATTGGTTTCGATTTATGTTTCGCGTACATTCTAGAATGTTCATTTGTTCTATATAAGGGGATGTGTGGGCAGTTAAGAAGATTTCATTGTATTGTTAATCAGTTTAGACGTTATCCAGCAGAGTTCTGTGTATCTTAACAATTTTGTGAATAAGTTGTAATAAAGTCTCCAAACGTGTTTCAATTTAAATTTATATTATCTACTTAATTGTTAAATAATTTCGATCATTATATACGTGTTTAAATATATTGGTGCTTGATTTTAGTAAAAATTATTTTGACGTGGGGGAATAAACTTCTGTTCTCGTCTGACTTGTTCCTTAATTTTCGAGCGGTTGGTCACTTCGAGTTAGCAATTTAATTGATTCTATTTTTTAAATGGTAAAAGACCTCTCTTCTACGAATGTTACTGTAAGACAATTTTGGGCCCGCTGACAAAGGAAGCCCATTTCATTTGCCATCAGTCTCCTGTGCAACGGTACTTTTCGACTAGAGGTAATCTCTGGGATTACAATTTTACCTGTTAATCCTATACATCAACTGGGCAAATGGCACCCGTGTCATTACGGTAATAATAATCTCTCAAGTACTTATGATTATTTTATTGAGAATTAATGGTTGTTGGTAGTTTCGAAAAATTTCTTAAAGGATAAATTTTAAAAATAACGTCAGTTACTGTTCCGAATTTGAACCTTTAACAAGTGTATCTGTCAAAATAATGGAAATTATAAAGAGTCAACGTAGACGTGATCTGATTGTGATAAAAAATTTTAAATTTGGTTTTGGTTATAAAAATCAAAATGATGTTAAAATATGGCGCTGTGTTGTTAAAACTTCTTTTTGCATTTAAAAGAGTAGAGACTGTCCCATTAAAATTTGGTTAAGATCTGGTCATCAATGTGAAATATATTCCAAGAAATACCACAAAAATCAACAGATTAAGCTCTGCAGTTAAGTTAATATGTAAATAATGATTTATAACACAAAAACATAATAATTGGCCCGTTACTGTCCCACTATGACCGATTTAAAAAAAGAGGGAGTTCTCAATTCGACCATAGTTTTTTTTTTGTATGTTACTGAATATCTCCGGTATTTATAATCCAATTTAAAAAAAAATCTTTTTGAATTCAAAAGAATAGAGTGTATGTGTGATCTCATAGAAATTTGATTAAGGTCTGGCCATCAATGTGGTAGAAATATCACAAAAATCAACATAATATAATCCGTTTCATAATGATATTCATTATAACACTAGTGTTATAATGGTTTTCATTAAGATACTGGACAATTGACCGCATACCACCTATATTTTACATTTAAGTATGTAGGTATCAAGTAGGCGTCTCTCAAAAAGTGTAAATGTTCCTTCCACTTCCAGATCAGTGGTACCTGGAATAAACTTTTCAAACTGCACAATAAATAATCTTAATATTTTCAAGAAATCAGATTAGTTACAATTATTATTATGTTGAATATAATTATAAATAGAATGTTTATAGTTTTCCTACATCTATGGTAATACACCTCAGGTAATACCATTAATTACTATTTTGTAGATTTTTTTATAGAAATACTTGTAATTACTGTTATTGTGTTCATTACAAATATAAATATAATATTTTTAGTTCTTGATTATTTATATCGGTCGTAGAAAAAATGGCGTATGCAACTCTCATGTAATGGTTATTAATACACTCTCATTAACCATACGAAACTCGCCTTCGGCTCGTTTCGTATCTTAGTTAATGCTCGTGTATTAATAACCATCATTACATGATCGTTGCATAATATACTATAATAATGATGTATAACATAAAAAAATAATAATTAGCCCGTTACTTTTCCACTCTAAAGCCAAAGACCTCTTCTTACAAGGAGAAGGAATGTGCATTTAATTAATTCTTTTGGTCACTGTGGGTTGGTGATTTCAGACAATTGATTCCACGTTTCATCACGATGTTTTCCTTTTTCGTACATGCTTGGTGTTTGTAGGTGATAGACAATTTTACTTATGGCTCCAAAAAGTCACATTGGTACATGTCGGGATTGTTGGGGATTGAACTCAGTACCTCTTGCACGGTATTTGGAAGGTTTTGAAAATGGTACATCATGAATTTGCGCCAACATATGACAAAACCAAGAAGCAACTAAAAATAATAAAATAAAAACTTTTTTTAAAAAATTAAACAGTCTTCAAAAAAATGCACTAAAATGCCAGAAATAAAATCTTTATTTCTTAAAAAAATTGGCAGCAACTAGGCATCTGATTTCAATTTCCTTGAAGTCGTCCCCAATGGCAAATTACATTCTATTTTAATCTTAGCTATTAAATCCAGGTTTTGAATGTTAGTAACTCAAATCTCTTACAAAGCTAAATTCAAGCCAAATTCAAGGAAATCGAAATCAAATGCCTAGTTGCTTCCCATTTTTTTAAGAAATAAAGATTTTATTTCTGACCTTTTAGTGCATTTTTTTGGAGACGGTTCAATTTTTTTTTAAATGGTTTTATGTACAAAATTTTTCTGTCAGTTATTTACAGTTCAAATTGTTCGTCATGGATTTTATGTATCTCTTGTTAACAGTCTTTTACCAAATAAGACAAAATAATCATATTCCAATTTCCAAACACACACTTAGGTACGCTAAATTAAACAGTATTCGTAAATATGAAAATAACTGTAAAACACTTAAAAGTGATAAAATTACGTCTCTTATAGCAAACTATAAAAATAATTTAATTTTGCGCTATGGCTTTGCTAAACGCGTATCCCACTTTTATAAAATTATTAAATTATTTAGGTAAAAATTATGTAGTATGTTTTTTGTGTGCATTTGTATATAATTAATAAATATTTTATATTGCATTAGATTTATAATTTTAATTTATAGGAATATAATTTGCCCAGTTAAAACATTACATTTAAGCAACCGTTTTGCCATTTGCCGAGTTGACTACTTTCGGTTTGGATCGACGACAACTAAGAAAAAATTTTTGGAACTGGTTTGAATTCGTAGAAGCAGACCTACAAGTTTAAATTGATTAAAAATCGAACAGTACATAGCTGTAGATGAGCAACCAAGTAAAAAACTTTTAGGTAAATTTACCAGTAATATAGCGATATACCTAATTTAAAATATTTAATAGGAACTGCTTATAACTACAGGAATACAAAGAAAAAATGACAATTCTGGTAAAAGCCTTGTGAATGCATATTGTAACTAATAATAATTATACAAAAACGTAAGAAAAAAATGATAAAAAAAAATAAAAAAATAAAAATACAAAGACCAAAATAAAAAAATGACTTTTAAACACGCCAGTTCTCAACTGCTGGTCCTAATCCTGTATATTATGAAAGCTTTATTATTCCCTTGTTAATGGTTTCACCTATATAAAATATATATTTACCTATGCAAATATTTATCGCGCCATCAATTCTACGCGATCTTTTTTCGTTGACGATCTTTTTTTGCCGATGACCTTTGATGTGTGACCTTTTGTGAGCGACCAATTGTTGGCGACCTTTTTTCGCAGCATCTAGATTAAAAGAATTAATGTTATTAAAAACTAGTTGTACTCGCGACGTCGTTCGCGTGGCGTGTGATAAAGGAATGGGAGATATTTTTTTATAAACCAGATGTTAAGTTGAAAGAAGACAAATACATCTGTAAAAACCGCATTCGAATCAGATCAGTAGTTTTCATGTGATACGCGCACAAACATACAGACAGACAGACAAAAAAAATCTAACCACATTTTTGGATTCCATTTTGATGTACTAGCGACGGCGTTTGCGTTTTTTGTATAAAAATTTCTTTCCTCACCCCGTTAAAGGGGTGGAGGGAGAAAAATTTATACACCAGATGTTAAGTTAAAAGAAAACAAATACGTCTGTAAAAATCGGATCAGTAGTTTTCATGTGATGCGCGGACAAACATACAGACAGACAAACAAAAAACTAACCACATTTTTAGGTTCTATATCTATGCAGTAACACCTCCCGCTAAATATTTTTTAAATATCTTTAATGTACAGATTTTTCATTTTTACAGTTTTATTATATGTATAGATAGATATAATAAAAATATTGATGTTTATTGTTCAGTTTCTAAATTATTGAACTGCATAATTTATTTTGCAGTCTGACTTTATATTAAATCTCTATGCGAATGTGTTAATGTTTTCTGTCAGAGAATAATTTTATATGAATATTTTTAGTATAGGTACATGTTATTACAAAAGGTACCTATTTTTGTAGTAATGTTATTTGCTCTTTCCGAATTGGCATGAAACCCAGAAGTGCAAGAAACGTTAAGCGATAAAATAAATAAGGCTTTAACTGAAACTAACAATAAGTTCAGTTATGAAATAATACAACAAATATCGTATTTAGATGCGTGCCTTAAAGGTAAGTGACCAAATAGCTCATGCAATTTGTATAAAAAAAACTCTTTTTTTTTAGAATATAGGTTTGGCTTAGTAATTGGATTAAATCCAAATCCATAATTTTCTAAGAGTGTAAGAAAATATTCACTCCAATTAATCTTGACTTTAAATGTATCAAAGTTCATATTAAAGCTGAAACATAGATTATGTTACCTCTTGATTTTACAAAACGATCCAAAACAAGTTGAAGAGCCAGAAAAATTTAAACCAGAAAGGTTTTTAAACAAGAATGAGAATAATTTTAACAAATATACTTTTATTCCATTCGGTTAAGGACCCAGAGTATGTTTAGGTAAGTAAACTAAGTCAATATAATATTGAAACACTTATGGGGGCTTTTTACACAATTTATTTACAAAATTGTTAAGATACACTGAACTCTGCTGGATAACGTCTAACTACTTGACAATACAATGAACTCTTGTGAATACTTGAACTTGAACTGACGTTAACTGCCCATGCATCCCCTTATATACAACTTTATTTAATCTAGTTAGTGTCTTTAGATCTTTCTAGAATTTTCTAGAAACATTATTTAAAATGGTCAGTTGATTTTTAGAAACTTCTAAAAATCAACTGTCAATAACAATCTTTCAAATTAAGGTCCCTTCCTTTACGGTTATCCCGTTACACTGCCCCCTCCTTAGATTCATTCCTCCTGGAATCCCGCACACTTCCTGAGCCAGCCAACCCATCTTTTTGGAGTTGCTGCGCATCTCCACTGTGGTTTCCCTGGTAAGGCGCCAAACGATCATGATGGACCACGACGGGTTTGCCTCTGGGAATTTTCACGATCCGATAAATGACATCTTTAATTTTCTTCTTGAGGGTGTAAGGATCTTCCCAGTTCTTTTGTAATTTGGGACAAATACCTTGACGCCGTCGGGGGTTATAGAGCCAGACTAAATCTCCAACTTGGTAACTCTTTTCCATTGTCCGTGTGTCATAGTATCTCTTCATCCGATTACTAGATAATTGTAGTTTTCCACGCACCAGGTTGTGTATATTCTCCATTCGATTCTGAAGGTCGGCGACATATTGTTCACGTGCTATTTCTTCACCAGGTTTACAACCAAACACCAAGTCACATGGTAGCCTCATTTCTCTACCGAACAGGACCTTCGCAGGCGTTTGGCCAGTTGATTCGTTGATGGCCGATCGAATTGCCATTAGAAATAGTGGAATATGTCGATCCCAATCCCTCTGACAATCTGACACCACTTTTGACAGATAGTTGGTTATAGTCCGGTTCATTCGTTCCACCATTCCATCAGACTGAGGGTGCATCGCTGTGGTTCTCGTTTTGTGGATGCCTAATCTTTGGCAAACTTCTTGAAACAGCTTGCTCTCAAAATTTCTTCCTTGGTCTGAATGTAATTCTAGTGGTACCCCAAATCGGCTTACGAATTCTTCAACCAATATATCTGCTAAAGTGGTGGCTTCCTGATTGGGAACTGCATATGCTTCAACCCATTTAGTAAAGTAGTCCATTACAACAAAGATGTACGTGTTTCCTACATCGGTCTATGGAAGTGGCCCCAATACATCTACTGCGATTCTTTCAAAAGGACTTCCAACCAGGTATTGCTGCATTTCTGCCTTCGGTTTTCGGTGCGGACCGTTACTGGCAGCACATGTAGTGCATTTACGACACCAATCTTTAACAGCATTAGTGCAATTTACCCAGTAAAATTTATCTCGGATCTTTTGCAGCGTTTTCGTGATACCTAGATGTCCTCTAGAACTATCATTATGCATCTCTTTTAAAATTTCCGGTACAGCATTTCTTGGGACCACTATTTGTTTCCTTGTTTCTGTGCCCTCGGAATTTTCTACAGGACTTTTAACAAGCCCTCCGTCCAAAATTAAAGAGTTCCATTGGGACCAGTATGCTTTTAAAGCAGGAGAGGATGAGGATATCTCTCTCCACAACGGACGACGGTCCATTCTCTTCCACTCCCGAATCTTTCTCAGAACGGGATCGTTTTCTTGTTGCTCCTCCAGCATAGAGCTCTCGTCTTCTGGCACAACCTTAACTAAGGCAAGTTTTTCCTCGTTCTGCTCCATACGGGTACAATGGGGGCAATCAGGTCGACATGGTCTTCTGGAAAGTGCATCAGCATTACGATGTCTGGTTCCAGGTCTGTGCTCGATTTCAACATCATATTCCTGCAGTTTTTCGAGCCATCTTGCTATCTGTCCCTCTGGGTTCCTAAAGCTAAGTAGCCACTTTAAACTGGCATGGTCTGTTCTGATCAGAAATTTTCTGCCATACAGATATTTATAAAAGTGTTCGACGGATTTTACAACTGCTAACAGTTCCCTTCGAGTTACACAGTAGTTCTTTTCAGCTTTCGATAAAGTTTTGCTGAAGTAACCAACCACTCTTTACTTACCGTCTTGTAGCTGTGACAAGACGGCTCCAATTCCCACATTGCTGGCGTCGGTGTCCAGAATAAGCTTACCATCAGGAAGTGGATAAGCAAAAACAGGTGCTGGCGTAAGCTGTTTCTTCAATATTTCAAACGCCTCTTGACATTCCTGATCCCAACAGAAGGACTTATCTTGTTCTGTCAAACGTGTCAAGGGTTTGGCGATGTCTCCAAAATTCTTGACATATCGTCGGTAATAGGAACAAAGACCCAAGAAACTCCGGAGCTGATGTTTGTCGATAGGAATTGGCCATTCCTGAACGGCTTGTATCTTAGCGGGGTCAACAGCAACGCCATCCTTGCTTACGTTATGTCCTAAATAGTTGACCTGTCTCTGGAACAAGTGGCATTTCTTAACATTCAATGTTAGATTAGCGTTCTGTAATCTTTTAAAAACTTCTTCCAGGTTAGATAAATGTTCCTTAAAGGTCTTACCCATTATGATGATGTCGTCTAGATAAACTAGACAAGTTTCCCATGACAAACCCCGCAGGATGTTCTCCATTAGTCGTTCAAACGTCGCAGGAGCATAACAGAGGCCAAACGGAAGGTCCGTGAATTGCCACAACACTGATCCACTGGTAAAGGCAGTCTTTTCTTTGTCTGCAGGATTCATTTTAACTTGCCAGTATCCGCTTTTAAGGTCCAAGGTAGAAAACAAAGTAGAACCCGCCAAAGCGTCGAGGGCAGCATCAATCCTTGGCAGAGGATAACGGTCTTTGAAATGCCACAAGATGCCCCTATATTTGTTATCTCACCCGGTTGTCACCTTTAATTATCTAATAGACTGCATCAATGTTTTGCTGTTTTAGGTGGACCTAGCTTGGATTAATCTTTAAGTTAAAATTGGCAGTACCAGACGAAAAATAGTTGACAGGTTTGGAGCTTCATTCCCAAACAATAAACCATCTTAGCAAGCGGTTGCTGTTGGGATAAATCAAATCAAAGACTGTAAAAAAATATTGCTCGAAAATGTTTATGGCCAAAATCCCTTTTTCGACCGAACTGCTAATTTCACAAATTTACTGTACCTATACGACTGTATATCGCAATGAAACTCTGGATTTATGTCAACAAAAGATTGGTGTCTAAAGGTCCTACTGGTGGCACCTTGAACGACTGTATGCAAAACTAACCCTCCCAAACATATTTCTTTTTAAATAATAAAATAAATCCCACAACTACAAATTACTTATTTATAGAAATAAAAAAAAAAGAGTTTGCGTGTAGCCTTTTACGCGCGATTGAAGTAAAACTTTTTGACGTACGCATCGAAAAATAAATATTTAATTACAATTCAATTATATTTATTGTCTATATACTTTACAAAAAATAAAATGTTATATTTATATTATTCATTAGAAATAGGAATTTGAAAGTTATCATTATTTTTTATATATGAAATAATAGGTTTATGATAACTAAAATGTGAAACATAGATTGTACTCTCTAAATACCATTAATGTATTTGAAACCGTTTGAAAATTTTGAAAATTTCATAAATAAATTTTGAAAATTTAAGCTCCTCCCATAGCTGAAATCACACCGTTACTTCCATCAGAATCTTCCGTTAGAATCTAACGTTAGAGTTACCCCTAGTCGCGCCTTAAGAAGTTTTGCATCAATAATAGGTAAACAATATTAAAAATATACACACATTACGTTTAGAATGTGTAATTTTGTAGCTGTATTTACCTTATTGTAATACAACACAACACAAGAGCCTTCGATAGTTAGATAACCATTTCATTTTGTAGCATTTTATAGCATATTCCATAAAATTTTGTTTTCTTCAGTTCTACGAAGGATCTGTTATTGCTGGTAAAAGATCAGCCATCCTGACTAGTGGTTTTATGGCCTTTATGGCTACCTAACCAAACCTAAAATAAGTATAAGCAAGTGTTAAAACATTTCGAATATTATTATTTTATGAACAAAAACGTGCAACATGTTTCTTTACTTAACGTAAAGCTTCCCTATAAAGAATTATTTACTATCATGATATGTATGTATGTATATAAACTTACTTAATCTAATTATAATGAATGTCGCTGTCTCGTCTTTTTTTCATTTTCATTTTTCTTTAAATCTTTCTGGCGCTGATAATATACCCTTTGACGTTCACAATTTCTTTTTCTTTTTATCTCTTTAAGTCTATAAAACGAAAATAGCTAGGTATAAATAATAGGTATAAATAGTGTAATTACACACCAAAAATAAAATGTATGCATATGAAGTAGGTACACACTCATTTTCATTTAATATTTTTTCATCACTTTCTTCATTAATAAATCCACTTTGTTTATCCATATTTAAAACAAACATTTTATACACCAAATTTAAACTATTTACCACCAATGTATTTTGTTTGACAAGCTGTCAATTCATAAAATTACAAATTTAATTTTATTTGATATACTTAGTAGGCGAAAACGTGTTAGGTATTTAGTATAAGGTTTTGTTTCCGGTACGCAGTACATTAGAATGACGTCACGTCCGTTAGAATTACTGAGTTACCCCTAGTCGCCGATTCAGAAGTTTTACTTGAAAAATAAATTTAAAAGTAATTCTATTTGATTTTCGATTCTCCAAGTTTGAAAAGTGTAAGAACCCAGCTAAAATATTATCTCATTTTTAAGAAAATTAAAATAATTCAAAAATTTTCTGATTAACTGCCTGCGTTAAAAATTGAAATTCTTTTAAATTTAAATGTTATTGGTTTTACCCCGACTTCTGACAATCAAGTTTTCACGATCTCTATGTGTTGAGGTGCTTGGAAGCCATCCTGACTATTCTCGCAATGTATGTGTATGTGTAAAGAACCATATTAGGAGAACTAAAAATTGTATTAAGTAACAGGAAATCAGATTTGCAAAATCTAAGTAATCTAAGTTACATTTATTCTAACATATTATCCCATACATAAGCAGAGTGGCAAAGAAGGTCACAAAATGAATTTAAAAAAAAACATAACTAAATTTAAGGTTTAATAAATAATTATAAAAAAAAAAATTATTTAAATTTTAAACATATAACAAATAAAATAAAACAATTGTTACAAAAAGAAAAATTGAAGTTTGGTTCAAGATAAACCTGTCTTAGGGGATACAATGAAATAAAATGGAAACCAATTGTATCCCCTAAAATGTATAGTTTTTAAGAACTAATTTTAAGAAAATTTTTAAAATCTATAATGTGTCTTTTTAATGAATTAAATAAATTTGAAAACTTGGCAACAAAGTCAAAGAGGTTTTCTCAAGCCTATAAACTTGACTGCCACTGCACGATTATATATTGTTATAGTATCACTGTATCCAATATGTAAATAAAATATCTTACTATAAAAAAGCAGGAGATTACTATGACTAGTGGTCAATTTTTTGTTTTAATTTGATTATAATGATGGGAGGGGGAGCTCCGCCTATTCAGACTAGTCGACAGCGATAATTATTCGAATAGAATATTTTGGACAAGTGGGTTCTTAGAACAGGAAAACCAGGAAATATTCTCGAACGTCTGGTTTCCTGGAATTCACTGAGGCTACTCGGAAATAAATATAGTTTAAAAAAACTAAAAAAACACGCTTTTATAGCATATGAAACTAACAAGTAAAAAAATAAATGTAATTAAGGAAAACTAAAAAGCATGTTTCTGAAAAACATCGAACTAAAAAGTTAAAAATAATTTTCAAAATAAAATTAAAACAAAAATAAATGAAAAATACTAGTATTATTGTGAAAAAAGCGTGGGCGCTTGACATTCGAAAAATATGGTATGTATCTCTATGTGTTGAGGTGCTTGGAAGCCATCCTGACTATTCTCACAATGTATGTGTATGTGTAAAGAACCATATTAGGAGAACTAAAAATTGTATTAAGTAACAGGAAATCAGATTTGCAAAATCTAAGTAATCTAAGTTACATTTATTCTAACATATTATCCCATACATAAGCAGAGTGGCAAAGAAGGTCACAAAATGAATTTAAAAAAAAACATAACTAAATTTAAGGTTTAATAAATAATTATAAAAAAAAATTATTTAAATTTTAAACATATAACAAATAAAATAAAACAATTGTTACAAAAAGAAAAATTGAAGTTTGGTTCAAGATAAACCTGTCTTAGGGGATACAATGAAATAAAATGGAAACCAATTGTATCCCCTAAAATGTATAGTTTTTAAGAACTAATTTTAAGAAAATTTTTAAAATCTATAATGTGTCTTTTTAATGAATTAAATAAATTTGAAAACTTGGCAACAAAGTCAAAGAGGTTTTCTCAAGCCTATAAATTTGACTGCCACTGCACGATTATATATTGTTATAGTATCACTGTATCCAATATGTAAATAAAATATCTTACTATAAAAAAGCAGGAGATTACTATGACTAGTGGTCAATTTTTTGTTTTAATTTGATTATAATGATGGGAGGGGGAGCTCCGCCTATTCAGACTAGTCGACAGCGATAATTATTCGAATAGAATATTTTGGACAAGTGGGTTCTTAGAACAGGAAAACCAGGAAATATTCTCGAACGTCTGGTTTCCTGGAATTCACTGAGGCTACTCGAAAATAAATATAGTTTAAAAAAACTAAAAAAACACGCTTTTATAGCATATGAAACTAACAAGTAAAAAAATAAATGTAATTAAGGAAAACTAAAAAGCATGTTTCTGAAAAACATCGAACTTAAAAGTTAAAAATAATTTTCAAAATAAAATTAAAACAAAAATAAATGAAAAATACTAGTATTATTGTGAAAAAAGCGTGGGCGCTTGACATTCGAAAAATATGGTATGCAGCGCCCACGCTTTTTTCACAATAATACTAGTATTTTTCATTTATTTTTGTTTTAATTTTATTTTGAAAATTATTTTTAACTTTTTAGTTCGATGTTTTTCAGAAACATGCTTTTTAGTTTTCCTTAATTACATTTATTTTTTTACTTGTTAGTTTCATATGCTATAAAAGCGTGTTTTTTAGTTTTTTTAAACTATATTTATTTTTTACTTTTTAGTCCAATTTATTTTATTTCAATACATTCGTTAATTTGCTGTGATGATTACAAGACCCTCACTCAATCATTATTCGTTTATTTAGTTGAAAATGCTTTGAAAGCGTGTTTTTTTTTGATTTCTCAAATTATATTTATTGTATTCATACTGTTGATGATTAAACATAATCACTTGGAAAAAAAATTATTATTGTGAAATCTAAACAATTGTTGGATTAATTCTAAGACAATTTCATTCATATTGTTTATAATTAAACGTATTGTTTTCAGAACTTGGAAAAAAAATTACTATTGTGAAATCTAAAGATTTGTTAGATTAATTCTAAGACAATTTCATTCATATCGTTTATAATTAAACGTATTGTTTTCAGAACTTTGAAAAAAAAAGTGTGCGTGTAATCTTCACGCACGATTAAGTAGAACTGTTAAATAAACGGTTCCAGATTTTTGCTAGGCTTATATGAAACGGGGCGTCCAGAAGTGAGTAAAGCGTAAAAATTTGTGTTATAAATTAGTTGTACAAATAAAATAATTAAGAGTTTTAATTAGTTTTATTATAAAATTAATTAGTTTAAAACATTACAATAATATTGTTTACTGCAACTTAAATATTGTACTCATTTAAAAACTTTACAAAGAAGTTTGACATTAAAAAGTACATTAAAATTAACATGTGGCTAAAAGCTTTAAAATTGGATGAGTAATTATATTTATTTTGAGTGGTTTGTAAAACTAAATCTTTTATAATATATACAGCATATTAATATGTGCCCGCGATTTTATTTTGCAACATTATGTTTTCATAAATTAATTTAATTTAGTATGGAACTGCAATTTTTAACGAAGAAAATTAAATTTATTGAATGCATTATTTTGTATCAAATTTAATTTTTAATACATATAGTCCCTATATTTATATATTGCTATTATTTAATTTATAAGGGCACGCATATATTTTCTCATTAAAATAATTATTTTGATTTAAGTTGATCACCCAAAAACCATAATCTTTAATATATCTGTTAAAAGCAAAGTTAAAAAAATAGTAGTTTAGAAGGTTCTACATACATTACTACGAGTTTTAAGCTCTAAAGTGTTTAATGAGTTTTAAAGTAAAATAACAGTGGCCGATGTAAGCGGGACTTTCTTTTACCTAATATAAAATCCCTATTAATTACAGTTACCCAGAAGGAGGTATACCAAAGAAAAGAAAACTATGTTGTCATATGTAAGATACAGAAAGAAACTAATGCAACTGCTCACCGGCTGCATGTAACAGCAAAGTTATATGATAGGCAAGTCGGAATTATCTGACACTTCCATGGGTACCAGAACATTTGGGGTTTCGGAGCAATAAATAGATAAATAATAATTGAATTGGCTGTTAGTCTGTATCACTGCGACCTTAACAGATCTATTTTAAACACCTATCATCTATAGAATAGGATTAGAGCACCTTGTATAACCCTGCCTTCTTAATGAGACTTAATAACCTTGACAGTGGCCGATGTACGTAACTTGGAACAGCCGGTTTCTCCTCTCCCAGTACCAGACACAGACGTACTAGATATCACCTCCTTGCAAAGCCTTCACATTGGCATAGGACATGAAATGCGGTTTCCTTCTCCTCTTGGTAGTATCGACAGATGTCTTCATCTGCTAAGTTCAGCTGACTCATGTGTTTTCTGAGCCGACAATGTCGTGCGAAGAGACTGGCAATCTTTCTGACATCGTTTCGCCTTTGTGAAAGCAGCTTTGCAGTAAACTTCGCCGAGTGTCCTTTTATAAAGACTTTGGCTTGTTGCTTGCTCGGTGATTTTTTCAATACTCCTGGGCCTTCTCTAGCCTCAATTTCTCTATGGCTGCCTTTCCGAAGGTGTCAGCAACCGCGCCGAATGGTTCGGTGCCAATCATTGAGATATTAGCTTCCGCTTGGGCCAATTCATCAGCCTTCTTATTGCCCAGAAACCCTGAGTTTTCTGGTATCCAGGCCAGTGTCAAAGAATTCCGACTTGCAGCATGTGTCAGGGCCCTAACGCAGTCTTACACCAGCTGTAAGCTTATTTTTGCCGAGACTATCGCCCTTAGAGCTGCTTGGCTTTCCAAGTATATGACTAAAGTTTTACCCATTATACTCTGACTAACGATGTCCATTGCACAGTGTTGCCATTACTTTAACCTGAAACACTGTAGCATAGCACCGAGACTTAGTTAAATTTGTATCCTGTGTCTTTTACCAAATATATTCAACCCTGTGCCTTTTTCAGTCTTTAAGCCCCTTAAATTGGGGGACCATTGTTATATAAGTCCCTTTCTACTAATTCCAATTAAAAGTTTCTGGCGAAGTTATATCTGGAGACTATCGTGTCCTAAGGCATGCTTATTATTTGATCTGCTTTAACCCTATTATATAGCTCAGCATGCTTTTTTCGCTTTAATTAGGTAACGGAAGCCTGGTCTGGTAGCAGCCTGTGAGCAGTTTCTATAGCCTCACCCTGTATATAGATATACAATGGTGGTAAGTTTAGGAAAACCTGTAGTGCCTTCGTTGAGGCCGTCCCCATGGCCCCTGTAACATTCAGACATGCCTGCTTTTGAATGCTTCCTAGCTGCCTGATCGCCTCGAACTGCTGCGTTCTACTCCACCATTGGTAAACATTGGCCTAATTACCTATAGTTTTGCGTATGACCTTTTGGATGTGCTGCTTCCATGATAGTGTATCGGAATAACCAAATAAAAAAAGAACCTCTACTTAAAAGACTGTTTTAAGGTTAGGTAGGTATTCGAGAATCTTCTAGATGTAGTTATTAGGGTAGATCATGTTACTCAAAACTAGAACGTTTGTTTTTATTATATAAGGGGGTGTATTAGCAGTTAAGTATATAAATAGTTCATTGTTATTGTAAAACTATTTACACGTTATTCTTGTAACAATTTTGGTACAAAATCACCATAACTGTTTCAAATTGGTGTCAGGTGTGGGGTGAAGATACAAGAATGCCTGGAAAGAATTTAAATGAACTAAGGGTGGCTGAGCTCATAAAAGAGCTCAAAATATAAGAGTTCGAACCTATTGGGTGCAAATCCGTATTGTTAAATAGGCTCCGTATACACTACCTAAGTAATAATTTGGACTCTAACGCTGCGGAGTTCAAAGATCCGGTTCAAAAAGCAATTTATGAACAACTTTTCCAGCTGTCGCAACGAATGACGAGCCAACAGGAAGAACAGACGCAACAACTTTTCCGGCTACAAGAGAAGCTATCACAACAAATGACGAGCCAGCAAGAGGAACAAACGCCATAACTGTCCCAATCATCCAGTCAAATAAGGAGCCAGCTCGAAGATAGATTCCAGCTTTCACAACGAATGACGAACCAACAAGAAGAACAGACGCAACAGTTTTCCCAGCTCACAGAACGGATGTCTGCCCTACCAGTAGAGTTATCCAGTTCCGAAGACGGAAATAAAGCAATACCTAGTCAGAAGTCCTTTCGAAAGAATTACAGTAGATGTATTGGGGCCACTTGCACAGAGCGATGTGAGAAATAAGTACATCTTTGTTGTAATGGACTACTTCACTAAATGAGTTAAAGCTTAAGCAGTTCCCAACTTAGAAAGTTACCATTTTTGCAGGTATATTAGTTGAAAAATTCATAAGCCGTTTTGGGGTACCACAAGAATTTTATTCAGACCAAGGGAGAAATTTTGAGAGCAAGCTGTTTCAAAAAGTTTGCAAAAGATTGGGCAGCCACAAAACTAGAACCACAGCGATGCACCTTCATTCTGATGAAACCATAGTATTGGTGAAACCATAGTTTTGGTGAAACCATAACTGAACAATTTCTCGCAAGAAAACAACTACTACAAGATACGTTTTAAAAATTAAGTGATATACATGTGTACATTTATGAATAGATAAATATTATAGTAAACAAATGGATTATATAGAATAACATTATTTTGAAGTTATGGCAACCATCAATGAAAAATTACGAATTTAACAAGAAGTAAATAGTGAGCCTAGTGTTTATGTTGAACAAAGAGGTGCGTATGTAAACAATGGTGAACACTTTTCGTCAACCAAGTTGCCGCCTATAGACATTTCAGTGTTTGATGGAAGAAACTTATCCAATTTTAAGTCATTTATTGAAATTTTCACAGCTATTGTTGACGCAAATCATCATCTCAAAGATGTTGAAAAATTGTTTTACCTAAGGTCCTATTTAAAAGCTTTAGCTTTAATTAATAATTTACCTCTAGTGAATTCATCTTATGCTGAAGCAATGATTCATCTCAACGATCGTTATAATAATGAAAACATGTTAGTAAATTCTCACATATTTCTAATTTAAGATATTTCAGCTATCCAAAAAGAAACAGCCCCAAATCTAAGAGATTTTGTAAGAAAAATTAAGCAACAAATTGGTGCTTTAAAAAACCTAAACCAACCGGTAGAAAGTTGGGATATGCTTTTAGTAGCAATTTTGTCTAGAACGGTTAATCAATTTACTAATCGTTCTTACCAAATTGATAGGAATAATTCAAAATTGCCTACATTAAGTAATTATTTGTCATATTTAGAAAATAGGGCAACTGCATTAGAGGCTAGCGTCACCGTTACAGAAAATAATTTTTTTTCTCATATCATAACCAACTCAAAAGGTGAGACAAAATGTCCATTTTGTTTATTTGAAGTTCATAAATTATACAACTGTAAACAATTTCAATCTATTTCAGTTAATAAACGAATTTCTTTTGTACAAAGCAAACATTTTTGCAGATTATGCCTAAATAATCATCTTAATAAATGTAAATTGCAATTGAGATGTAATATTTGCCATAAAAACCACAACACCCGGCTGCATTTGGAAAAACAACCAATAACATTTGGAAGGAGTATTTTGCCAGGTGAGAATAATATAGTTAATTTTGGTTCTGTCCCAATTCAAAAAGAAAATGTATTTTACCAACGGTTAAAGTTAAAATTAAATCAAAAGAAGGTCATTTCATTTTTGTCAGAGGTTTAATTGATACTGGATCACAAATTTCTTTAATAACATTTGGATTATTAGAAAAATTAAAATTAAAGCCTTACAATGTTCAGATTAATATTTCTGGTATTACTGAGAACACTAAAAAACTTCAAAAATAAATTGATTTAAATGTTGAATCTATTATCTATGATTACTCTATAAATGTTAAATTTGTTGTTTTCGACAAGATAACTTGCTTTAAGTAAGTTTCAATTAAGACAAATTAAACATTCCAAAAAGTATTAGGTTGTCAGATGATACCTTAAATGAAAATAACAGTATTAATATATTATTAGACGCCAATATAGCTTTTCAAATATTATCAGCTAAAAAAATACAATGTGAAAAAATATGCTTGCGCAATACTCTTTTTGGTTTCTTTGCTAGTGGGTACACAAACTCTAGTTAAACTTGTAATCTAATAACGCTACATGCAACAATTAATGATCTTAATAAGACAATGACGCAGTTTTGGGAAACTGAAAAGGTTCCTGAAACTTTCATAGAATTTTCCTCTGAACAAGAAGCATGTGAGAAAATTTTTAAAAGTTCGTTAAAAGTAATGGATAATAGGTTTCAAGTAGATTTGCCCTTAAAGCAAGATATGCATAAATTAAATTTAGGAGACTGTTTCTCTGTTGCTTTAAAACGACTTGAAAATTTTGAAAAAAGGTTTAAATCAAATTCCAATTTTTATATACAATATAAGAGTTTCATTGATGAATATTTAAAACTTGGACATGTTAAGGTCGTAGATATTAACGAATATGATCCATATGGTGGATCTGTTTATTTTATGGCTCATTACCCAATACCCAGTTATTAGGAAAGATAAAAAAAACACGGAAGCCTGTTATCTAAGAACAAAAAATGCATTAATGATTTCTTGTATAATGCAGCAGCCGTACAAAATGAACTTTTTGATATTCTTATTTTATTTAAGACATATAAATATGTTATTTTATTCGATATAAGACAAATGTATAGGATGATTTTAGTTAGACCAGAACATTGCAAATTACAAAATATTTTGTGGCAGGAGCCCCACGGCACATTGCAGTGTCTACAGTTTCAAACAGTAACATATGGGCTTAAAAGCTCACCTTTTCTAGCAACAAGGTGTTTAGTGGAACTTGCCATGTCAAATTATGAAAAATTTCCCAAAGCAGCCAATGCTTTGTTAAACAACACATACGTTGACAATACAGGGTGTCTCATTATTTTCTGACTGGTTTTAAGAGCTTATATCTTCGTAACGGTTCCAGATCATACGATGCGGTTTTTACAGTTAGGTTTAAATTTACTGTAAGTTTTGTTGTGACACATTTATAAAAATGGCCTACTTCCGGTTTACCCGCTAGAAAAGTGGCGTATTTTCAGAAAACAGTAGATGTAATTTTTTAAATGGGAGACCCCGTATATTTAGCAATTTCCTAAAAGACGTATATTTTTACTTTATAACAATACCTTAAAGTTTAAAATCGGTGCACAGAAAGGGAAGTTAAAATTAAAAAATTACTTCTACTGTATTCTGAAAATACGCCAATTTTCTATCAGGTAAACCGAAATTAGGTTATTGTTATATAAAGGTGTCACAACAAAACTTAAGATAATTATAAACCCAACTGTAAAAACCGCATCTTATTATCTACAACAGTTTCGAAGATATAAGCTTTTAAAAACAGTCAGAATATAATGAGATACCCTGTATATTAACTGAAGCTAACACAATAGACGAATATGTACAATTAAAAAAAGAGTTAATAAGTTTACTTAAATTAGGCTCATTTTTGCTGCACAAATGGTGCACCAATAAAAAAAAAATTTAACTGATGTATCAATTAAAGAACAAAACTTTGATGAAATAGATATAAGCAAAAATACTTTTATAATTAAAACGTTAGGTCTGTTTTATGACACTCAATTGGACATTTTTAAATTATCTGCTCCAAATGGTGCGATAAATCAGTGCCTAACCAAAATACAAGAAGTATTAAGCTTTATATCTAAATTTTAATGATCCGTTAGGGTTAGCAGGTCCAGTGTTGACTGCTGCAAAAGTAATAATGCAAAAACTTTGGATTGATAAAGTCAAATGGGATGAAATTTTGCCCAATGAACATTTAGATATTTGGTAAAGTTTTATTACAGGTCTTATAAACATGCCAACGTTAAAGGTATACCTAGGTATTTACAATTTGCCAATGTTAACAGAATTGAAATTATAGGTTTTTGCGATGCATCTACTATAGCTTATGGGGCAGTAATATATTCTAGAGCAATTTCCTTAAACAAAATAAATGTTAATTTAATTTGCTCCAAATTTAGAATTGTTCCTATAACTAAGAATTAAACTATACCGAGACTTGAATTAAATGCTGCACCACTGCTTGCTAATTTTGCTAAAAGAATTTATAAGTTATTAAAATAAAATAATTGTAATGTTTATTTGTATTCCGATTTAAAAAATTCTTTAGCTCAGAACCTTTATAGTTAAATCCATATGTTCCTATCAGAAAGCAAAAAATACAAAATTGTTTTGTAGACTTTAAATGGCTATACATTAGCACCAATCATAATCCTGCTGATCTTTTATCAAGAGGGTTAGAACCTTCAAAGTTGGTATCGAATGAATTTTGGTTTAATGGTCCTTGTATGTTTTCAGATAATTTTTTTTATCATAGTGAAACACCTATTGACATGTCTTTCCTTTTACCCGAGGATAAGATTGTTAGTCACCTTTTAACAACAAAATTAGAAACATTTTTTAATAAATTCTCTTCCGTAACAAAAATTTAAAGAATAGTTTCTTATATTTTTCGCTTTATTTACAATTTAAAACAATCATCAAGCATTAATAGGCGTACTGGAAAGCTAACCATTTCTGAGCTAGACCAATCTTTAATGACAATTATAAAATGCGAACAAAGAAACAATTTTGTTAATGAAATTAAATCCCTTCAGAAAATTTTTAAAATTAAATCATCTTTAAGGTCATTGTTACCATTCTTAGACTCCAATGGTGTATTAAGATTTGGAGGAAGTCGTCAAATTCAAATTTAGTTACAATCAGAAGCATCCACTTATATTGCCAAAATCAAATCATATAACTAATTTAATAATAACAAGAGAGTATTTAAAATTACTAGTTACATGCCGGTTCAAGACAGGTATTAAGTTCCTTAAATCTTATTTATTGGCTAATTAATGGCAAAAGAGAAAATAAAAAGGTTATACATCGATGTATTGTTTGTTTTAAACATAAAGCAAAAGGCTTTGAAGAACTAATGGGTTCCTTACCAGAAAAAAGAGTATGCGCTGCTAGAGTCTTTGAAAACGTATGGATTGATTTTTGGGGGCCTTTTTACATTACACAATCTCGCTTAAGAAATTCAGTTTTATTCAAGGCTTATATAGCTCTTTTCATTTGTTTTTCTGTTAAGGCTATTCATATGGAAGTTGTATCAGATCTTACAACCGAAAGCTTTTTACTTTGTTTTAAAAGGTTCATATCAAGAAGGGGTAAACCTTCTAATGTATTTTGTGATAATGGTGCCACTATTAAAGGAGCAAAAAATCAGATAACTGAATTTTATAAAAATAAAGAAAAAATCGATTATTTTTGCGTCGATGAAAAAATACAATTTAAATTTATACCCAGTTATTCACCAGTGTTTGCGGAGAGCAGGTGTTAAAAGTGCATAATATCCCTTAAAAATAGTAATCGGTGCAACCCAACTAACTTATGAGCAAGTAAATAAGTTAAATTTCCGACCTTTGTGTGAAATGTCGCAATATATTTTAGATTTAATTTATTTAACTCCAGGTCATTTTTTAATTGGTTGTCCAATAACCAGTTATCCGGAACCAGAATTAACTCTTATTCCCCAAAATAGATTAAAATATTGGAACCATTGTACCCAGATGCAGCAGCAGTTTTGGAAAAAATCTTGTCTATTTGACCCAATTACAAAATCGTCCAAAATGGCACAAAAGTATACCAAATTGAAAGAAAAGAATGCTTGTTTTATTAAAAGAAGACAATATTCCTTGATTTAAATGGCATATGGGTCGTATACTTAGGGTTGTTCCGGGAAAGAATGATAAGGTGAGAGTTGTTGAGGTAACAATTAAGGACGGTGTTTATTTAAGATCCTTCCTATTCTAGATCAAAATTAAGCTCTGCCTTTTTGGCATTTAATTATAGCTTTGCTTTAGCAGCTAATAACAGATCAAATTTCTAAATATCTAATTAAAAGCTATGGCTTCGAGTCACCTTTTACTTTGTGTTTATAGTAGATTATTTTACTATTTAATTGTATATAATTGTTCATTTAATTAGTTTAATTGTAAGGTTTCATCAGAATTCATAGCCTCCCCCCAGTATGTTGGGATCAATCCAACAGTTAGTTGGTAAATTAGTATAAATCCTGTATTATCAGGTATGTCCGCTAGGATATAAAATTATATTAACAATTAAAATTAGCAACCAATATAGTTGTTGATAATATAATATATAAGAATAACGTTCATTAAACAGAACGCATAAGTTCAAATTTAATTTAAAGATAAATATATCATTTAGCTCTGCCCTTTGGGGCATCTTTCATAAAGCTCTGGCTTATTGCCATTTTTAACCTTGTACATATTGTAAATAAGTGTAAATAAAAACTACAACCAGCAAAATATAATGTTTAATACTCATCACAGTGTCAGAAAAATTGGGATCGACATATTTCACTATTTCTAATGGCAATTCGATCGGCCATTACCGAATTAACAGGCCAAACGCCTGCGAAGGTCCTGTTGGTAGAGAAATGAGGCTACCATGTGTTTGGTTTTGAACCCGGTGAAGAAGTGGCACGCGAAAAATATGTCGCCGATCTTCAGAATTAAATGGAGAATATACACAACCTGATGCGTGGGAAACGGCGTCGAGGCATTTGTCCCAAATTACAGAAGAACTGGAAAGGTACATACACCATCAAGAAAAAGATTAACGATGTCATTTATCAGATCGTGAGGAAAACCAGTCGTGGTCCATTATGATCGGTTAAAGCCTTACCAGGAAAACCACAGTGGGGCTGTGCAGCAGCTTTAAGAAAATGATTTGGCTGGCTCAGGGTGTGTGCGGGTTTTTGATTTAGGAAATAACATTCCAGGAGGAATGAATTTGAGGAGGGGGCAGTGTAACTGGATAACCGAATAAGGAAAAGACCTCTTTTTAAAAGACTGTTTAAAGGGGATGTATTAGCAGTTAAGGGCAGTTCGAATAGTTCATTGTAATTGTTAAATTGTTTACACGTTATCCAGCAGAGTTCTAGTAACAATTTTGGTAAATTAGTTAAAGTCCCCACATCCTCTGGTCAAACACCAGACCCAGGAATTTGACTTCTTTTGCCATAGGTACCAGCACGTTGTTCAGCGTTATTGGTTTTAAACCTTGCAACGTTTTTTTGTGGATGGGACAACTAATGCTTTTTGTGGATTGACTGTTAGGCCTTCACCCTTGCACCACCATATACCTTCTCTTAATGATTATGGTCATATCCTCTGCGAAACCTGTGCAGTGAATAACTTCATTGAGAAATTTTTTAAAAAGGTCATCTAGCAATAAAAGGGCTGATGAATTGGTTCTAGCAGGAGCTAATAACCTAATGACTGGCCTAGAATCATTCAGCAGGATTGCTGACACGTTCAGAAAGGCAGCCATTAAGAAATGTAGGGTAAAGAACACTTAGGAGCGATGGGAAAATTTAACGGGCAAGGGACAAATCAAAGAGTTTATTAAAGGACACTCGAATGAAATTTACTACTGGGCTAATATCATAAAAGCGAGACAGTAATTTTGAATGAATTTCAGTCTCTTAACAGGGCTCAGCTAAACTTGGCGTTAACCCCTAGATAGCTCACAAGGTCGGGGATTGCTTTTAAGAGTTATACCAGTCTCTTCCAAACATAAAATAAAGGGCGCCAAAGTACCATCTAAAAAATAATACCTAAACACCCATTTTAAATGATTTATTGAAAATACAATTTTCAAAAACAGTTAATCAAATTTAATTAAAAAATGTTAAAAACTAAATAATAAACGTGGGTAAATTAATTAATTAAAGAAATAACTATTTTCTTATCTGGGAAACTGAAAACTCATGATCTGACTCTGATGTAACGATAAAGTTTGTACTGAGAAAATTTTGCTTCTAGGGATCAATAATCTTTTTTTATTTTTTCACAAAATACGGGATTTGGTACAATCTCAAAAATAATAAAAATCCTGGTTGGCCCTCTTGATACAGGTTTAAATGAACCTCTAACGATTAAATCAATCATCAAAAATCGATCTCTTAACGAATTTACAATCAAGCAGAATTTGTTTATAGCCAAATCGAATTTTTCCATTTTATTCAGAGTAATTTAATTCTTAAAACACGTGTAAGTACCGGTAATGAAAATTACAAAAACTGATGTTTGGCGAAAGTGAAGCTACTTGATATTGGTTAATATTAGAAAAACATTACTCCACACTTAGACACTTACACTAAATAAAGTAATTAAAGGAAACCTTATTAAAATCGACTGACTTGTATTTCGAAGAGGTAGGTATTTTAATTGGGGAACCTGATTGTTAGACTTACTAACTTGTTCTAATTCAAGAATTACTACTCGCCACCAGGAAGAGTAGTCAAAATTAAAACACTGCCCACGGCAGAATTTTAAACTACAGCGATTAAACTGAGTAGTTCTCATTGATATAGGCACGGACACAATAGTCTTGTGAATTCTTTATATAAAACGATCCGATAGATCGTTACACAATACTGCCAAGAGAAGAAGGAAACCACATTTTAGGTCCTATGCCAATGTGAAGGCCTTGCTAGGACACAGTATCTAGTAAAGAGAGAGAAGAAACCAGCTGCTTTAAGTTAGGTAACGTGGAGAGGCCACTGTCAAGGCTATTAAGTCTCATTAAGAGGGCAGGGCTAGACCAGGTGCTTTAATCATATACAACAGATGATTGATGTTCACAATAGATCTGTAAAAGTCGCAGTGATATAGGCCAACAGACAACCCAATGAATAGCTATTTTTCGTGTGTAGGAGAATATTTGCCGAATACTTTAAAATATTTACACTTTTTACACTACTTGTTACAACAACATATATATTAATAGAGATAAAAATATTGGAGCGCGTTTTTAAATCGGTGTAAAGTTTTTCTGTAGTTTTAATTTAGATCGCCAATTATATTTGATTATATAAGACATCAAGAATCCTGAAACCAATGGAATTCTCTATTTTGGGTATATTTACGCATAAATTGTTAGAGTCTAGGAATGACTCTATTATGAAGAGGACAGAATATTTGCTATAATAAACCTATTAACCAAGACACAAATGATTTGTTTTTTATATACAAAAATACTTTTTTTTAAGTAAGTACGAGTATTTAGGGTAGGACTCTCTAGATTAACAGCACAAACCACTGTTGTTGTAACGGCACGTTCCCCACTGGTTGTTTTTGCGACATGTTTCTGGCCCTTAGTAGCTAATAACTTTTTTTTGTAAACATATATAAGACAAGATGGAAAATGTTTTGTTTGAAGGAATTTCAGTTGGTCAAAAAAGAAATTGTCTTCAGTGTCATTAAAACATGTTATCATATTGAAAGAAGTAGCTTCGGATGATCTTAAGCTGCTGAAAGGATGACTAATTTTGCCTGCCGGCAGAGATTCTTTGTTAAAATTGTGATTCAGATTATAAGCTTTAGCAAATTCTTTATTGGTATTTTGTTGTAATTTTATAAAAAGTTTTGCAGGAATTGAAAATAAATTTCTCTAACTGGTCTCTTGATCTTTAGTAAATATATAATACTGACCTGTTCTTGGAGTCTTTTTTACTTGTTTGACATCTTCTATTGTACGTCGTCTGTTTTTATAATTTCGAGGCATAATATAATAATATTTTAATCTGAATTAGAAGATAGGGTAACTGGGAACGTTTTTATTTACCCTCCTGCAACCGTTTTCAATTACCCAAATCAGGCATATTAATTTGTTATGCGGAGTAGGGAGGCAGGAATTCAGATATCACACAGTTCCTAAATACCCGCCGTTCTCGATTGCCCCATACTTCCCTGTATTTAATTTTATTATTTAACTACATAACCATTATGGTAAAGTTGTTACTATAAGCTGTCCGTGGGTACGCTGCATAAGTTTGGAAACCGTTTAAATCGTGACCTTACGATTTATATTGATTAAACACACAAATTTAGTATCTAAATAGCAGTTATAAAATTATTCCCATAAGCCGTACTGCCATTTGCTAGTTGTTATAGTTATTATTTTGACCTTTTTAACGTTACTACAATAGTTGGGGAAGAGGACGATCTCAAATTGAGTTTCAGTAAATTGCTCCACTTCATACAACGACAGTCGAACAATATATTAAAGTAATAAACACTAACAATAGAATTTTTTAATAAAACAACAGATAATTTTTTCTTAATTAAAATTAAAATGATTTGCAAAATTGGAAAGGACATTACTAAAATCTTTAAAATTGAATATATAACTCTTGAACGGAAAGTCATAGAGTCATGAAATTGGGTATGTGAAATCCTTACCTCACGATGAAGAACCCTACTATCTTTAGCTCAGATCCTATAATCCCAACGGGAAAATTTTAACGGTTTTTAAAAAATCTTGTAGGTAGTGCATATTTATCTTTCTTTTGTATGCGCTATAACTCTTAAACGGAAGGTAGGGTCATAAAAATTGCTATATAGAATTTTAATGTTATAGGAAAGAACCTTGTTGATTTTGGTCTTAATAACCCTAACAGTAAAATTTTAACGGTGTTCCGAAATCCTTGTATATATTCTAAATTTTCCCACTTTTGTGTATAATATTAGTCTTGAACGGAAAATCATAAGGTCTTTTTTGTAACGGAGTTAAGTTTACTGTAGTCGCTGTAGAATCTTGATGAATCATACCAGCATCACAGAAAATGACCGTGGACTATTGGACGGATTCAATATTTCGTTGTTTACCATTTATTAAAGACCTTGTTTGAAGAAGAGGACGTGTTACTTGACGAAACTCACGTGCGCAACCACTGTTAATTCCAAACCGGACTATGCTAATTCTTCCAGCTCTTACTTTCTTCGAACCAAAGATGGGACGATCACTTTTAATAAGCTATCTAACATGCTTGGTTTCGTTTCTGCACAGTCGATCGACAGGGATCCAATTTTGTTCTTTCCTGGCAGTTATTTGATGGATTACAGCGGACACTGGCTTCATGGTTCCTTATTGAGATCTCTTTTTAATAGTGAATTGGGCGACACATTCACAACTGGTATTAGAAGTGCTTCACCAATAAGAGCATTTTCCCACTTTCTGATAGTTATTTTTTGGTCTGACTTAAAGACATCTAACCATATGCCTCAAAAGGAAAGTCTTTGAACAGTGCGGCCCGTTCTCACTTATGAAGCCAAAACATTAACCCTTACAAAAAAGACAGTAAACATTATTCGTGTGACTCAGAGAGCCATGAAGAGGTGGATCTTGGGTATCTTTCTTAGATAACGAATCTTAAATCAAGAAATACGTCGTAGAACAAAAAAAAAAAGAGTGTGCGTGTAACCTTTACGCGCGATTAAAGTAATAGTATATTGTAATACAAGTGTTACAATGACAGAGGTTTCGTAGTACGAGTTCAGTTTGTGAAACGAACCGCGAAGCGGTGAGTTTCGCAAAGAACGAGTACTACAAACCGTCATTGTAACTCGAGTGTTACATACTATTTTTTATAATGAACTTTTAAAAGTATAAAAAATATATAAAATGAGAGTTTTTTGAAATATTTATTTATGTTGGCAATCTTGACACTTTTGACACTTGTCAGTATTAATGATTTTAAATTTAAATGTTTGTCAAATTTGTATAAAATATTCCGAATTTAGCAAATAACGCTGATAATGTAGTTAATAATTTAGTACAACATACTTTTTGATTTACTACCTGAACTCTTTCGTTGACAATCAGTGCAGTGCAACCAATTGTGTACAACAAAAAGTTACCAAAAACAGTGTTACAATGGATCTATTTCGATACTGTTTTTAGTGTCGAAATAGAAACTTTGTGAACGTGAATTATAAAAAACTTATTTGAAGTACGTATCATCGCAAAATAAATTCAAATTCAAAATATGTTTATTAAAAAGTAGCTACAGTAAGTTAACAGAAATTAGATGCTTATATAAATTATAAAATTCAGTATGAACAATTTTTTTTTCTAAAACTAACACATCAAGAGATTACAATTCAATTATATTTATTGTCTATATACTTTACAAAAAATGATATAATGTTATATTTTAGAAAGTTTTTATATTTTCGCCGTCATCTTCCTTGTTTCGGCAACAAGTAATCCTGGTAAATTTATAGCAGAATCTAAATTCTGCGTTTGGTGTAATCTTTTGACTCCATGTAAATTTGGAACCGTAGACTCTGCACCTAAACATGACAGAAAGTAAAATAAAATTATTCTTAAATTATTTCAACCGATAATAAAAAGTAAATTAACATTAAAAATATATACTTGTAGCTGCAGTATTATCAGTATTACGTTTTGTGTAAACTGGAATAGTACCATCAACAATAAAATTCATAATATTTTCACCAATTCGATCTTCTCTATCAATCTCAACTTCATTTTCATAAATGTTATGGTTATCTTCGGTAGGATCTTCATCATAATTGTCACGCAATAGTTGAATATTGGCATCAACATGGGCTTCATTTTGGGTAGTGTCTCCAATAAATCTGATACTTCGTAAAAATGTGTGAAATGTTGATCACGAAGATGAAGATGAATCCAGTTTTGTGTATCATTCGCTTTAAAATGACAATAGATAGTGTCTTGATTCTTTGTAGCTGTGTTTTAAAAACAATAATGTACACAAACATTTTGATTGTACATTTTTGAAAATAAATACAAACAATCCAAATCTCCATAATCATTAGTGCTTGATAGAATGTTATATGCGGATTGTGGCAGGAGTTTAAATAGGGTGAACCGCGTAACTGATTTCTCAAGTCACAAGTCTTAATTTGAAGATGAATAACACTTATGACGTAGAGCTTGGAAAATATGCAAAATGCATATTAAATGCATACAGGCATATTTTCAATAAACTACATAAATGCATATGCAAAATTTTATTTTGCATATTAGATCTATTTTTGATAAATCCTTTAATTTTAAACAGTTTACTTGGAATTATGGGAAATCTCAATATTTATTTTTATTACCTTCGACCTCCGTTGTACCTGAGTAAATGTTATTAAGGGTATTTATATATTTCTTTGAAATTTATATTTATACCTGAATACTTAATATTACCTAAAATAAATTATCCGTTTGAAAGAAATCTCTTCATTCATAAGTTTTGTCTCTTAGTGAAAGTATTGTGGTGAATACAAAATGCCAAAGCAACCATTAGACAAAACAGCCTTAATAAAAAAGTGGATTATTAGTAAACCTTTTTTAAAAACTGTGGATTCCACGCACGTTTTTTGTACCTTATGTAATAAAACGGTAAGTTTTTAATATTTATTTATAACTTTATAAGTTTAAATATGCGACATAAAAAAATTGTTATTTTCATTGTATCTTTTTTTTTAATAGATTAGATGTTTGAAAAAATTTCAAATTGATCAGCATGTGCTAACGGCTAATCACATTTCAAGAAAACAGTTTCCTAAAGAAAAAGTTCAACGCCTGTTAACGGAAAATATTGGGAATTGCAGTTCTGCACAGGAGACATTTAACAAGGATTTATGCGACCTTTTTTTAGGATGCAATATTCCAATATATAAATTGCAGCACCCGATATTTCAATCTTTTTTAAAAAAAAATTGTCAACCAAATATTAATATACCAAGTTCTTCTACATTAAGGAAAAAATATGTTAATGAAAGTTACAATTCAGTGATGGCTACAATAAAACAAAAAATTGGCAATAATTGTATCTGGTTCTCCGTTGATGAAACAACCGATGCACAAGGTCGTTACATAGCTAATTTTGTTATAGGGGTTTTAAATGAAAATGAACCCGGTCAAGGATATTTGATTAGTACCAAATTGTTAGAAAAAACCAATAATCTAACAGTTGCACGGTTTGTTAATGAAACAATTATGAATTTTTATTTACCTCATCAAATACCTTCCGAAAATATTCTGTTAATGTTAAGTGACGGTGCAGTTTATATGATTAAAGCTGCTGAAAATTTAAAAATATTTTATCCAAAATTGGTTCATTGTACATGTTTAGCTCATGGCTTAAATCGAGTTGCCGAAGCGGTTAGATTGGAATACCCCCAAGTAAATAGTTTAATTAATAATATAAAAAAAGTTTTTCTGAAGTCACCTTTAAGAATTCAAGTATATAGAGAAAAACTACCCGGTTTACCTTTACCACCTGAACCTGTTCTTACACGGTGGGGAACTTGGTTGAATAGTGTTAAGTTTATCGCCGAAAATTATGATGGAATTAAAAATGTTATTTCTGAATTTGACAGTAAAGGTTCTGCGGCTATTGAAGAATGTCATATTTTATTTAAAAATCAACTAATTAAAAAAAATCTAATTTTTATAAAAGATAATTACTTGTCAATTGCAGATGGTATTAAAAAACTTGAAGCAAGAAATATGACTCTTAATTGTAGCATTAATATTGTACATTCTTTAAAAGAAATAATTGTTAAATGTAAAGGGGCAAGTAATATACAAGAAAAACTAATGTACATTTTAAATAAAAATGAGGGATTTAATACATTATGCGAATTTAATGAAATATTAGAGAGAAATAGAAGTAATGAAAATTATATTTACAATATGTTGTATAAATTTAAATTTGCCCCTATTACTCCTTGTGAAGTGGAAAGAACATTTTCCAATTATAAGCAAATTTTTACAGACCGCCGTCAAAGTTTAAATATCGATACTATGGACAAATATTTAGTTACATATTGTTTTTATTCCAATGGATAAATAGTTGTAGGTTGTTATTGTATTTAGTATGTATATTATTCTAGCCAATAAGTGTAATATTATTTTTTTATAAATAAACCATTAAAATATATCTCTTTTGTGTTATTTTATTAATTTTTTTTTAAATTTAAACTTAATCTTAATATTATAATAGGTGCATATATAGAGCATAATTGCATGTATAAGTGCATATTAGACAAATTTTAAGTGCATATTTGCATGCATATTTCGGATATTTTAAATGCATATTTTCCAAGCTCTACAGCGAGTGGAATAGACAATTACCATCGCCAGAAATTGCTGTGTTCCTGTGTAGAATAACTTCGGGAGTAATGCATTCATTACGCTGTTCATAAATTTGAAGTTGTTGGCTGTGAAATTGATTTTCTTGTAGCGTTACATTTTCTATATTTTCAACAGCCCTACATTGTACGACATTCTCTTCATTACTGTCCAAATTTCGTGTTTTCCTGTGAAAAAAATGAGAAAAACGTAAAGTTAAATAATATTGAGGCATATATTACAATTTGTTTTTAAATATTATTAAATGAAATTAAATATCCACGTAAGACTTTTCTTCATTACGTTGACGAAATTTCCTTTGACGTTCAGCATTTGCCTTCAAATCTTTCTGGCGCTGATAATATGCCCTTTGAAGTGCACATTTCCTTTTTCTTTTTAGCTCTTTAAGCTTATAAACTAGAATATCTAGGTATAAATTATAGGTAGGTATAAATAATTATGTATACACAGTGTAATTACACACCAAAAATAAAATGTATGTATATAGATTACTCACTTATTTTCATTTTTTTCATTTTCATTTTTCTTCAAATTTTTCTGGCGCTGATAATATGCCCTTTGACTTTCACAATTTCTTTTTCATTTTAGCTCTTTAAGTCTATAAAACGAAAATAGCTAGGTATAAATAATTACGTATAAATAGTGTAATTATACACCAAAAATAAAATGTATGCATAGGTATAGAGTACTCACTCATTTTCAATCAATATTTTTTCATCACTTTCTTCATTCATAAATCCACTTTGTGTAATCACATTTAAAACAAACACTTTGTAAAAATATTCAACAACAATGTATTTTGGTTGACAAGCTGTCAATTTGACAGGTCAGCAAAATATGTATATTATGTTGCCTGATAATATACAATTACAGATTTAACTTTTATTTAATATAGTAGGCGGAATCGTGTTAGGTATTTTGAATCAGGTTTTGTTTCCGTTACATTAAAATGACGTCACGTCCGTTAGAATTACTGAGTTACCCCCAGTCGCGCCTAAAGAAGTTTTACTTTAAAAATTGACGCTTACACAAGAATCACGACCGTGAAATAGAATTAAGCAATTCACGTTTCTAGATTATCAAACAACTGATATATAAGACATATTGTAGAGGAAAGCCAAGACAAAAAGCACACCGGAGCAGAGGCCACCCAAACCAGATGGACCGATGATATAAAGCGAGTTAGCATAAACTGGATACAAACTGCGCAAAACAGAGATAGGTGGAAGGAGCTGAGGGAGACCTACGTCCAGCAGTGGATCCATATGGGTTGTTGATAATGACGATGATGTTTGGATTTTACGTTAGCCATTCTTAGTTTTAGTAGTTGGGATTTAAGTGAGGCCACGAGATATCTCAGTTATGGCCTTAAATTTAAACGCCAATGATAAGGCATCTAAGAAAGCTTTTGGTGCTGCAAAGCGAAGCGTTCTCTGCATCTTTAGGTCTTTTAAAATGTCGTTAAAAGTCTGGACAGCTGAACACTTTAGTATACTTTTGGATGTAGAGGCCAGGTTAGCTTTAAATTTTTAAATTAGTTCCTTATCTTTTTACCTTTTGTTTTTTAGCTGGGATTAGGTGGGTAGAACCATATTGCATTTTTAATCGCTTCACCAATTGGTTAAAGCATTTGGACTTGCCAGTAAAATTTTAAAATACATTTAGAACTTCGTCACGGATTGTTACGAAAGAGAGTTATTACCTTATCTGTTTAGGTCCATGCGTTGTAACCATTCGCTGCATTAAACCCTTTAAGTACCTACTTTGACCAAGGCATTTTGCCATTAAAGGTAGGCCATTTAACCTTTTCCAAACTCTCAGATTGTGTACACTTATATCTCTGGAGACTTGACAGAACAACCAATGTGCATTATTCTACAGCTGCCTAAATTTCAAATGCTGATAAATCCATAATACTGGTCTAACTGGTTTAGTGGTTCCGCAACTTTCTTTGATAATTTCCGAGTTATTTCCTCTTGTCTGGACACTTCACAAATTGGGCTTGCTACCTCAATAAACTGACTAAACAATTTTTTATTCGTCTATTTAGACAGTGTAGACAACTCTGTGAAAAGCGTGGACATCTTTTCATTTAATATTTTATTTGATATCCCAGCAGATACCTTAAATATGTTTTTATTTAACTGTCATTTAATTGGATATGTTAGTGAGTGGGTGGAAATCTTCTCTTCAACCTAAGTAGACAGCATGGACACATCGGTGGAAAGTGTGGATATATTCGTGGAAAGCGTGGTCATCTTTTTATTTAGCTTTGTAGGTATCTGATTGGATATTTCTGTGAAAAAACTGAAAATATCGTTAAAAATATTATTTGTATTGAATGACTGTGATATGTACTATTATTTATAATATTGTATTGTGTTTTAATGGGCTCTGACCCGTAAATAAATAAATAAATAAATAAATAAATAATACAAAGATAATACACAGCACTGTTTGGCTCGATGAAACGAATTCCTTTTGAAACGTAGAAAAAAATCAACATGTTTTCACTTTTCTAAACAGCTTTTTTCGAATTTGGCTTGCCTAGAGGCTTCCATGCCGAACTTTTACGCTTGGTTCTGGGATCGTATTGAAAACAACACAATTCGTTACCAGTCGCAATATTGTTTAAAAAGTTTTTATCTTTCTTGGCCTCTTTAATGATGTCTCTCGGATGTTGAATTCGAAGCATGTTTTGAACATCCGTGAACTTGAGTGAAACACACCGTGAACACACCTTTTTCATGCTCAAATTCCAGGTCAAATGCGATAGAACGATTCTTTAATATTTAATTCCCTTTGCATATATTTTAGTGAACATTTTGGCTTATTTTGACAGTTTCTGGCGTAATCACAAATTTCTGCTTGCAATAGGTTTTCGTCTTCCAGTGACTCACGACCCTCTTTGAACCGTGTAAATCACCCGTCGTCTACGAGATAAACATTCATTAACATAAACTTGTTTCAACTATTAATACGTTTCAGTAAATGTTTTACCAAATTTAAAATACTCTTTTTTTAGCTCTTTGGCTCTTTATTCGATGCTCATTTTTCGACCGAGCACAAAAACTCGGCGTGGAGTGGTTCGATTGTCACGAGATATAGACAGAACGTCAATGAAAGATGGACTTATAGAACGCTAGCCACAATAACAGATGGCGCTTCTATTATTGAATATTTCTTAAAAACCCTGTTTACTTAGCTTCAGACCTCGTATTTATATTACTGTTTTATCAATAATTTTTAACCGAGTAAAAATACGTTTAAATAAAAATTTATATCAGCTGATAAAAATTAATGAAGTCAGATTGATAACTGTTCTAAACTAAATATTATTGTATAATACTCTGTCGGTATACCTATTGCATGTGTAGTATATTCTTAAACGTGAACAATGTGGTTGATTCTGTTAGTGTTTGCAGTATCACTTTTTTATTATTTGATCCAACGGAACTATAACTACTGGAGTAGAAATGGGATACCTGGTCCCAAACCTTTGCCCTTATTTGGCAATTTTTGGGATGTCGTTTTTGGAAACCGAGCTATTGGACAACTTTTTACAGATTGTTACAAGTAAATTTAATTTTTATTTCACTTTTCGTATTTTAAAAAGGCATAAATGTTTTAACTAATAGTAGTATAGTAGTAATGGTAAAATGTCTAAATATCTGTACTATTTGAGCAAAAAGATGTGCGTGTTTTTTTAATAACCTAAGAGAGTGCTTAAAACAAAAAAAAAACTAGTGTAGAAGTTATACTTCTATGCACGCGCATGGATTCATAAATTTGTATGCGAATGATTTAGCAAACTCATTATATGATATCCGTGGTAAGCGACCCCAAAAACCTCCTAGTACAGTGTGCACACTCTTTTTGTATCGAATTTGCACCATCGTCATTATTATAATCGTATTTAACAACTCAAAAAACCACCGAGTACCTACCAAGTGTGCACTAATTTCGTACAGAATTTACATAAAACCCCAGGAGAAGAGGTAAATAACCTAGACACCAAGTGCCGCGGAATCGTGATATTCGTGTTCAGCGAATCCAAAAACCCCGAGTATATAAATTGAACCCATTTTCAGCAATACTTACCGAGTTGTAAGTTTTCTCTTTATTGTCTGTTCGGAATGTACTTTTCGAATGCAGAAATGCAATTTCCATTTTTACATTATAACATATAGCGACAAATTACCTGATACTTTAACGAATCCAATGCAAAAAAAGCATTTCGATCCATCTTACGTTAAAAAATTCGGAGGTTTTGGTGCTTTATTTCCTCGACTAATCGTAAAAACTCTGTTTCTGTAGCCAACAACCTCAAAAGCATAGTGCAGGATATACTGCAACCATGTGATGGTATTTTAGACTACAATACAATACTCATTACTAAATATTATTATTAATATTATTAATATATAATACCAAACTTATATGTTAACTTACGTGACAGAATTATAAAATAATCTGTCAAATAATCATGAGGTCCGTCACTATGATATTCATACATTAGTTCAGACTGTTTTTTGTATATCTATCCCTTTTCAATGTACTGAATGTTGAAACAGTATTCAAACGACTTATAGTTATGACTAATAACATGTGATAAATATTTCATCTTTATTTTTACCGACATATACCTTATAAGTGTGTCTGTCTCTCTCTTACTCACACCATTACATATGTAATGATTTTTCCCATTTAACTGTACACAAATCTTTTCCACCGAGTGCATGAATAGAAGTCTAACTTCAAAAAAATAGCTGTATAACCCTAGTTGGATCCTGGCTGACCACATAATACGCCTCCTTTTCTTTCGATCTTGCAATAGATCTAGTGGATTCGTTCTATCCATTGCTCCTAAAACTTCGTTTATGTTAAGTCATGGTCTTCTAATAGGTCTTCTAATTGTTGGTGTTTCCTTGCACACTAATTTGACCAGTCTATCGTCATCCTGTCTACTCATATGTCCTACCTATTCCATTCTCATTGCTTTCATTACTCGGTAATATCTGGATCTCTATATATTTTTTTTAATTCGGCGTTCGTTCTTATTCTGTGTTGTAGCGTTATTTCATCTTTTACTTTACCATATATTGTTCGTAGAACACTTTTTTTATATACACTTAATCGATTTTGATTTTGTTTGGTTCACCTCCATGTTTTACATACCGTTCTGTAAATTTTTATTTTTCTTGTAATATTTCTACTGTATTTGCTTTAATTTTTTCCGTAGTATTTTTGTCCAGTGTCAATTTACTTCAAACGTATAGAATTTTCATTACTCTCGCAAAGTTATATTTAACTATCGTTAGGTTCTGCCTTATTCTATGCTTGTGTCCTTGTATTGTACATACGACGTCGCAAAGTAAAACAAAACTTTTAAGAAATATTTGATACTAGTACTGCCATCTGTTATTGGTACTATCAATCAATAGGTACAGCTTTTATTGATGTTCTGTTAAAATTTAATGGCAATTGAACCGCTTCATGCCGAGTTATTGCGCGCAAAGTGACAGTACCTACCTTTTTAAAATCGGTCGAAAAATGATCAACGAACAAAGAGCCAAAGAGGTCTGCTTTAAACTCGGTAAAACATTTATGAAACGCATTGATTATTAAATCAAGTGTATGGTGATAATTATTTATATCTTAGCCAAGTCCACGAGTGGTTTAAACGGTTTAAAGAGCCAAAGAGGTCTGCTTTAAACTTGGTAAAACATTTATGAAACGCATTGATTATTAAATCAAGTGTATGGTGATAATTATTTATATCTTAGCCAAGTCCACGAGTGGTTTAAACGGTTTAAAGAGGGTCGTCACTCGCTGGAAGGCGATGAAAATTTTGGCCTGCATAAATTTGTACTAACGCCAGAATCTTTTGTAAAAGTGCGTCTGTTTATTAAAAATAAACCAAAATCTTTTTGAAATATATGCAAATAGAATTAAATATATCTAAAGATTTGATTTATCGGAAATTTAAGCATAAGAAAGATAGTTGTGTTCACGGTTTTTTCCGCACAAGCTCACGGATAACCAAAAAATGCTTCGAATTTAACACTCGAAAAGACATCATTGAAAAGGCCAAGCAAGATAAAAAAAAATTGTATAATATTGTAACTGCTGACGAAACGTGGTGTTTTCAATGCGATCCCGAAACCAGACTTCAAATTTCGGTACGGAGCGAACCAAATCCGAAAAAAAGCCGTTTGAAAAAGTCTAAGGTCAATGTTGATTTGTTTCTACGATTTAAAGAGAATTATATCCAAAGAATTCATTCCAGTAGGTCAATAAGCTAAAATCCTCATTCGAATAACTGGTGGACCGTGCAAATCGCTCATATATTTTGTTTTATCTTCATTAATTTTTTAACCCATTTTTTCACATTCCCTTTCTAGTTGTAAGAAATCTTCTTTTACATTGACTGTAGTTGTTCCCATTAAGTCTGTATCGGCAGCGTAAGCCAGCAGTTCGCTTTTTATTTTTGCTGCGCTTATGGCTTTTTCCAATGCAATATTAAATAGTACCGATGATATAGGGTATTTTTGTCTCAAACCAGATTTAACCACGAAAGAGGTAGAAAGCAGTTGTTTCACTTTAACTTTTCATATATTTGGTTAAAATAAAGTTTAAATTATTAGTGGATTACTTGAAATTTTCAAATTAGTTTATACGTAATCAGAGAGATGCAACCCCCTGTAAATCATCCGTTAAAGGATAGTAGTTTTCCAAACTAGTATTAATAGTATATTGTATGGCAAGAGGTGAAACAAGACGATTTCTGACTAGGGCGAGAGTTGATTGCCCGAGCAAAGCGAGGACTGTCTTCGCCCGGTCAGAAATCGTTTTTGTTTCAACCCGTGCCACGCACTATATTTTTCATATCACATGCATTAAAACGGCTCTGTAGCCAGTTGAAGTAAGACTATTTCAGACAAATAATTCACAAGGTAAACGTTACGGAAACAGATGAGACCAACGGAATTGAACCATTAATGACAAAATTGGATCCCTCTTTGTCAAAATTAGAAAAGAAACAGGTAAGAGATCTACTTTACCGTTATAAACCTGTATTTGGTTCTAAAAGTAAATTGGGAAGAACTGATGTTGTACAACATAGAATTGACACTGGTGATGCACGTCCGATTCGACAGGTACCCCGAAGGATGCCTCAAATTAAGAAGGAAGAAGCAGACAGAGCCCTTAAAGAAATGATTTAAAATGGCATAGTCGAACCATCCAGTAGTCCGTGGGCTTCTCCTGTGGTATTAGTGAGAAAGAAAGACGGATCAATGCGGTTTTGTGTCGACTATCGAAAGCTAAATGATGTCACTAAGAAGGACAGTTATCCTCTGCCAAGGATTGATGATGCCCTCGACGCTTTGGCGGGTTCTACTCTGTTTTCTACCTTGGACCTTAAAAGCGGATACTGGCAAGTTAAAATGAATCCTGCAGACAAAGAAAAGACTGCCTTTACCAGTGGATCAGGGTTATGGCAATTCACGGTCCTTCCATTTGGCCTCTGTAATACTCCTGCGACGTTTGAACGACTAATGGAGAACATCCTGCGGGGTTTGTCATGGGAAACTTGTCTAGTTTATCTAGACGACATCATCATAATGGGTAAGACCTTTAAGGAACATTTATCTAACCTGGAAGAAGTTTTTAAAAGATTACAGAACGCTAATCTAACATTGAATGTTAAGAAATGCCACTTGTTCCAGAGACAGGTCAACTATTTAGGACATAACGTAGGCAAGGATGGCGTTGCTGTTGACCCCGCTAAGATACAAGCCGTTCAGGAATGACCAATCCCTATCGACAAACATCCGCTCCGGAGTTTCTTGGGTCTTTGTTCCTATTACCGACGATATGTCAAGAATTTTGGAGACATCGAAAAACCCTTGACACGTTTGACAGAACAAGATAAGTCCTTCTGTTGGGATCAGGAATGTCAAGAGGCGTTTGAAATATTGAAGAAACAGCTTACGTCAGCACCTGTTCTTGCTTATCCACTTCCTGATGGTAAGCTTATTCTGGACACCGACGCCAGCAATGTAGGAATTGGAGCCGTCTTGTCACAGCTACAAGATGGTAAGGAAAGAGTGGTTGGTTACTTCAGCAAAACTTTATCGAAAGCTGAAAAGAACTAGTGTGTAACTCGGAGGAAACTGTTAGCAGTTGTAAAATCCGTCGAACACTTTTATTAATATCTGTATGGCAGAAAATTCCTGATCAGAACAGACCATGCTAGTTTAAAGTGGTTACTTAGCTTTAGGAACCCAGAAGGACAGATAGCAAGATGGCTCGAAAAACTGCAGGAATATGATGTTGAAATCGAGCACAGACCTGGAACAAGACATCGTAATGCTGATGCACTTTCCAGAAGACCATGTCGACCTGATTGCCCCCATTGTACCCGTATGGAGCAGAACGAGAAAAAACTTGCCTTAGTTAAGGTTGTGCCAGGAGACGAGAGCTCTATGCTGGAGGAACAACAAGAACACGATCCCGTTCTGAGAAAGATTAGGGAGTGGAAGAGAATGGACCGTCGTCCGTTGTGGAGAGAGATATCCTCATCCTCTCCTGCTTTAAAAGCATACTGGTCCCAATGGAACTCTTTAATTTTGGACGGAGGGCTCGTTAAAAGACTTGTAGAAAATTCCGAGGGCACAGAAACAAGGAAACAAATAGTGGTCCCAAGAAATGCTGTACCGAAAATTTTAAAACAGATGCATAATGATAGTTCTGGAGGACATCTGGGTATCACGAAAACGCTGCAAAAGATCCGAGATAGATTTTACTGGGTAAATTGCACTAATGATGTTAAAGATTGGTGTCGTAAATGCACTACATGTGCTGCCAGTAACGGTCCGCAACGAAAACCGAAGGCGGAAATGCGGCAATACCTGGTTGGAAGTCCTTTTGAAAGAATCGCAGTAGATGTATTGGGGCCACTGACACAGACCGATGCAGGAAACAAGTACATCTTTGTTGTAATGGACTACTTCACCAAATGGGTTGAAGCATATGCAGTTCCCAATCAGGAAGCCACCACTTTAGCAGATATATTGGTTGAAGAATTCGTAAGCCGATTTGGGGTACCATTAGAATCACATTCAGACCAAGGAAGAAATTTTGAGAGCAAGCTGTTTCAAGAAGTTTGCCAAAGATTAGGCATCCACAAAACGAGAACCACAGCGATGCACCCTCAGTCTGATGGAATGGTGGAACGAATGAACCGGACTATAACCAACTATCTGTCAAAAGTGGTGTCAGATTGTCAGAGGGATTGGGATCGACATATTCCACTATTTCTAATGGCAATACGATCGGCCATCAACGAATCAACTGGCCAAACGCCTGCGAAGGTCCTGTTCGGTAGAGAAATGAGGCTACCATGTGACTTGGTGTTTGGTTGTAAACCTGGTGAAGAAATGGCACGTGAACAATATGTCGCCGACCTTCAGAATCGAATGGAGAATATACACAACCTGGTGCGTGGAAAACTACAATTATCTAGTGATCGGATGAAGAGGTACTATGACACACGGACAATGGAAAAGAGTTACCAAGTTGGAGATTTAGTCTGGCTCTATAACCCCCGACGGCGTCGAGGTATTTGTCCCAAATTACAAAAGAACTGGGAAGGTCCTTACACCATCAAAAGGAAGATTAACGATGTCATTTATCGGATCGTGAAAATTCCCAGAGGGAAACCCGTCGTGGTACATCACGATCGTTTGGCGCCTTACCAGGGAAACCACAGTGGAGATGCGCAGCAACTCCAAGAAGATGGTTTGGCTGGCTCAGGGAGTGTGCGGGATTCCGATGTAGGAAATAACATTCCAGGAGGAATGAATCTAAGGAGGGGGCAGTGTAACGGGATAACCGTAAAGGAAGGGACCTTAATTTGAAAGATTGTTGTTGACAGTTGATTTTTAGAAGTTTGTAAAAAAAAAACAACTGACCATTTTAAATAATGTTTCTAGAAAATTCTAGAAACTTCTAAACACACTAACTAGATTAAATAATGTTGTATATAAGGGGATGCACGGACAGTTAACGTCAGTTCGAGTCAAGTGTTCAGAAGAGTTCATTGTATTGTCAAGTAGTTAGACGTTATCCAGCAGAGTTCAGTGTATCTTAACAATTTTGTAAATAAATTGTGTAAAAAGCCCCCATACGTGTTTCAATATTAAAAAAATATTTATGCCCAAGATAGGGTTGTTTTCACTTAAATAGCAAAATCCCGATTCGGCGTAGGGTAAATTTTGAAAAGGTTATAATACTAGTTAAATTTAAATTTTTGAGGAAATCGACCTTGATTCTCAAAATTTTACAGGAAAATGGTTATTGTCTGGAGTATTAAGAAATATTCAAAAACGTATCAAAAAAAAAAAAATATATAAAACAAAGTATTGACGTATACCGTTAAAAAATCATTTAAAAAAAATAATTCAGGTTATACATACAAACAACCAAAATCAATTTTGATAAACAATATATTTAAAAGAAAATAAAACCGTATTTAACACATAACACAACATTTACTGATATCAAATTATTATTAAAATTTAATATCAACATAAACATAATTAGTTATTCATAGAAATGTTGTTGTAAAAATCATGTATAAAATATAACAATTACTAAACTCTCGATAAAATATTGAATTTTTCAATAACTGTAGGCAATAAATTTAAATAATTTTAACTTGAATCGACCCACTTTTAACAGTAATGTAGAGTAAGTAAAATCGAAAATATGTAGAAACTGTAACTCGCTATCTTAATTTTTAAAAAAATACTTTGTGTTTTTTTTGATAAAAACTTTCTTTTTTGTGAGATAGATATTTGCAAAATTTAAAGAAATTTTTCATATAGTTGAGATTATCTGTTATTTAAAATAAACCGCAACTTGCTATCTCAATTTTTAGAAAATTCGATATTGTGTTTTGTTGTATCTCTGTTGTTTTTTAAAGATATTTGCAAAATTTAAACAAATAATTTGGACATTATTAAGATTAATAAGATTATCGTAAGATTATTAAACACAAACCGCAACTCGCTATCTTAATTTTTAGAAAAGTCATTTGTGTTTTAGCAACCAAATTATGAAGTACACATTATAGATACCAGAAGGAAATGAAAGTTTCTACGAAGTGTGTAAAATCTTTAATAATCGGCTAAGCGCTTTCGGTTTACAAAACCATCTTCAGAGCCTCGTCATTCCGACTTCCACCAACACGTGGTTTACATGTTAAAAATAATAAAATTAAAGACATCACGAGAACATATTAGAATCTGACACGATTAAAACTTAAATTCGGGTTTCGTTTAAAATCTCTATCACATTCTTATCACGTAAATAACATTTCAATAGAAGGTTAAATTTAAAACGCAAATCGCAACCCAATTATGGAGTACACACTGTAGATACCAGAAGGAAATGAAAGTTCGTACGAAGTGTGTAATCTGTACTAATGTTATAAAGCTGAAGAGTTTGTTTGTTTGAACGCGCTAATTTTAGGAACTACTGGTTCGAATTGAAAAATTCTTTTTGTGTTGAATAGACCATTTATCGAGGAAGGCTATATAACATCACGATGCAACTATTAGAAGCGAAGAAGTAATGGAAAATATGAAAAAAACGGGGAAAATTATCCTTGAGTGCTTCCATTGCGTGCGCTGCGAAAACGGTTCAAGATACCAAAAATATATGTATAAAAGAATTATTCCTCTTGAAATGATACAAAAAAATGTCTGCCACAGTATATGTCTATCTTTTAAGATTAACTCACTAGAACCGTTTTTATGGTACTCAAATTTGGTCGAAATTAATGCATTATTTGTTAAGAGTTGCATCAACGTAATTATATTAATCTTTATCCAAATACATGTGTTGTTGATTAAGAGTATTTAATTGTAAACAAATTTGTCTTTAACATTACTTAATTTCAATGAACATCTTAGAAGCTATTACAATTTTAAAATAACTAGGACGCCACTGTAGGTTGGCGCAGTTATTATCTCATATATTTAAACGAGAATTTCTTACTAAATTAAATACTATAAAGCCACCGTAGAGTGGTGCAGTGTATATCTTATATAAAATATCTGATATAAAAAAATCAATGAAAACAAAAAAAAGCAAAATGGTAAAAATTTAAAAAAATGAAAAATCGAAAAAATGTCACGACAGTGTTATGCGGTACAAAGTCCGCCGGAACAGCAAGTATCTTTAATAATTGGCTAAGCGCTTTCGGTTTACAAAACCATCTTCAGAGCCTCGTCATTCCGACTTCCACCAACACGTGGTTTAAATGTTAAAAATAATAAAATTAAAGACATCACGAGAACATATTAAAATTTGACACGATTAAAACTTAAATTCGGGTTTCCTTTAAAATTTCTATTATATTCTTATCACATAAATAACATTTCAATAAAAGGTTAAATTAAAAACTCAAAGTCAACCAAGTTTTAAATGACGAGGAATGACGAGGCTCTGAAGATGGTTTTGTTAACCGAAAGCGCTTAGCCGATTATTAAAGATTTAACACACTTCGTAGAAACTTTTATTTCCTTCTGACTTTTGTGGTTTGTTTTTTACGAAATAACAGTGTGTTTTGCTTTATTCTTAGATTATTGCAAAATGTAAACAAATTTATGATCTAGATGAAATTATTTATTATTTAAAATAAATTGTAACTCGCTATTTTATTTTTTTATCTTGTTTTGTTTTGTAGAAAATGTTGTATTTTAAGATATCTAAAAAATTTAAACAAATTTGTTATATAAATAAGACTATCTCAAATTTAAAACAAACCGCAAATCGCTAGCATAAATTTTAAAAAAGTTGATCGTGTTATGTTTTTTTCGGTTGTTTTCTCAGATATTTTATTATTATTTGAAAAAAACCTCAACTCGCTATATCAATGTTTAGAAAAGTGGCTCCTGTTTTGTTTGTTAAGAAAAATCACAGAATCGTCGATATTTAAAAAATTTAAACAGATTGGCGATCAAGATGAAATTATCTATTTTGTTTTGTGACAAAAATCACTGTATCTCAGTTGCTTTTTAAGATACTTGCAAAATTTAAAAGAATTTGTGTTTTTAATAAGGTTATCTATTTTTGAAAATAAAGCGCAACTCGCTTTCTCAATTTTTAAAAAAGTCGATACTGTTTTGTTGTATTGAGAAAAATGCTGAATATTGATTGCTTTTTTTGATATTTGCAAAATTCAAACGAATTGGTGATCTAGATAAAATTATCTATTATTTAAAAAAAAATGCTATTCCCTATCTTAATTTTTAAAAAAGTTTTTTTGTTTTTTGACAAAAATCACTGCATCTCGTATGTTTTTTAAGAAATTTGCAAAGTTTAAACGGATTTGTGATCTAGATAAGATAAAAACAAACCACAACTCGCTATTTCAATTTTTAGAAAAGTTGTATGTTTATGTTTTGTTTTTTGAGAAAAACTGTTGTATTTTGGTTGTTTTTGAGATATCTGCAAATTTTAAACAGATTTGTGTTTTTTAAAAAAGTCGATAGGGTTTTGGTTTTTTTAAACTGCTGTATCTCAACTTTTTAAAAAGTCCATCGTGTTTTGTTTTTTGAGAAAACTGAAGTATATTTGTTTTTTTTTAATATTCAAAAAATTTAAACGGATTTGTAATCTTGATAAGATTATATATTATTAAAAATAAATCACAACTCACTATCTCAATTTCGTTTTTTGAGAAAAACTGCTGTATCTTGGTTGTTTTTTGAGATATTTGTATAATTTGTATAATTTGTAATCTATTATTTAAAACAACCTGCAATTTAGTATCTTATTTTTTCTAAGTTGATTGCATTTTGTTTATAAAAAAAATACTGAATCTTGTTTATTTGCAAAATTTAAACGAATTTGTATGAGATTATCTATTAATTAAAACTAACCGCACGCTATATTAATTTTTTAAATGTCGATTGGTTTGGTTATTGTAAAAAAATCACTGAATTTCGGTTGTTCTTTGAGATATTTGCAAAATCTAAACGGATGCGTGATCTTGATAAAATTATCTAGTATTTAGTATGTATATATTATCAAAGGTAATACCACGAGTCCTTAAAATCTTATAGATAAATTTTTAGTTTCCACGAAAACTTTTTTATTTGGCAAAAATATGAAAACAAACTGAGATGTGATTAAATCACGAGTCTGTAGGACGAGCGATTTTATCATATTCAGTTTGTTTGAGTAGTTTTGCCTAAAATAAAAAAGTTTGAGTCTGCAAAATAAAAATTTATCTTGTAAAATATTACAGGACGAGTGGTATTTGAGAAGATTATTTTTTGAACCATTCTGTACAAAAACTACTTTATTTAAAAAACTTCCTAGAACAACTTATATTTCATAACTAACACAAACGAAATGCCGTTACCCTCCAATTAACTTATCCTGTACACTAGATAGTATTGACAGTTGTCAGTTGTCGTGAGCGTCCTGAAAACAGGGTTATAATTTGAATAAATATTTATTTTTATACCTATTTATACAATTATATTATTAAAGAGAAAATTATTATTTATTTATATATATCTACCTAGATATATCTATTTAAAGTTTACCTACAAGACCACATTTGCCTGTAGGCATATAAAAGTTTTAAATGCATGCAGAACCAGGAAGCAGGTTAGTTTTAAAGTACCTACATATTTGATTTTTTATTATCGTTTAGATGAATTGAATTGTGATAATAATAATAACAAAATATATTTCAGAATATTTAGATAATATAAATGAATGTTGATTTATAGTAAGGTACCTACTTATAAACAAGAAAATTGATTGTTCAATATTGTTATTGAATTTTTGACAGTTCTATAATTTTATCAATACTAGTAAAACCACTAGTGGTTTTATCAATATAAACCGGAATGATTGGCTAGATTTAGCATAAAACATTGAAGATTAAGCGTTTTCATTGGACGAAATCACAAAATTGTGATATTTTGACATGTGAAAAAAATAATCAACTTAAAACAAACGGCAACTCGCTATCTGAATTTTTAAAAAAATCGTTAGAGTTTTGTTTTTTGTGAAAAATTGTCGAATCTCTGTTTTTATTAAAATTGTTTAGTCCATACAAATGTCCTCGTAATTATAGGTAGAAAAATAAAAAAAAAAGAAGCAAAACAATAATTCAACACAGTGTAGATTTTAGAGAAGACTATAAACAAAAAGAAATGTTTTGGGATTAAATAACACTTTAAATTTCAATTTTATTTTCATAATTTATACACCTACCTAGGGAGTATATATAAAAAAAACTTATATCATTTTTGCCAAGAGAAAAATAGTACTTTTGCTGAGGTCTGTATACTATTTATAATTTTTTGTGTCACGCTTGTGGCATAAAGAATGGGTCCTAGTGTTTTGGAATAAGGGGTAGCTTTACCAGAGGCACTTCCCACCCAGGTCGTGGTTATGTAACCACCAGGTAGGTATCTTGCTGAAGGCAGAATCCTTATCAACTGGAAGATAAAGTAGAAGGAAACAAACAATAAATATATTAAAATAAAGAAACAAGCAATATCAACCAATAATTAAAATATGAATAAGAAATAACTAAATACAATGATTTTAACCAATCTTACTAATTAAACTACATGGTGGCCCATATCTAAGGATCTGTTTTAGAGACACCCCAAACGGTGACTGTTACAGACAACCTCAGACTTCGGACTCCTCTTGTCCACTTTAACGACCGGCTATCCGGCTATTATAACCAATTCATATTTTACGTGAAATGTAATAAAAAAAATAAAGTAAAATATAAATTAATATGTAGGACAAAACTGCCCTATCATCGTAAGTTGCAATCGTTTTAAATACAACAATAAAAATTATAAATAAAATTTGGCTCTTATAAAAACTTGAAGTACCCATGTAATTTACAATTACAAGGTAACTATATGGAAAGACAGTTTACAGTCTTCTACAAATGGACGTTCTTTCCAGATTGTTTTTTATTTAATTTTTTATACTAGTAGAATACATCTTTGACGAACCTATTTTCATTTCTCCGTTTTAATTTATGTATATATACTTTTCCTTTTTAGTAAATATAAAGACTATCCAGTTGTTGGCCTCTACAGGTTCACTACACCAATATTACTCATAAGGGATCCTGAGATGATCAAAAATATAGTAGTTAAAGATTTTAAATATTTTTCCGATAATGATGTTTATGCTGATCAAGATATTGATCCAATAATGGGTCGCAATCCTTTTTTTATGAAAGGGTCAGATTGGAAAAATAAAAGAGCACAATTAACACCTTGTTTTACATCAGGAAAGGTAATAGATGTATATTGTATATATTTAGTTTATATACCGTTTTTTTTTGTTTTAATACTTCTAGTTTGTACCTTAAATTTAAAAATATTTATATTGATTTACATTGATATATTTCAGGGTAAAAATCATCAGAAAATATTATTTATGGAATTTTAAATACTCTTAAATTAAAAAGGAAAGCCTTAATGTTAAATATAAGTACAAAATATTTAATATTAACAACAATTACTTTATAAACATTATTATATGATCCTTCTAGAACGTATCCGGAAAATCAAACCTCAATTGTATTTATTAAGTATAAATGTTTAATATTTAAATTAAAAAATGGTGATAAATAATTCATTTTATTTGCTTATTCCATTTAACTGCAAACACTTAATTAAACGTCGAGGTACACCCGAGCACCATAATTTTCGGGGATGGTAGCATAGGACTGTAAAACTGACTAAACTAATTCATATTTATTGTATGTGACTGCTTGTGTAACATGTGCTGGCCATGGAATTGTATGCGCTTGGTGGTCTTGCATCTAAGCTTGAGTATAGGCTGAAATATGGCAATGTGCATTATCCTGCTAAAAACGCCACCTCCTCTCCATTTGAAGCATGCGTCTTTTAAGTAGATTATTTAGAACAACTCAAGTTGTTTTGATAGGATTTTTAAGTGATTTCTGCAACTTTCTTTTGATGTAAAGACACAATTAAAATTATCTTCTTGAAAACGTTGACAAAATTCTATTTTTCGTTCCTTTTGTGAACATGTCAATTATAGGGATTTTTTTAGTTTTCTCTATGTGAAGCCTAGTCTTTTTAGTGACATTCTGGACATACTTTCTATTTCGTTGATTTCCAAATCTGACAGCCAATTTGTATTAAACTCGCATCTTTAGGTTCTTTGTGCTAAAACTACCTAGGACTGTTGTCCTTAATAAAACTACCTTTCAGTTCGAACTCTTTTTAATAACTCCCTAATTAAATATATTATCTGTACAATAAAATATAAAAAGTACAATCACCTAAGGAATTGCTGAATAGCTTATTTATTCCTAACTATTGGTAAAACCCGGAAGGAAAGTGTATTGAACTTACTTGCTTATTTGCTAATGCCAATTCATCAAAACGTTATTAATTTTATAAAATAATTAAACAATTTTAAAATATATTAAATATTTGAATACATCCATTACACCTTTCCCCTTGGCAAAAAAAAATAAAAATTTTATTAATTATTTATTTTTTTGTTTATTTGTGCTTTTTACTAAGTTTTTTTTTTTATACTAATTGTAAGACTATAATAAAACACAATGATATTACATTACAAAATAAAGTTACTAAGAGTAAACATAACATTATGAATGATAAATTTTTATCCTATTTTTATGCACTTCTACCGGTTTGTTACCTATTTTTACAATTACATTAGAGTCCTTATTTTCTATTACATTATATGGCCCTACGAAAAGTGGATCATGTTTCTTAACTTTACCATTATTTTTAATAAGTACCTTATCTCCTACTTTAACGTTAATAGTATTTGTGTTTTTATCCCATAATTCTTTACGATGCAATTTTGATGCCAACAAATTATTTTTCGCGCCATTCCACGCTACTTGCAAACGATATTTTAATTCAAGTGGGTAATCATTAAAATTATATAGTGGATCTATCTGATTTGCTATACTTGATGGAATTCTACTAATTTTGCCGAACACTAATTCAAATGGAGAGTAACGAGTTTCACTGTGAACTGTATTGTTGTATGCAAAACACCAAAACGGCACCCATGAACTCCAATTATTACTATGATCTGAGGCATAGATACGCAAATACGCGCCTAGGTTTTTGTGAGAGTTTTCTATGGCTCCTAAGGTTTCATGATGGTAGGCTGTAGAGTTTAACTTTTTAATTTTTAGTAATTTGCAAACTTCCTGAAATGTAGCAGATATGAATTCGGTACCGAGATCTGTTAAAATTTCATTCGGAATACCAAAACGAAGTATAAAATTTTCTACAAATGCCCTAGCCACCGAGACCGTTTCTTTATTTTCTATTGGGTATGCTTCAACAAATTTTGTTAAGTCACATTGTAATGTCAGTATGTATCGGTTGTTTTCAATGTCTTGATCTAGAGGTCCTACCAAGTCAAGGAAAACCTTTTGAAAAGCTGACGTAGCTGTATTTGTGATGGTTAATGGTTGCTTAGTGTTCTTAGAATATTTGTATCTTTGGCAAGAATCGCAGCGTTTAATAAAACTTTCAATATCTTGTTTGAGTTTTGGCCAAAAATATAATTTTCTTATATTATTATAAGTTCGGTTAATACCCGCATGACCCCCCGTGGGAAGCATATGGTAATCATTAATAATAAGCTGTTGCATTTCTTTATCCGTTATATTTTGAGCACTCTGAATTACTGATATTTTTATACCTGAATTTTTAATATTATTGGGAACTTTAAAAAAATCTTTTATGATAGATGCGCATTTTCTATTCTTAATTATCACCAATTCCGGAATTTTTTCACTTTGACAAATTTTTTTCAGGGCTTCCAAAGTTGTGCCTAGGCCAGACTTTGTTAAAGTTGCCTGATTTACATATATAATATTTGACTTTTTATCAAATATAGTGTTCCCATAATTTTCATAATATATTTTTGTTTTCATATTGACTAACTTATTAAAATAACTATCCGTAACAAAACGCAATTCGACGCATTCTGCTGGAGCCTTCAATAATTCCACTACTCCAGGGTGATCAAGCCTTTCGTTATTAGGAGTATTGAATTCTCTTACAGAAGCATCACTCTTTGCTTTTGAGGATCTTGTCACTACATTTATGCTTTCGGTTTTAGGTGTACAAAGTTGCTTTAGTTCATCTGAAGTAATTTTGACCCGCGACAGAGCATCTGCTAGTACGTTTTCCTCGCCTTTTACGTATTCTATAGTAAAATCATACTCTTCCAATATCAGTCTGAATTTTGTTAACCGGCTAGAGGGATTCGACATTCCAAAAAGGTACAGTAAGGGTTTATGATCGGATTGTATTACAAAATTTCTGCAAAACAGGTACGGTCTAAACTTTTTTACTGCCCAGCAGATAGCTAACAACTCTTTCTCTATTGTGCAATAATTTTTTTCTGCTTTGTTGAGCTGTCGACTTGCAAAAGCAATAGGTCGATTATCGTTATTTGTTAGTACAGCTCCTAACGCTTGTGATGATGCATCTGTTTTTACAATAAATGTGTTTTTGTCAGAAAAATCTGGATATACAAGTATAGGCGGCTGGGTTAAAACTTGCTTTAGCGTTTGAAATGCTTTCTCACACTCGGGAGTCCATTCAAAAACTACTCCTTTCTTGCTTAAGCGATTTAGAGGTGCCGCAATGTCTGCAAAATTTCTTATGAATTTACGATAATAGTTAGCAAACGCCACAAACCGTTTGGTTTCGTTTGAATCTTTAGGTAATGGATATGACTTAATGACGCTAATCTTTTCGGGATCTGGTAAAATACCTTTATTTGAAATTACATGACCTAAATATAGTAGTTCTTTCTTTAAAAATTCGCATTTTTGAGGGTTTAATTTTAAATTAACTTGACGTAATCTATTAAATACTTTTATTAAATTTTGATTATGAACAGTTAAATTATTTCCAAAGACTATTAGATCATCTAAGTAAACGAAGCATCTTTCGTAATTTAAACCGGACATCGCTATAGTCATTGCTCTAGAAAAAGCACTAGGGCTGATTTTTAAACCCATTGGCAATCTCGTCATTTGAAATTGACCTCTATCAGTCGTAAAAGCTGTACAAGGTCGCGACGACTGATCTAATTCTACCTGATAGTAGCCCTGAGACAAATCTAGATGTGAAAAATAAACTGCCCCAGAAAGAGAATCTAAGATTTCGTCTATACATGGTAAAGGAAATTTATCATCAATAATTTGTTTATTTAGTTGTCTATAATCAATCACAATCCTATAGCGTTTTTGCCCATTAATAGATTTTTTCTCTACTAAGAGGAGAGGACTAGAGAATGGGGAACTAGCTGGCTCAATTATACCATCGTTCAATAATTTATCTATTTGTTTGTGTATTTCGGATTTTTGGGCATGTGGCAATCTGTAGGGTTTTATATAAACTGGATTTTCATTATTTGTTAAGTGAATGCTTTGTTTATAGACGTTGGTAACCGTAAATGGATCGTTTTCTAAATGAAATATATCGGCGTATTTAGCACATATTTTGTGAATAGATATTTTTTCCTCTTCATTTAGACCTTCTACATTTATTAAATTCAATACCGTTTCTACTCTTTCTACTGAACAATTAATATCGTTAAATTTGTGAATATTAAAATTTGAAACGTTTTCCAATTTTGGTTTAAAGTTCTTTAGCTTAATTTCTCTTTCGTTAATATTTAGAATTTTAACTGGAATTTTATTATAAGTAGGTCTTGCAATAATTCCCGCAACAAAAACACCTTCTGATATTTCTTCTGGGATAATTAGGCTGTCATTTTGTACATTAACTTCAAAATATTTAATAATTTCACAACGAGGTGGAATAATTGTATAGTTATTTTGTTCCGATATTAGTGGAATACTTAAACGTTTATTATTTACATAAAAATAAAACATGAACTTTTCGTAATCTAAAACTGCATTGTGTTTGATAAAGAAATCTGAGCCAAGTATGCCGCTAATATTACTTTCAAAACACTTAATTACGTGAAAACTATGACCTATCCTAATATTATTATACTGTAATGAGATGTTTGTTACTCCGAACGTGCTAGTGCAACCCGATATACCTTTAATTTGTATTTTATGTCTATCATCAATTGTTTGATTTTGGCCAATACTAGAGGAAAAAATAACGCTTATGGAGGCACCGGAATCTAGCAAAAATTTTAAATTATTATTTCCGTATTTTAACCGTACGTAATTTAACCCATTTATATTTAGGACGACATTACTGTTTTTATTGGTTTGAGGGACGAAAAAAATTATTGTTGGTTGCAGTTTCCGTATTTTCTTGGGCATTATTCATGAAAAAGGTACGAGGTTGATTTCGGTTATTCCTCGTGTAATTATTACGTCTATTTTGAGATCTCCATTGATTTTGATATCTCGGGGTATTTGAATTTCTAAAATTACTTTGATGAAAATTTGGTGTTGGGCGATTATAAGTTGATCTATTATTATGATTATAATTATTATTATGTCTAAATCGACCTCGATATGACCCGTTGGGCGTGAATTTCGATTTGCCCTGCATACTGAAAATTTGAGGGGAAGCATTTTTTGTTACCTCCTCGTCTTTGGCTCCTCGTATTGCCTCATTTAATGAAGAGTAGTTACGCGCTTTCATTATGGTTCTTAGGTCATGATTTTTCAAACCATTTACAAATGCGTTAATTGCAAGCTTTTCATTGGTACTTTTTAAGACCTTTGCTGCAGCATCATTGCCGTCAGCCTGTGCCAATGTCAAATTAACCATTAAATCTTCAATTGATTTCGCGTAATCATCGATAGATTTATCTTTTTGTTTTATGGTATGTAAATTTAAAGATAGGGAAGCAGCCGATTGTTTAGTTAATAAATTATTTTTTATATCTTTAATTAAATTCGCAGTGGAGTCATAGGTGGGGTTTAATCTTAATTTAGCAGTTTGTGTTAATCTAGTTTTTAAAACGTATTTAATTAGAAAATCTTTTCCACTGTCATCTAAAACACTATCGTATAATTCTATGGCATCAATTAATTGCTTTACCGAATCCTCGGTATCATTAATTACAGGGATAAGAGAAGAAGCCGTTTTCAAATCAAACTTTTCACCCATATTTACACATTTACTATCACTATCTTTAAGCTCTCTATTGTTTAATCTATCCCTTAATATATTACTTATTTCTAAAACATTTTTTTCTACCGCAACTATAATTTCTTTTACCTCATTAACTACTTCGGGTTTATGAGAAGATAAATTAAATGTTTTCTTTAAATTTGTTAGGTAACTCTTAAATTTATCTAACTCTAATGTTTGTTGCTTAATGATTTCTAAAGAGTTTCGTCTTTGTTGATTGTCTTTAGCTAAGTTTCTCTTAAAAATCTTAATGCCGTCATATAACTCATTAAATGCATCTATATTACTCATTTATAATTAAAAAAAAAATTAAAACTACGAATACCTTAATAACACGTCATTTTCACTTTACGCACTACAGCATCCGGTCCTTCACGACACTACACTAAACTAATTCTTGACTTCTCCTGATTTCTAGTCGGATTTTCTTGTCCAAGTATCTTCGGACTCTCTTAACCAGATAACCCATAAAAACGAAAACAGCCATCGCAAATGCTACGATACCAATCAACTCTGCTGTGGAGAGACCATCTTCCTGAGTAACTTTTGGATTATTCGTAAGACCACCACTGTTACCGGCCTGAGCTATAATCACTTCTTCTTTTGCCTGGTTCTGGCCCATTTTTTTTTTATAATATATTTTCTTTTACTTAGTAATTTGCCACAACTGGCAGGATCGCCATGTATTAAACTCGCATCTTTAGGTTCTTTGTGCTAAAACTACCTAGGACTGTTGTCCTTAATAAAACTACCTTTCAGTTCGAACTCTTTTTAATAACTCCCTAATTAAATATATTATCTGTACAATAAAATATAAAAAGTACAATCACCTAAGGAATTGCTGAATAGCTTATTTATTCCTAACTATTGGTAAAACCCGGAAGGAAAGTGTATTGAACTTACTTGCTTATTTGCTAATGCCAATTCATCAAAACGTTATTAATTTTATAAAATAATTAAACAATTTTAAAATATATTAAATACTAGAGTGCAAAATCGATTAGTCAAAAGATCTGAAAAAAAAATCTTGAATCTTGAAAAAAACACTTTTTTTGAAATTTTTCGACAACGATATCTCACGAACGAATCAACCGATTTTAATTTGCAAAACGGCATTCGACGTGGCTTTTTAAGCTTGAGAGCTGATTAGGTTATGAAATTGATCAATGCAATAGCCAAAAAGATATTCCCAAAAAACATCATTTTTACCAATTGTTTTTTTCGGTTATTTTGAAATTTCTCAAAATCTACCGGCTCGAATCGGTTCAAACTTACAGGGAATCTAAGTTAGATGGAACTCTTTGGAATGCTTTTTATTTCATTCCGATCAGTCAAGCCGTTCAAAAGTTATAAGAGGTTTACATACATCCACACACACACACACACATCCACACGTACATACAGACATACAGACACCCTCGTAAAAATAGTCAGGGGAGGTTCCTAAGACCTCAAAACGTTGAGATCCGATGAAAACTCGATTTTCGAAAAACGGGGTGAAACCAATAACTTCCCGATTTTAAAAAAATTTTTAATTTTTTTTAGCGGGAAGTTAAAAAGTATCCGTCCCCCGTTCAACCTTTATAAAGGGGGTTGATTTCTAAACATAGAATATAAGTAAACCACCACAACCTCTAAAGAGCACACACTGTAATTTTCTAATCCCTTACTTTAAAAACATAGGACTTTCATACAAATTTTCAACCCCCGTTTTACCCTCTTAGGAATAGAGTTTCGTAAAATGCTTTCTTAGCAGATGTTTAGGCCCTATAAGGAACCTAAGTGGCACATTTCAAGTTTGTAGTTCTTATAGTTTCTGTGATATGGTGATGAGTGATCTTTCGCTTTTATATATAGAAGATAGATTAATAGGAATCAATACGTCAAAATGTCCTTCGTTAAAATGTCCGTTAAAACGCATTCTTTTTATTCCTTGTATCGACTCCCTAAATCTGGAAATAAGTCTGCTACCTTGAAACAGTTGGAATTCAAATGGAAATATTTTTCCAGCTGCTTTCAGCTCGCAAGTTGTGCCATAAGTATGCAACCTACCCATATCGGCTACATAAAGCCGTTTTGTATCGTAAGGGGTACCGGATCGGTCCATAGTAAAACACCTAAATCTTTGACAATCGTTGGACACGTGGATATTAGCTCTAACTTGAGCAGCCATTGAAATATTTCCATAAAGCAAATAAGACAGAGATAAAAATAAACACGCTCCATCGCCAGGTATCTCATTCACTCTACATCGGATTGCTAATCCTTCAACTGTGACTGTTACAATTTATCCATCCATTTTTCAAACAAAAGTAAGTTTACTTAACGAAAAATACAAACTTTTTTAAGTAAGTAATCGATATGACACTTTGATATAAACGTCAGTATAATCAATGAAAAAAAAAAACAAATCTAAGCTAGCACCTAATTGGCATGAAACTTTAAAATAAACATAATTTTAATCAACGATAAAAAAAAACAAATATTATTAACTAATTTGGAACGAAACTTGTACACCTCCACAACCTCTAAAGAAAACATTTTAATTTTCAAGTCCTTTATTTCAAAAACATAGGACTTTCATACAAATTTCCAACCCCGTTTTACCCCCTTAGGGTTGGAGTTTTGTAAAATCCTTTCTTAGCGGACGTCTAGACCCTATAAGGAACCTACCTGCCAAATTTCAAGTTTGTATGTCTTATAGTTTCTGAGATACGGTGATGAGTGAACTTTCGCTTTTATATATATAGATTTGAATACATCCATTACAAATTTGCGAAACTCTAGATAAAGTAAGTGTCGTACTACGCCAAAAAGCATTTAAATTGTTTTCTTTAATCTTTCGCGGTTTTCCTAAAACTGGGATAACTTAAATTGTTAAAAATCTGCCTAAATAATAAGTGCAATAGAATAAGAACTGTAGTCAAATATTATTCATGATTTTAATATCGGTCTTTGCTATTAAACTGCAAATAATTTTTATTTAAATATTACTGTATGTTCTTGTTATAATTACATCGGCACATAAAAAACGAATTAGGTTTTTTTGAAAGACCAACTTTTTTATGTTTCTTAATGCCCTGAATTTGAATTTGGAGTCCATTAAGTTTGTGTTGTAGTAAACTTTTAGGTCAACAATCCTATCATCCTATGTCTATAGAATAATCGAAATACAAAAAAGCATTAGGTATGTAAAAAAAAATAAGGCTCTAAAACTCCGTTGGCTGTTCTTTTCATTATCTGCGTCCACTTTTGTATAAGATTGGTCTTATAAAGCAGTATGTCAAATCTCTTAATAAAAACAGCACGAGTTTTCAGTATTTATGAGATTAGTTCCAAGCAATAAGTAAAATTAAATTGAAAAGAGAAATTTTGGATCTACCACAAAAACTTATAAAAGGATGAAATTTTTGTTGGCACTATGAATAACAAGGAAACGCTTTAACTGTTTTTATTAGCATTCTAACCGCTTTTAAAAGCTTTCTTATAGGTTTTAAACAGCATTTTGCACGTTTTGGCTTTTTTCAATGTAATTCGCTTCCTTCTCCTTCGACTGTGTCCATTAAAACGCTTTAATAGCCTTTAAACAGCTCTCAAACCACTTTAATTGCCTTCAACAACTTTTTAAATCGCTTTTAGGAGCTCTCTTACTGGTTCTAAACTGCTCTTGAACCTTTTTAAGTGCTATTAAATAGCTTTCAAATTAATTAAATCACTTTTAACAACTTTCTAACCGCTTTTAGGAGCGTGTTAATTGTTTTTGAACTGATTTATTTACTTTTAAAGCACCTTTTCGCTTTTTTTAAGATCATTTAATTCTTTCTCCTTGGATCAGCCAGCTTAAATGTTTTGAACTGTCTTCGAACCATTTTAACTGCTTTTATCAGCTTTCTAACCGCTTTTAAGAGCTTTCGTACCGCTTTCGAACCACTTTATTTAAGGATCTTTCTAAACAGTTCTAAACCGCTTGAGCTGCTGAACCCCATTCAATACTTTTTCGATTTGTATAAGGTGATTCACTTCCTTCTTTTTCAAACGAGAAAGCTGAAATGTTCTAAAGGCTTTTGAACCGCTTTCGAACTACTTTAATTGCTTTTAACGCTTTCAAACTGCTTTTATATCCGTGTTTGACCCACTTAAGCCACTTTTAAATCGCTGGCTAACTTTATTCTGCATTTGGCTTTTTTCAAGCTTATTTACTTCCTTCTCCTTCGACTAAGTCAGCGGAAACGCTTTAACCGCTTTCTACCCTATTTTAGAAGCTTTGTAACTGCTTTTGTTGCTTTTAAATTGTTTAGGTTTATTCTTTTCTTTTGGGCATTTTTTAAGCTAATTAACTTTCTTTTCTTTCGACTGAACCAGCAGAAACACTTTAGTTGAGGAAAAGCTGATAAATTAAAAAAATAGGTTGCTTAATAAATCTTAAATTGCATTTCCTAAACTCCCATCTTGACTATGCTCCTAAAAACCCTGGAGACTCTGGTAAAGAATAAGGCGAAAGATTTCTTTAACTGTCATGTAAGCTTAATATCAAGGAAGAAGCCACTAATAACCCGATACACGGTTTTGCAGATGCTAGCAACCTACACTGTAGCAAAGCGCACAACCGTCCTATATCTCTAGATATTCTGGAAGAGGACCGAAGATCCACAACGGCTTCTCTAAATCAATATTTGAGAATTGTTGACAAGTGGGGAAGAAAGAATCTTGTTAATTTCAACGCTTTTAAGACAAAGACATGTTGCCTATTTAACAAGAGGCAAACAAACAATTCATCCATCAGAATGAACGATCAGACACTAGTAGCAAGCGACTCCATTACGCTGGTTGGTATAACGATCTCCCAGGATTTACTCTGAAACGAACATATTGCATCCATAGCAACTGCAGCAGGAAAGAAGTTATGCTTTCTATTAAAAGCACGGAAATATTTCTCTCCATTCAACTAAGCTTCTCTTTACAAAGCCCAAATACGAGCTATTGAATACTTTGTCAAGGCTGAGAGTTCTTGATGCAATACAGAGAAGAGCAGTTCGACTAATAAACGACACCAGTATCACCAAAAACCTAGTCCCATTGTCACATCGAAGAGCAGTAGCTGATCTTTCCTTGTTCTACCGATACTTAAACTGGTTTTGCTAAGAAAAACTTCGCTCTATAATGCCTCCACTTGCCAGACAAGTCACTGCAACGCGACGTGCCAACTCCATGCACCCTTATACTATTCAGTGCCAGACATCGAGAACGGATCGATTCGATCGGTCCTTCATCCCCAGGGTTTCCAGATTGTGAAACTCCTTACCTTCCCACGTCTTTCCCACTCGTTCTAACTTGTAATCCGAAATTAATAACTTGTCTCTTCTGCCCCAATAGATGTTCTTGGTACATTTGTATTTAGTTCTACACCTACGAGGACATCATTAAATAGAAAAAAACATGGGATGTTAATATTATGCCTTTTTTAGAATTTTAAGCTCTTTTGGACAACAAAAACAATAAATTTGTATCACGGGCTAACACTTTAGTGTTTTTAATGTTTTCCGCAGATTACTTAAAACTCAAGTCCGATGGAGCAAAACAGACTTTTAATTTAAATTCAGGTCATCAAAAAACATAAAATAATTGGTCTGATCAAAAGTATTGATTTTCTGTTTGATTGTGTTAGTAATCAAGTATAAATATTGATAATCAAATTTTTAGATCAAAGGCATGTATCCACTGTTAGAGCGAAATAGTATCAGAATGGTAAAATATATAGAAGATGAACTTAAAAGTCTTAAAACCTTAGAGGCAAGAGAGGTTTGTATAAGATTAACATTGGACAATGTCGCAGCATGTGCTTTTGGCATCGAAGGAAAATCATTTGATGAGCAGTACAGCGATTTTAGAGAAATGGCAGACCAATTTTTGTCACCAGAACACTTCTTCAGCAAAATAAAATTTTTAATTGCTTTTGCTTTACCTAATATAACGAAATATATAAAATTCAAGTAAGTAAAAGTTGTATAAAAACAAAATTAGATCACATCTGTTCTGTCTGCATTTTTTCATTTATTGAAGGTATTTAAAAAAAAAATAGCTGACCTGGCAAACACTAATATCTTTTTCTCATCTTCCGATTTTGTATCGTTTTTTTTTTGTTTTGTCGTTTTTATCATATTTTTTCTTTAATTTTTACGTTTTTTATATTTTTCGTTGCATTTTGTAACTTTTTGGTAAAATATATTAACATATTAGGTATTACCTTCGGCAGCTTACAGTGGCGTTATGGTACTTAGTTAAGTAAAAATTGCGCATTTAAATTTATGATATATTAACTGCGACACCTTATAATCCATATAAACAAAAATCAATTACTGTTCGGTAGTCTTGCTAAAACTCGAGATCTTCTGGACCGATTTGACCAATTTTTGTTTTGAATTATTTGTGGAAGTTTAGGGAAGGTTTCAACGGTAAACAGAAATAATAATTAACGGAAAATTCTTATAGCAATCATTTAAACTTTCAATACAAATTATTATTTCGTTCCATAAATTCCTAATAAATGGAATTAATGGAGTTAATTTACCGATATAAATCTATTCCATAATTTGTCATCTAATTAAAAATAATTTATTCTATTCTAGTCAAATCATAAAAACGAAAAAATTAAAATGAAAAAAACAGTTAAAACCAGTAAAGATCAAAAATATATATAAAAAAAGAGTAAAAATTGGAAAAAGTAATCAAAAACAAAAAAAAAATAAAGAAAATTTAATAAAGGAAAAAAAAAACAAAAAAAAATCACAATGTACAAAATCAAAACGTTAAAACCGAGTAAAATGAAAAATAATAAAAAACTGAAATAAGAAAAACCAAGAAAATATTACAATAACTGAAAATAATCCTAAGATGTAGAATATCAAAATAAAAACACCAAGAAAATATAAAAAAATCAAAAACATAAAAAACGTAAAAAAATAAAAAAATACGAATAATTATTAAACAATTAAAAAATGTAGAAAAGAAAAGAAAAGTATAAATCAGAAATGGTTTAAAAAATGGTTGGAAAACTAAAAACGCGCGAAAAAATAAGATGTAACCGAATAAACAGGAAAAAAATCGAAAAATAAAAAAAAAGGTTTAAACGAAATGTAAACAAAGGCACACAAACCAAAAATTGAAAAAGCACAAAGAAAAGATTCATAAATCAGAAAAAAATAAGTAAAAAACTCGGTTGCAGAAACATTTGGTAGATAGCGTTGTATCTCGATTACTAAATAACAAGCTGATTTGGATTTCTCTTTGTCCAAAATAAAAACAAATTAAAAAAAAAAGAAATTATAAATATATGGTGACAAAATAATCAAAAAAAAATGAAAGAATGGGAAAAAAACGATATAATTGGAAAAAAATCAAATTATACGTAATAAATTGAAAAAAAACAAAAGGAAGAATAAAAAACAAATAGAATTGAAAAAAAAGGGTACAAATGGGAACAGAAACTATAATCAAATTCAGAAAAAAAAAAAAAAACCTATTAAAAAAACGATAAATTAACAATATTAAAACAAAAACGTTTATTTAAGTATCATTTAACACAATTTTATTTACAAAATTCTGCTGGATAACGTCTAAGCTGCTTGACAATACAATAAACTATTTGACCTTGAACTGCCGTTAACTGCCCATACATCCCCTTATATACAACAAATGAACATTCTGGAAAATTCTAGAAACATTATTTAATCTAGTCAGTGTGTTTAGAAGTTTCTAGAATTTTCTAGAAACATTATTTAATCTAGTCAGTGTGTTTAGAAGTTTCTAAAAATCAACTATCAATAACAATCTTTCAAATTAAGGTCCTTTCCTTTACGGTTATCCTGTTACACTGCTTCCTCCTTAGATTCATTTCTCCTGCAATGTTATTTCCTAAATCGGAATCCCGCACACTCCTTAAGCCAGCCAAACCATCTTCTTGGAGCTGCTACACATCTCCCCTGCGGTTTCCCTGGTAAGGCGCCAAACGATCATGATAGACCACGACGGGGAATTTTTACGATCCGATAAATGACATCGTTAATCTTCTTCTTGATGGTGTATGGACCTTCCCAGTTCTTTTGTAATTTGGGACAAATACCTCGACGCCGTCGAGGGTTATAGAGCCAGACTAAATCTCTAACTTGGTAACTCTTTTCCATTGTCCGCGTGTCATAGTACCTCTTCATCCGATCACTAGATAATTAAAGTTTACCACGCACCAAGTTGTGTATATTCTCCATTCGATTCTGAAGATCGGCAACATATTGTTCACGGGCCACTTCTTCACCAGGCTTACAACCAAACACCAAGTCACATGGTAGCCTCATTTCTCTACCGAACAGGACCTTCGCAGGCATTTTGTCAGTTGATTCGTTAACGGCCGATCGAATTGCCATTAGAAATAGTGGAATATGTCGATCTCAATTCCTCTGACACTCCGACACCACTTTTGACAAATAGTTGGTTATAGTCCGGTTCAGTCGTTCCACCATTCCATCAGACTGAGGGTGCATCGCTGTGGTTCTCGTCTTGTGGATGCCTAATCTTTGGCAAACTTCTTGAAACAGCTTGTTCTTAAAATTTCTCCCTTGGTCTGAGTGTAATTCTAGTGGTACCCCAAATCGGCTTACGAATTCTTCAACTAAAATATCTGCTAAAGTGGTGGCTGTCTGGTTGGGAACTGCATAGGCTTCAACCCATTTAGTGAAGTAATCCATTTCAACAAAGATGTACTTGTTTCCTACATGGGTTTGTGGAAGTGGCCCCAATACATCTACTGCGGTTCTTTCAAAAGAACTTCCGACCAGATATTGCTGCATTTCCGCCTTCGGTTTTCGGTGCGGACCACTACTGGCAGCACATGTGGTGCATTTACGACACCAATCCTTAAAATCATTAGTGCAATTTACCCTGTAAAATCTATCTCGGATCTTTTGCAGCGTTTTCGTGATACCCAGATGTCCTCCAGAACTATCAATAACAATCTTTCAAATTAAGGACATTTTTTCAATTTCTCTTTAGTGTCATTTAATGTAGTCTACTTTGTACACTTTCTTCTAAAATAAAAAAATGATTTAGGTTAATAGCAGAACAAGTCGAAAATAGATTGATAGGGATCGTCAGAGCTTCTATGGCACATAGACGAGAAAACAATATAGTAAAAAATGATTTCTTGGATGGATGTACCAATCTTTTCACCGAAAATGGACTTTTTACTGAAATGGATATCGTTGCTCATGCTGCTAGCTTTTTTGGTGATGGATATGAAACAAGTTCTAGAGTAAGTATTTTTTTTGTTGTATGAAGAATAAGGTAGGTATAATTTGATGTTTAGACACTCTTGCATCAATCATCATAATTTAGCAAGAATTTAGAGAATCGTTAATGGATCCTTGTTACTGTCAGAAACTGTAAAGTGAAATAAATGGTTACGTTAATGTTATTATAAACGTTAAGTAGAACTGAAAGAGGAATGGTAAGATAATGGCAAAATTATAGCAAAAAATATAAACGCAAGTTGACACTCAATAAAATTTAGCAATTATTTAAAAGATCGTTATTGGATCATTGTTACTGTCAGAAACAGTAAAGTAAAATTAGTTTTAACCTTCTAACCTTAATATTATTGTAAACGGTAAAAAGAACTGAAAAAGGAACTGCGAGATAATGGCAATACTGCAGCAAAAAAATATAACAACTGCAAGTAAACACTTAGTTTTTTTCCATAAAAGACAGTTTTCCAAAGAAAATATTGTTTTTTCCGTAAGAAAAACAGGTATTTTTCCATAGAAAGGACGTTTTTTCTACAGAAGTCATTGTTTTCATAAAAACGACAGTTTTTTCATGATTATTTCACTAGACTATTTTTAACTGATTATTTTTTTCACCTGTCAAAATATCACAATTTTGTGATTTCGTCCAATGAAAACGCTTAATCTTCAATGTTTTATGCTAAATCTAGCCAACCATTCCGGTTTATATTGATAAAACCACTAGTGGTTTTACTAGTATTGATAAAATTATAGAAATGTCAAAAATTCAATAACAATATTGAACAATCAATTTTCTTGTTTATAAGTATCTTACTATAAATCAACATTCATTTATACTATCTAAATATTCTGAAATATATTTTGTTATTATTATTATCACAATTCAATTCATCTAAACGATAATAAAAAATCAAATATGTAGGTAGTTTAAAACTAACCTGCTTCCTGTTTCTGCATGCATTTAAAACTTTTATATGCCTACAGGCAAATGTGGTCTTGTAGGTAAGCTTTAAATAGATATACCTAATAATTTTTATTTTGGTAATTTTCTCTTTAATAATATAATTGACTAATTAGCTATAAAAATAAATATTTATTCAAATTATAACCCTGTTTTCACGACGCTCATGACAACTGACAACTGTCATTACTATCTATACTCTATTTAAAAACTAGGAGAGGAGAGTGATTTGAAAAGCCAGACTTACAGCCAAAAAAGTTACTAGAAAATTTACAAGGCGGCAAATTTAAATACATTTCTTTCATTTAAATAAAATTGAAAATAAATGTTTATGGACACTTTATATATAGTCTAAGATGGTCACAAAGTAAACTTACAATAATTATATTAAAAAAAGAAATCAATTAACAAAATATAAATATAAATATTTCACACTTTTAAAACAACCTATAAATGTCACAAATTACTTGATAAATGTAAGTGGCAAATTTTTATAGTGTAAACTTGACTCCAAATTAACCAATAAACAAACGCGAGTGTTGCCAACTTAAATTCAAATCGCTCCTTCTAGTTTTTAAATAGAGTATAGTGTACGGGAGTGTAATAGTAAACATTTCAGTTTGTTTTCGTATTTTTGCCAAATAAAAAAGTTTTCGTGGGAACTAAATATTTATCGATAAAATTTTAAGGACTCGTGGTATTACCTTTGACAAAACTGCAGAGCAACAGCACGTTCCATATTGACAATACGTAATATTTCAGCGACAAAATTATGACAGATCCGTTACTAAGGTGTCTGGTATTTCTATAGTTGTCAGTTTCACAAACGTCATTGAAGATTATGTTTCGTTGATATTGTCTTGTTTTTCTCGTGAAATAGTCTTTTTTCACGGCCAAATTTTCTTCTGGTTTTATTCAAGTTTGTTGCTTTTTGGCAATTTTCGCTCATGAAATTTGTCAAATTTTCATTCGCGTAAATTGCCAAGCAACAAACTTTCATACCAGTCGAAAATTTTGGCGGCAAAATTTTCTCTCTTATGATATTATATACGAAAAATACAAATTTTCGATGGTTTTTTTATACAGAAGAATTTTTCCATAAAAAAATGCTTTTCCATAAAAAAGACAGTTTTTTTTTATATAATGGTCAGTTTTTTTATAGAAAAAGTCTTTTCCATAAAAAAGACAATTTTTTCATAAAGAGACAGTGATAGAAAACATTGTTTTTTTTTCATAGGAAAAAGAGTTTTTTTTTTATTAAAAATGACAGTTTTTCCATAGAAAAGACACTTTTTTTTTAAAAAAGAGAGAATATTTCATAGAAAAGAGTTTTTCGATGAAACATTTTGTTTTTTTTTCACAAAATTGTTTTACTATAGAAAAAAATGTTTTTTTATAAAAAAACTGTTTTGTGACCAACATAAAATCATTACAAAAAATCTGAACGGTTTTAGTATGGAAAAAATCTACTGCCGCAGCTATGCTTTCATTTTATAATCAAATAATCGATTACATTGAGTCTTGCGAGAGTCCCGTTGCGATTTTATGTGATCTAAGCACTGAATTTGATTGTGTCCATCATGAATCTCTGCTGACTGTTCTTGAGATGTACTACGCCATAAGAAGAGTTGCACTGAAATGGGTCTTAAAAATCAAAATCAATGTTACAATTAATTTTAAGAAGAAGAAAACCTTGCAAACATATGAATCTTGTCTGTTTAACTAAGGGATGGGTGACCCAGAGGAGTTTGACTTGGGACCAATACTATATATTCTTTATGTTAATCGAACAGACACAGTTATTGGTAGAAACAACTTTTTAACTTGCGCAGATGATTTTTTCATAAAGCTTAGATATGTTTTTTAATGTTAATAAAACACAATTAGTAAGATTTTACAATTGGCAGATAGCGGTAAATCAGTTAAGGGTTGGTATTGGTCAAACTATTCTTAAAAGTATGCATAAAAGTGAAATTCATACTGATGAGTCTATTAACTGGAAAAACCACTGTAAGCCGTTTGGTCAGAAAATCAATTCGCTGGAGTATGTTTATAGGGTTATTCAGTTGATGCAGCAAATGCTTTTACTACACAAAAGAGAGTACTGTGCTGTATAGCGAAATTTTTAGAAAGACAATCGTGTAAACCTCTTTTCAAACAATTTGGTATTTTTTCTCTCTTGTTTACATATTTTTGAGTTGTGTGCATATGTATTTTAACATCGGTGTTTATATGACGGCAATAAATACAATACACGACAGGCTGGTGAGATTCACGTACTTTTCGCATGATTGGCTCCTAACTACATAAGACCCAAACTATTTACAAACTACCTTCTGATATAAAAACAATTAACAGAATAAAACTGAAGTACAGAACAGTCTACAGAGCCCAGATCAAATGTTGACATGACGTAGTCTATTATACTGGAACTGGTTTTTGTTATTCTAGTTGGAGAGTTAACATACATCGCCAAGTGAGTTAAATATAAGAGAATCTTGAGCAACACACACTGGAAAAGTTAACGTTAAAGTCATCACACAAAATCAATTTACTGTTAAGAGGAAGTGATTCAAGCAAGCTCAGTAGTTTTTGACAGTTCGCGTCAGGGGTTCTGTAAATACAGACAATATAAAGATTGTAAATACCACTATTAGACCAAGAAACTAAGCTGGAAAATCATGTAAAAAATCGAAAAAATACCCGGCGCTATTTTATTGTTGGAAATGCTAGATAAAGTAAATACAAAAGTCGTCTCATCTTGTGAGTCATAAAAAAATTATTGCGTCATTGTTTTTTTTAAACATTTATTACCAAAAAACGTCGTTTTTTTCTTACTCTCAATATTCTGAAAAAAGTACTAACTTTGGAGAAGAATGGTCATTAGACAATTTATTCGTCTTGAAATGAAATTTATTTTGACTGTTTTTAAATTAAAATTGGTTCAAAAATCAAAAAGTTATTGCAAATTAAAGTTGAAAAACGGCCAGATTTACACTTTTTTATAAATTTAAAAATTATTGTTAAATCTTTTTCAAATTTTCTCCAAATGTGGGGTTTTATGAGAATTTTTAATCACTTAAAAAGTGGGCTAAAGATGGGCCGGATCGGTTCAGTAGTTTATGCACAATGCAATTTGTTTATAAGACAATTATTAAAAAGGACCTTTTTTAAATAGCTGTATATCCGAATGCGAATAGCCTCAACATCCATTTTGATCTTATTCTCTTCGTTTTGGTTGTAGGTAATATCTATTTACAAAAAAGTTTATTTTTTTAAACAATTAGTTGTCCAAAATAGTGTAATGAAATTACTACCCTTTGCTAGCTCCAGGGATCGTGGCTTCCTTCTGGTTTTCTTTAACTCCCCCCAAACAAATATATAAGGGCGCCAAATTACAGACAAGCAAATAAAAGAATTTTGAATCAGTGTTAAATTGTTTATTTCAAACTTTAAAAAATTCAATTTGAAGTTAAGTCAGAAAATTTTTTTTTTAAAAAAAAATCGTAATTAATTTAATCTTATCTTTTGGATTACGATGTCTTCTGTCGGAGCCTTAGTTGCCCACGTAGTAAAGTGAAATTCACATGGGTAGTCCCCGGAACAAACAATTTCTGATGATTAAACAAAATGGAGGTGGCTTCTGGAAAATCGATATCCTTTATGGTAGTTTTGAAATGCTGATTGCAGGAAAATTGATCGTGGTGTCGAGAAATCTATCTCTTCCTAGGACCCTCTTCAAAAGTGGCAGCAGCCCTAATGAAATAAAAAAAGGCAATGAATCTCCGACCATAAAATCCTAAATTTCGTACACAATCGCTAAAGGTTTTCTCCAAAGATCGAGAAAAAATTAATTACTACTATGTTTATATTTTTTACTCAATAAAAAACTGATTCTTGACAAGCGATTGTGAACGAAATAATTAAATATTAGTAAAAGAATAAACTTAAATATTAAATAAAATATTCACCAATTTTGGATTTTTACAACTAAAATTAAAATAATTAAATTCTTACTCACCGAACGAGGGTAGAAAGTGAAGAATGAACTGAATTCAATGAATTCTCAAAATAAAATGAAATTATTTAACGTCGAAACATACGAGCAAAATGCGATCTCCTACCATATCGGCTGCGACGTCGCACAATTTAACAAGAAAATTAAAAATATTTTATAGTCAAGAGGCCAGGCCAAAAATAACGATGTAATCGTTACACCACGGTAACCTGGCAGAAAAAAAAAGGAATCGAAGATTCTTTTTTTTTTTATTAAAAAGAGAAACTACTAAAATTTAAATTAAAAAAAAATAATAATAATCCAAAGCTGGTGAATAGGTAAAAAATACAACAATATTAAATTTAAGTAGGTAACCACAAAAATTGATGTAATTTTCAAAAACACTGAAAAAAAAATTCTCGACATTAAAATTTTTTTAATCGCACAGCCATAATCGATAACAAAAATAAATTAATAACTGTCCTATTTAAGGTCGATTAAGAAAACAACAATAACGAGATGTAACGAAAGAAACAAGAGATTAATGTTCACAAAGCAGAGAACTACAAGGCAAAAAGTCTATCTCCAAAAGTAAAATAACTTACCATAGCAACAACGACAAAGATTAAGACTGTAGTCAACAAAAATCATTGAATAAGAAAATACTCAACAGATGAGAACAAAATAAGCTAAAAGCTAAACAAATATTCAATGAACAAAAGAAAAATTGAAACCAAATATCGATTGAACAAAAATGTGACTAACACTCAAAAGAAAAATCAATCAATATCCGAATCAAAAATAATTTGACACGTCTTATCGCACACGCTGTGCAAACCGGAGACAATATAAAAGATAAACGATAATAATTATCATTAAAAATGACATCAAACAACGGTAATAATGTGAACATTAAAAATAGGACAGTCAATAAAGGTAAAAACGACGAAATCAATCAGGAACAAAAAACTAATACTCAAACGCCAGAAACACTGAAAGGCAATAATCAATAAGCAAAGAAGGAAAAAAAATTTTGAAAAAGGAACAAACTAAGAATTCAAAAATACAAAATTTTTACTAACGTGGTGGTGCGGCACAGCGGAACAGCGACAGCCTGTACTCGCAAATAAATGCTATCCCAAGGTACAGTACTGACCTGAACTCACCACCCTTATAAAAAAATTTTTTAAAATTTAAAAAAAAATTAAATGACAATTGAAGTTAATTAAAAAGAAGAAATGAATTTTGAAAAAGTTTTCGAATTAAAAAAAGCTAAGAAATAGAAATTGAAATGTTAAAAAAAAAACTAATGCCTTCAGTGAAGTGACTCCAGTGTACGGAATGCAAAAATAACTATACCAAAATTTGAGAATTTAAAAATATCGAGAAAAGAAAAAATATAAAACGATATCTCAAAAAATTACTGCAAAGTTACTACGAAAATATTACAAAGGTAACGAAACATACGAAAAAATCACAAAATATATCAAGATGTCCTCGGTATGTGAAGAAACAGACCAAGCTATTATAAGGTATTTCTGTATTTGGTGCATCACAAAACAGTACAGAAAAAAAAATGAAAGAATGATATGAGGGAAACAAAAATCTCAAGTAGGTACAAAAACACAAGGAAAATCTATTTTCTTCACAAAGATAAACCTTAAAGGTTAAAAAAAAAGAAGCAAAATAGACCATAATCCCACAATACGATAAGATACGGTAAATTTCTATTGTGTCCCATCCATCGGAACACCAATAGAAGCGATAAGAAGCAGTTACTACCAACTGCTCCACGATAAAGAGGTCTCACGGACCCCTATAAGATACTAAGGTCTCACAGACCTTACACGGTAATAATGTGGTCTACCAGACCACACCAAAAATATGCCCACGGCAAACAACTAAAGGTACCCACCTCAAGATATAACAAAATTCCTAAAAACCATCTTCCAAATTTTAACTGAAAGAAATGAGATAACAAAGAGAGAAAAAAAAAAACCAAAATACAGAAATTAAAGGAATACACGAAACAATTTGACTGTAACTATCACAACCACAAAATAAAGTCATAAAAAAAACCGACCAAGAAAGCATAGATAGCAACAAAAAAAGGACATATTGATAACACGATACAAACACTTTAAAATCTGCCTAGAAGGGCCTTAATTATTTAGAGAATTCCGCCTGTAAATCAGGAATAATCGAGATAAATTCCAGAAAAAGAGATATTTTAAATGTAACGATAACATCGAAAGAGACAATCGGTATAGAAAAATTACTAACTGTTACATAATTGTAAGGTAAAATAATTTAAGAAAAGATAATAATATTCTTCGATAAATAAACCAGTTAAAGTTATAAACGAAATACACCAATTCCATAGTGGTTTACCTTGAATCTCCAGATAATAAAATCCAACAACAAAGTAATGATAAAAAATTAAGTGTTAGTAAAACAATTAATAAAATATTTGAATGTCTGCAATTAAATTGATGGAAAATATAAAATTAATTTAAAGTGAATGATTAGGAAAAGTTTCAAAAAACCAGAATACTTTAGTTGGGCGCCAGTTTGTAATGAAATTACTACCCTTTGCTAGCTCCAGGGATCGTGGCTTCCTTCTGGTTTTCTTTAACTCCCCCCAAACAAATATATAAGGGCGCCAAATTACAGACAAGCAAATAAAAGAATTTTGAATCAGTGTTAAATTGTTTATTTCAAACTTTAAAAAATTCAATTTGAAGTTAAGTCAGAAAATTTTTTTTTTAAAAAAAAAATCGTAATTAATTTAATCTTATCTTTTGGATTACGATGTCTTCTGTCGGAGCCTTAGTTGCCCACGTAGTAAAGTGAAATTCACATGGGTAGTCCCCGGAACAAACAATTTCTGATGATTAAACAAAATGGAGGTGGCTTCTGGAAAATCGATATCCTTTATGGTAGTTTTGAAATGCTGATTGCAGGAAAATTGATCGTGGTGTCGAGAAATCTATCTCTTCCTAGGACCCTCTTCAAAAGTGGCAGCAGCCCTAATGAAATAAAAAAAGGCAATGAATCTCCGACCATAAAATCCTAAATTTCGTACACAATCGCTAAAGGTTTTCTCCAAAGATCGAGAAAAAATTAATTACTACTATGTTTATATTTTTTACTCAATAAAAAACTGATTCTTGACAAGCGATTGTGAACGAAATAATTAAATATTAGTAAAAGAATAAACTTAAATATTAAATAAAATATTCACCAATTTTGGATTTTTACAACTAAAATTAAAATAATTAAATTCTTACTCACCGAACGAGGGTAGAAAGTGAAGAATGAACTGAATTCAATGAATTCTCAAAATAAAATGAAATTATTTAACGTCGAAACATACGAGCAAAATGCGATCTCCTACCATATCGGCTGCGACGTCGCACAATTTAACAAGAAAATTAAAAATATTTTATAGTCAAGAGGCCAGGCCAAAAATAACGATGTAATCGTTACAATAGTTAATTTAAAAAGTACTGATTTTAGTGTATAAACAAATTGAATATCTCCGCCGTTTATGACTCGATTAAAAAATTATCTACACCACTGGAAAGCTGGTAAAAAAATACGCATTTAAAAAGAAAAAAGAAGTTTCTAGGACCATTTTTAAAAAATCATAGAACCATTGTTTATAAACATTTAGAACTGAAATTTAAACAATTTGTTTATAAAGTCTCAATATTTAATTTAAAATCAAATTAGCTTTAATTCATAACAAATTAACCCTTTGTGAGCTTGTTAAACTTAAGACGTTTTTTAGCAGCTTCTTATTGAGTCGTGGTAAAGATATCTTTTTCTCTTTTAGTGAAAAGCGATGTCCAAAACGGCGCGCGTTTAAAAATTTGCAATATCTCGACTTCTAGACATCGTAGAACCTTCTTTTTTTTAATCTGGGGTAGCTTGTCGAGAAAATATTGTCTGGCTAGTTTACGACCCCACAAAACCACCCACCAAACCCCTTTAAAAAAAAATATTTTTGTTTTTGCAGTTTTTTTATTAACTTTTATTTTCTATGTATTCTATGAAATTAAAAATTTATTTTAATAATGACTTGCATCCTTTTACCCAATATAGATATTTGAATTACAATTCTTTCGCGGTGTTGTTTGAGTACTTTTATTTGTATGCGCATGCTCCAGTTTAGAATGTCTCCCCCAGGCATCTAGATATTTTTTCAAATATGTAAATAAACAGTTATTTTTACCTACAAATACATAAATATTTTAAAATTTCCTATTTCCACAATAAAAAGAAAATAATCAATATTTTGCGGCTCTGCCTTGGCTAATAATTTACCTGCGATTTTCGGTATTCTTTATTTTTACTCCCTAGTTACATAATATAATATTGTATGAGTTTTAGTTTAAATATATTGTATAACTTTCTAAAATATGCACCAGTTATAATAAAAAATAATTGGGATAGGTTTGTTGCTTAAGGGTAAAAAAGGTGCAAACCAATATTAAAACAAATTTTTAATTTCATAGAATACATAGAAAATAAAAGTTAATAAAAAAAACTGCAAAAACAAAAATATTTTTTTTCAATTTAAAAAGTTAATTTTCCTGGTCTATATAAACTATAGAAAATTCAAATAATTTCTCAGTTAGTAAGTTGTCAAACATAATTACTGCAGTAAAGTTATTATTAGCGGACATTATTAGAGTTTCTCCATGACATCGATTCTTTTTGCTATACCTAGATATTGTGGTATAGTTTTTAACGAATACTGGCTCATCCGCATTTAGCCAATGTTCTGTTCTAGCAATTATTTCGGGAAAATTCTGTTGTTCCAAAAGTAAAAATCTTGGAAATTGAATATAAATGAAAAGTATGCTAAGCTTGCTATCGTTCACTGATTCACAGTGCGCTTGATACTCTGAACGCGTCAATTTTTGTAAAAATTTAAACAGCTTCTACCAGGCGAGCGACTATAAAAATACTTGTTGCGGCTTTCTCTACTTCCCTGCAGTTGCTGGATTTTCTCCGAAGAGAAATATGATTTGAAGACAGAGAGATCCGCCTCAACTTTCGCCAAATCGATACCATATGCATTGTGGAAACGAAAATATAACTTATGCAGGGAATCCACGTCTCCAAGAAGGCCCTCCGATGTTAGCGACAGTTTGATACTTGTCGCAATGTGCCCCTCTGGCTGCTCATGAAGATATGCTAGATACAGCCTAAGAGGTTTTAATATTGAAGGATCCTTTAGTCTAGTCAGCAAGTAACGATCCTTCTCATCAGCGACAAACTCACTATGGGCGAAGTCATAGGATCCAAGTTTAGTCCACCACCGTTCCTCACACTCCTCTTCATGCTGATTTTAACCTTTTGCTGAATGGCTTGGTTTTTGCATGCCGCAATGTTCTCTTGATCAGAGCCGATGGTGAGTGTTTAAGTTTGCACCCAGTGGAGAGGTTTGCACCTTTGCTGTAACAGTCTCCAAATGCTGATGACTCGCAGTTGAAGGACTTGAGGTTGAGATAAAGGTGTTAGGTATGTGAAATTCCATTCCCATAGTTGCGGAAGGTGTTGCAGTTCCTATTATTGTGCCCGGCGGCCATGTGCTCAACATTGCAAACATTGAAATTCCAGCCAAATAATAATATAATCTAATGTAATCAGCCATTTAAGGAAATAAAATGTAGACACGACAAACTAAGTTACTCTAAATTTAACTAATCTCAGTAATGCCTAGAAGTTGAAACTTTTAGTTTCGTGTGTGAGTCTATAATTTTCCTAGGCACTGAATTTACAATGAATTACTATTACTATCGAAGATTTGTGAACATGCTGTAAATTTTATGAATCAAGAAATAAAGTGAAATGACACAAAACTTTTATGCAAAGAAGAAAATTCTATAAAAAGGAAATTAAAAGAAACAGCACACATTTTATTAAATAAAAATGAATGTTTTTTCAAATCTTACTTGAGATCTTGGCTAACCACCTTAAAAAAATAAGTTGATAATAATCTATATATCTAGAGAAATCAAAAGAAAAAAATCAAAAAATTTAAAAATCAAAACATTGCATTAAGAAGTATTTGTAAAAACTTTTTATTTTTGAAAACGACAACCGATCTGGTTGTCGAAAGCTAAGAACAGAAAATGATTTTATTATTTTGATTTTAGTGGCAAAAGTTCCTAAATTAAACAAGTAAATATATACAATTATGCTACAAGGAAGTTACAGATAATATTTGAATACTTTAAGTTGTATTTTTGATACTTAGGCCTTATTACTCGCATCCGTATTTACCTCACGTAGCAAGATGAAAACGTAGTAAAGAGTGTTAAAAAGGTCACCAAAGCAATGAAAAATATTCGTTTGTTTTCGGTGTGTTTAAGTTATTTAAATTTATTTTTAATTTATTAATTTTCTTTTATAATTTTTCATGTACACACTACTGATTTGATAATATATCATTTAATATTTTGTACGATTTTACTTACTTTTAGATGTAAATTATATTATTTTGTAGACTATGTCTTTTGTATTATTCAACTTGGCAGAAAATCCCGATGTTCAAAATAAATTGAGAGAAGAACTAAATGAGAGTTGGGTCAAAAATGGAAATAAATTTACATACGACTCTATTCATGCATCTCACTATTTAGAAGCATGTTTATCTGGTTAGTTAAATAATATTTACTTTGATAGTATAAGAAGACATATTAAAGTTAAAATAATATAAAACTGTTACCAATACAATAAATTTTCAGAGAGTTTAAGAAAACACTCCACCTTATCCCATCTTCCCAAAGTATGCACAGAAGATTATATATACACTTCGACTAATCCAGATTTTAAAAGTTTAACAGTAAAATTAAAAAAAGGAGATCCCATCATATTACCAATTTGGGGATTACACGCTGACTCTAAGTATTATATGGATCCCGAAAAGTTTATTCCTGAAAGATTTTTGGACAAAAGTAGCATTAACAAATATACTTATTTGCCTTTTGGAGAAGGGCAAAGAGTATGTTTGGGTACGTAAAATAATGTAAAGACATTTAAAAACTTTCAATCACAGGGTCGTCAGTTTGAGCCCCACATTGGGTGCCAGTTTAAAACATCCTAAAAGACGTTTTTACCTAGCTAGCTCAACTAATTCGTAGATTACCTTTAAAGAGTATTACCAGTTTCCCTTAATATGTAATTAAAGGTGCTAAAGTACAAACTCAACAAATTATACTAAAACACCAGTTTTAAAATATTTATTGTTAACTCGGTTTTTTAGGACTACCTACATCATTGAAAAGCAATCTGAAAATTCGTTTTGAATAATTCCAATACAGTTTTAATATTTTAACAAGATTTTTTGTCAATCTGTTTTGTTCATTCAAACACGATTGAAACACGTTTTTAACATTTTTAACACGAATTAAACATTTTTGTGTTAATCCTTTTTTTTGCTGGGTGTGATTTTAACATCGCATTATTGAAACACGATCTTAAAATTAATTTTAAATAATTCCAAGACAGTTTGTGACATTTTTAACAGTATTTTTTTGTAAATCTGTTTTTATGCCCCGTACGGTTTTAAAACCGCATCATTGAAAAACAACAGTTTTTTTACATTATTAGATATTACTCTTAATCTCAGGGTCGTGGGTTTGTGCTCCGCGTTGGGCACCACGTTAAAACTTCCTTAAAGGCGTTATTTTCCTATTTAGCTCAACTAATAATAATGATAAGTCGTAGATTACCTTTAAAGAGTATTACCAGTCTCCTCCAACATGTAATGAAATGGTCCAAAGTACAAACTCCACAAATTAACCTTAAAAATCAGTTTTAAAAGGTTGGCTAGAATAAGTCTTTAGAATCTGTTGAATTGGCACGAATAAAACGGTAACCATTCTATAGGGATATTTTTAACAAATTTCAAATTTGTCCTGAGATTCCCTTTCACTAAATTAACTTCTTCCTTTTCCTCTAAAATGGCAGACACTTATCCAATGTAGTAATTATTCAGTAACTCGGGTAGACATCTGCAAATTAATTTTGAAATACCTTGTATTACAACAGGCTAAACCGTATTTACAAATGAACAAGATTGATAGTGCAGGGCTCTCAATAAGTTTCTGTCCATGTAGTGTATACTATTTTTCTTTGTACTATGCCGAAAGTACTGAAACACCTATGGGGGCTTTTTACACAATTTTATTTACAAAATTGTTAAGATACACTGATCTCTGCTGGATAACGTCTAACTACTTGACAATACAATGAACTCTTGTGAACACTTGACTCGAACTGACGTTAACTGCCCGTGCATCCCCTTATATACAACATTATTTAATCTAGTTAGTGTGTTAAGAAGTTTCTAGAATTTTCTAGAACATTATTTAAAATGGTCAGTTGATTTTTTTACAAACTTCTAAAAATCAACTGTCAACAACAATCTTTCAAATTAAGGTCCCTTCCTTTACAGTTATCCCGTTACACCGCCCTCTCCTTAGATTCATTCCTCCTGGAATGTTATTTCCTACATCGGAATCCCGCACACTCCCTGAGCCAGCCAAACCATTTTCTTGGAGTTGCTGCGCATCTCCACTGTGGTTTTCCTGGTAAGGCGCCAAACGATCATGATGGACCACGACGGGTTTCCCTCTGGGAATTTTCACGATCCTATAAATGACATCGTTAATCTTCTTCTTGATGGTGTAAGGACCTTCCCAGTTCTTTTGTAATTTGGGACAAATACCTCGACGCCGTCGGAGGTTATAGAGCCAGACTAAATCTCCAACTTGGTAACTCTTTTCCATTGTCCGTGTTTCATAGTACCTCTTCATCCGATCACTAGATAATTGTAGTTTTCCACGCACCAGGTTGTGTATATTCTCCATTCGATTCTGAAGGTCAGCGACATATTGTTCACGTGCCATTTCTTCACCAGGTTTACAACCAAACACCAAGTCACATGGTAGCCTCATTTCTCTACCGAACAGGACCCTGGCAGGCGTTTGGCCAGTTGATTCGTTGATGGCCGATCGAATTGCCATTAGAAATAGTGGAATATGTCGATCTCAATCCCTCTGACAATCTGACACCACTTTTGACAGATAGTTGGTTATAGTCCGGTTCATTCGTTCCACCATTCCATCAGACTGAGGATGCATCGCTGTGGTTCTCGTTTTGCGGATGCCTAATCTTTGGCAAACTTCTTGAAACAGCTTGTTTTCAAAATTTCTCCCTTGGTCTGAGTGTAATTCTAGTGGTACCCCAAATCGGCTTACGAATTCTTCAACCAATATATCTGCTAAAGTGGTGGCTTCCTGATTGGGAACTGCATAGGCTTCAACCCATTTAGTGAAGTAGTCCATTACAACAAAGATGTACTTGTTTCCTACATCGCTCTGCGGAAGTGGACCCAATATATCTACTGCGATTCTTTCAAAAGGACTTCCAACCATGTATTGCTGCATTTCCGCCTTCGGTTTTCGGTGCGGACCGTTACTGGCAGCACATGTAGTGCATTTACGACACCAATCTTTAACATCATTAGTGCAATTTACCCAGTAAAATCTATCTCGGATCTTTTGCAGCGTTTTCGTGATACCTAGATGTCCTCCAGAACTATCATTATGCATCTGTTTTAAAATTTCCGGTACAGCATTTCTTGGGACCACTATTTGTTTCCTTGTTTCTGTGCCCTCGGAATTTTCTACAAGTCTTTTAACGAGACCTCCGTCCAAAATTAAAGAGTTCCATTGGGACCAGTATGCTTTTAAAGCAGGAGATGATGATGATATCTCTCTCCACAACGGACGACGGTCCATTCTCTTCCACTCCCTAATCTTTCTCAGAACGGGATCGTTTTCTTGTTGCTCCTCCAGCATAGAGCTCTCGTCTTCTGGCACAACCTTAACTAAGGCAAGTTTTTCCTCGTTCTGCTCCATACGGGTACAATGGGGGCAATCAGGTCGACATGGTCTTCTGGAAAGTGCATCAGCATTACGATGTCTGGTTTCAGGTCTGTGCTCGATTTCAACATCATATTCCTGCAGTTTTTCGAGCAATCTTGCTATCTGTCCTTCTGGGTTCCTAAAGCTAAGTAGCCACTTTAAACTAGCATGGTCTGTTCTGATCAGGAATTTTCTGCCATACAGATATTTATAAAAGTGTTCGACGGATTTTACAACTGCTAACAGTTCCCTCCTAGTTACACAGTAGTTCTTTTCAGCTTTCGATAAAGTTTTGCTGAAGTAACCAACCACTCTTTTCTTACCGTCTTGTAGCTGTGACAAGACGGCTCCAATTCCCACATTGCTGGCGTCGGTGTCCAGAATAAGCTTACCATCAGGAAGTGGATAAGCAAGAACAGGTGCTGACGTAAGCTGTTTCTTCAATATTTTAAACGCCTTTTGACATTCCTGATCCCAACAGAAGGACTTATCTTGTTCCGTCAAACGTGTCAAGGGCTTGGCGATGTCTCCAAAATTCTTGACATATCGTCGGTAATAGGAACAAAGACCCAAGAAACTCCGGAGCTGATGTTTGTCGATAGGGATTGGCCATTCCTGAACGGCTTGTATATTAGCGGGGTCAACAGCAACGCCATCCTTGCTTACGTTATGTCCTAAATAGTTGACCTGTCTCTGAAACAAGTGGCATTTCTTAACATTCAATGTTAGATTAGCGTTCTGTAATCTTTTAAAAACTTCTTCCAGGTTAGATAAATGTTCCTTAAAGGTCTTACCCATTATGATGATGTCGTCTAGATAAACTAGACAAGTTTCCCATGACAAACCCCGCAGGATGTTTTCCATTAGTCGTTCAAACGACGCAGGAGCATTACAGAGGCCAAATGAAAGGACCGTGAATTGCCATAACCCTGATCCACTGGTAAAGGCAGTCTTTTCTTTGTCTGCAGGATTCATTTTAACTTGCCAGTATCCGCTTTTAAGGTCCAAGGTAGAAAACAGAGTAGAACCCGCCAAAGCGTCGAGGGCATCATCAATCCTTGGCAGAGGATAACTGTCCTTCTTAGTGACATCATTTAGCTTTCGATAGTCGACACAAAACCGCATTGATCCGTCTTTCTTTTTCACTAATACCACAGGAGAGGCCCACGGACTACTGGATGGTTCGACTATGCCATTTTGAATCATTTCTTTAAGGGCTCTGTCTGCTTCTTCCTTTTTAACTTGAGGCATCCTTCGGGGTACCTGTCGAATTGGACGTGCATCACCAGTGTCAATTCTATGTTGTACAACATCAGTTCTTCCCAGTTTACTTTTAGAACCAAATACAGGTTTATAACGGTAAAGTAGATCTCTTACCTGTTTCTTTTCTAATTTTGACAAAGAGGGGTCCAATTTTGTCATTAATTGTTCAATTTCGTTGGTCTCATCTGTTTCCGTAACATTTATCTTGTGAATTATGGCCATTACTGGTTCTAAACTTCCCATTTCCGTGTCCTTTCGGAGAAGAACTGGATGATCGTTCAAGTTGATAACTCGGATGGGTACCTCTTTGGCGGATCTAACAAGAGTCTTACCCACAAGGAGTCCTTTTCCCAATTCATGGTCATGGTTCTTCGGCTCTATCATGGCTGGGGCACCATCTGGCTCCAGTCCATCCAACCGCGCTGTGACGACACATTCGCAGCTTGCCGGAAGTTCGATATCATCGATTAGCTTAATCGAGGCATTGTCAACTTGTTTTCGGTGCAGGAATATTTCTTCATTACCAGTACGAAGGATACGTTGGCGAAGATCCAAATGAAAACCACAGTGAAGCATAACATCCATGCCCAGAACAACATCTTCATCAACGTCAGCAACCAGCACTGAGTGAACAAGAGAGGTTGAACCAAACTGTAGCGTCACCTGTATCTCACCGTAGACTCTAGCAGAATCTCCGGTAGCGGTACGCAGTCTCCAACTGGTAGGCAACATCTTATTTCCCATAATGATGGTTGGTCGGACGATAGTTTTTGTAGCTCCAGTGTCTACCAGCATGCTAATATTCTTCCCATCAAGGAGGCCATCTACATATAAGCTGTCCACGTGATGTCGCAGAGTTGCCAATTTTACGGTGTGAGGGGCTTCGGGAATGTTTGGGGTCGATTTCGCCCTTCAGGAGTCGACCCGTTTAGAGTTTTCCTGCTGCAGGGGTACTTTAGCAGGAGAGTTTTCTTTATGGGGGCAAGTATTTCTTACATGGCCTAGTTCTCCGCAGTTCCAGCATCTCACTGGGCGCCTTTTTTTTGGAGATAACTTCATAAACCTCTCTACTACTGCTTCAACGTCGCTAACGGAATGAACGGCATGGTCGTAGTTACCGGTGATTTCCCTCAGTCGAGAAACTCCACGTGAGGCCTCCGTCGCCGCCTCAAACTCCAGGGCAATGGTCAAGGCGTCCACAAGGGTCTTCGGCCGCGCCAGCCGTACAGCGCGCTGCAACTCGACGTCTCGAAGACCATCGGTGAAGGTTTGGACTGCTAGGCACTCCAGGAAATCCTCCGCTGCATTTGAATACGCAAGTCGTACCATTCTTGCTACATCCGCTTCAAATTCCTGGATAGTTTCTCCATTTTTCTGTTTTCGGCTCTTTAACTGCATTCGGTACACCGGTTGTAGATGAGTTTGACCATAACGCATCTCTAGACGATTCACCAATAACTCGAAGTTGTCAGCTTCATCCGGTGTCAATGATTGCAAGACGTCTAAAGCTTCGCCTCGCAGAGCTACGGTTAGGGACAATGCTTTCTCCTGGGATGACCATCCATTAGCTCTGGCCGCTGCGTCGAACTGTTTCAGGTAATTTGGCCAGGAAGTCTTCCCGTCGAAGTTCGGGGTTTTCATCGTCGTTCGTACATGGGTCGTCTCCTCGCTTCTTTGTCGTTCGACGTCTGGGTGGCAGGTTTCCATCCTTCTTGCATCTCCGTCGCCGTGGTGGATGGGCTGGTTTCGACGACAAGCTTTCTGTTCTTGTTGAAGCTTCCTTATTTCGGACTGCATTTGCTGGTTGATCTCGTCTCGCAAGTTGGCAACTTGCTGATTTTGCTCGTCTCGTATGTTGGTCACTTGCTGATTCATGTTGTCTACTTGCTGATTCAAGTTGGCTACTTGCTGATTTTGCTTGTCTCATATGTTGGTCACTTGCTGATTCAAGTTGTCTACTTGCTGATTCAAGTTGGCTACTTGCTGATTTTGCTCGTCACGAAGATGTGATATTTGCTGGGAGAACGAACTGGATAACTCATCTGATGGGGTAGACATCCGTTGTGATAGCTCCTCTTGTTGGCTCTTCATCTGACTGGATAGCTCCTCTTGCTGGCTCGTCATTCGTTGTGACAGCTGGGACAGATCTTCGCGCTGGTTCTTCATCTGACTAGATAGCTACTCTTGCTGGCTCGTCATAGTCGTCATTTGTCCTGATAGCTCCTCTTGCAGCCGGGAAAGTTGTTGAGATTGTTCAGAAATTGCTTTTTGAACCGGGTCATCGAACTCCACAACGTCAGGGTCCAAATTATTACTTAGGTAGTATTCACGGAGCCTATTCAACAATACAGATTTGGTCCCAGTAGTTTCCAATTCTAATTCTTCGAGCTCTCTCCTGAGCTCTGCCACCAATAGTTCATTTATCTTTTTTTTTTCAGGCATTCTTATATCTTCACCCCACACCTGACACCAATTTGAAACACTTATGGGGGCTTTTTACACAATTTTATTTACAAAATTGTTAAGATACACTAAACTCTGCTGGATAACGTCTAACTACTTGACAATACAATGAACTCTTGTGAACACTTGACTCGAAGTGACGTTAACTGCCCGTGCATCCCCTTATATACAACATTATTTAATCTAGTTAGTGTGTTTAGAAGTTTCTAGAATTTTCTAGAACATTATTTAAAATGGTCAGTTGATTTTTTTACAAACTTCTAAAAATCAACTGTCAACAACAATCTTTCAAATTAAGGTCCCTTCCTTTACGGTTATTCCGTTACAGTACGAAGAAAATTGCCTTCTGTGTTAAAAGATATTGATGCCGGCCCCGAAATTTGCAGTGACAGTGACATCAGTGCACAAATAATTTCTTTCGGCCCACTGTCTGCGCGACATTATCGCGGAATAAAAAATCGGCTTTCTGCCGTTATATTAAAGCCGGAATGACGTACTTTCGGCATAGTACAAAGAAATAGTATATTACACCACAAGGGCAGAAAGTTTGAGATTCCTGCACTGAGCGACATAATGCCCGAGGCGAAGCCGTGGACATCATGGCGCGCAGTGCAGGGCTCTCAAACTTTCTGCCCATGTAGTGTATACTATTTTTCTTTGTACTATGCTGAAAGTACGAAGGAAATTGCCTTCTGTGTTAAAAGATATTGATGCCGGCCCCGACATTTGGAGTAACAGTGTCAATGACATCAGTGCACGAATAATTTCTTTCGGCCCGCTGCCTGCGCGACATTATCGCGGCATAAAAGTTTGGCTTTCTGCCGTAATATTGAAGCTGGAACGACATACTTTTGGCATAGTACAAAGAAAAAAAATTATATAATATATGTATTTGTATTCCATAAAGTATTTGTATTTTACAATTAAACTAACAACAATTCCCTTTTTAATTTTAAATATAAAAGTAAATTGCTTCAACAAGCAAATTCGTTTTGTATAAATCCAAGACCGTTTGTGACATTTTAACACGATTTGAACAATTTTTTGTCAATCTGCATTACTGTAACGGTTCAACAAAGGAAGCTCAAAAATACGTTTATAGTATTGTTGGTGAGATAAATCTTATATTTACTCCTAAGAACCGAAAAATATACTATTTTTGTCTATGGAATGCCTTTTAATTTCGATCAATATATACAAGACTTTATTAAAACTTCAATGACAAATAGTTATATTTTAATAGAATACCTTTTACGAAAACGTGAGTTTTATTCACTGTAGTCCATTTTAATAATTCTAGTCAGAATGACAGTAGATAAATTTAGAAATGATTTTAAGAATGCAACAGAGCGCAAGCGCGTTCTACGGTTTCTCGATGTTTTGGTACTTGTGGAGCCATAAAGTTAAACTATTAAACATTACTGTCTCACAATTGCGAGACTACAGAGAAATTCCCATAGCTTCTATCAACATGACAGATGTGAAATTGTGTACACTTAAACATAATTAATATTTATTATTATATTATTTTAATTTACAATATATAAATAGCGGCCGCCCGCGACTTCGTCCGCTTGGGCTTTAGTTTTTTGCCACCAAGTTTCCCTACACCTATTTTAAAGTTTTAAACCCTTAGGTGTGAAATTTAAAAAAATCACACCACTACGTAATAAAACAAATTAATCCTTCAATTTTTAAGACTCCACGCGTCTATTGACTGTGTCATGTCGGCCAGCAGCAGCGTGCTACCGCCTGCGCCTTACCGCTATACACACCTCGCACATTATTGGGCGTGTGGTATTAGACTATTATTATTTTACAACTATAAAAACTTCTTATATATTGGTTGAAAGAAAATACTGTAAAGGGTATTTTTTTTCAAAAAGAAGTGCCTGTGATAAATAACTTATTTATTTGGATAAGGATTAAAAAGAAAGTTAAAAAGTAGGTATAATTAATAATTAGGAATGGTTTTTTGGGCTTTACTTTTGTTAAGCGTGTGTAAAAAATTAGGGCCTAATCAGTCATTAGGCGCTAAAACTATCAAGCTACTGGGTGAACTTACTCGAGAGCAAGCAACATAAAACTGTCCATGAGAGAAGCAATTTTCTCTCAAGTCAATACCCGCAGATTTGAAAGTTTGCCTCTGAGACTTGTTTATTGTCATGGCAAAGCAGACTTTTAGAAGAAACTGTAATCGTTCAAATTCGAACGGAATATCATTCGGTATCTAACCTATACTTAAACCAAACTTAAAACAAAACAAATGCCAAATACAAAGCAGAGTCTATAACCAAAACTACTAAACCGAAACAAAGCTAATGCAATCCAAAATATGCCAAGAAAAGAACAGCCAAAATCGTCAAATATAATCCTCTAGAAATATTTAGGTATAGTATGTACCATAAGATACCTACGGTGGCCACTCATCATCATGTATATGTAACTTAGTGAAAACACAACGATAGTGCGTTTCAAAATACTAAAACCATCTATTGTCAACATTTAGAACTAAAAAATATTTTTTCTACGCCCATGACTGTAAACGTCAAAAATCGTACTGTAGACATTCCTTGTAAGTGACATTTAACAATAACATGCACGTAATGAGATCTCATAACATACATGTGCGTTTAGATAAGAAAACTTAAATTTTTTATTTAATTAAATTGCAAAAAAAATTTTTATGTACGTACTACTTTATTTGGTCTATTTACATACTTTTTGTCAATTTTAAAACATAAATATATAATAGTTTTTATTAAAAAATAAAATAAAAATAAAACAGATTTAGGCAACATATATTACATTTTAAATTATTATTTAATCTAGGATGTTACTTAATGTCACTACTTTGATAAATGTTATTTTAAACGCCAAATTTCGTCATATTATTTTTGAGAGATGTCAAATATTTAGAATTAAAATTAAAATATTGAGTCGTAGAAAAAGTATAGTACGTAACTCGAGTGGTAAGAGGTATTACGTACTCGTGTAATTACGCACTCGCCGCTACGCGGCTTCGTGCGTAACTTTTCCACTCGTACGTAATATCCTACTTACCACTCTTGATACGTAATATACTATTGTTCGTCTTAATTTATTTGTTCCATTGGGAACTGATAGGTTTAAACTAATACATTGACATTCTCCTTCATCCCTTATTTTATCCCCATGGGTTTGAATTTACAAACTTTTATCCCCTATTTTGTTCCCTTGGGGGTAGAATTTATCAAAATCCTTTCTTAGAAAATGCCTGCGTCATAACATCTACCTGCATGCCAAATTTCAGCCCGATCCGTCCAGTGGTTTGGGCTGTGCGTTGATAGATCACTATGTCAGTCAGTCACCTTTGAGTTTTATATATTTAGATGTTTTATTTTAGTGCATTATTATTTAAGGGTTTAAATAAATTATGGTGTTTTACTCGTCAAAAACATTTTCGAAATTTGTGAGCATTAACACCAAACACTGCAGATTAAATAGTTCTCTGGCTTTAAAGAATTAACAAAATTCAAATGGCTAAACCAACTTCAAATGGTCTCCCAAAACTTTACCTCACACCCAAACAGTTCTCAAAACCAAATCTTCACCACACACCTAAATGGTCTACTCTTTTTGTGCGTCTTAACAATACGGCAACATTGTTTGGCTCGGATTTTACCGTAATAATACCTACAGGAGTATATCTTGGACCTGATCTGCCAATAGTGCTTTATATCAGTATTTCGTGACAACTTGTAGGAACTATTAAGTCTGATTCTTTACTTATAACATGGGACCCGCAATGTTTAATTAACTTTTTTCTTCAAGCGTATAATAATAACTATATTACTTTTTGCAACACAGACCGTAGAAATATCCCATTATTTTACTAGTACAAAAATGAATTTTCATTATTGTACTAATAAAATAATGGGGCGTTGTAATCAAGTAGGTAGGAACTGTCATTTTTAAACTTATTTAATTTGACGTTTGTCTGTTTTGAAAATTTTGTGAAAAATGTCTCAAGAATTGCAATGTACGCCTCCGGAATTAGTTAAAATAGCTAATTCCAGTATTGAAACTCTAATTCCAACGAAGTCGCGTAAACTGTATGATTTTGCATACGAAAAATTTCTAAAATGGTGCAATGAATATAATGTACAGCAATACACGGAAAACGTTATGCTTGCATACTTCACGAATTTGTCCAGAAAGTTTAAAAGTTCTACTCTATGGGCACAGTATTCAATGATTAAAAGTCAATTAAACATTAAACATAATGTTAAAATAGAAAAATATAGCAAATTAATTGCATTTATAAAGCGCCAAGGGGAAAATTATACACCGAAAAAATCAAAAGTATTAACACAAGATCAATTTGATAAATTTCTCAAGGATGCACCAAATAATGTTTATTTAGCAACAAAGGTAGGTACTTTCTTATTTCTTTTTAATCATTATTACGTTTATTAAACCGTTGACAGTGATATCTACTAGCAGATCAATATTTAACTTGACAGCAAATATTACCTCATTTCCTACTTATAACATTTAATGACGGTAGCTCAGTGGCAGAGCTTTTGTCTTCGGTCGCAAAGGTCAGCGGTTCTAATCCCGGTGCTACCAGCTTTTTTTTTTATTTATTTCAACGTTTGTTTTAGGTTATATTAATATTTGGAGTCACAGGAGCCCTTAGATGCGATGAACTTGTTAATTTAAAGTCTAGCGAAATCCAAGATTTGGGAAATTTAATTTTGGTTAAAATCATAAACACAAAAAACAAAAAACAACGGTCCTTTACTATAATTGGCGATTTTTATTTGAATTTGGTAAGACAGTATACGGCTCTTCGTCCGGATGATATTGGCCTGCAGCGATTTTTTATTAAATACCAGAATGGTAAATGTCACCGTGTGGTAATGGGTATCCACAAAATATCAAACGTACCAAAAGACGTTGCTACGTTTTTGAAATTAACAAATCCTCATGAATATACAGGACATTGCCTTCGGAGGACTTCCGCAACTATTTTAGTTGACAACGGAGGTGATATTACCGCTTTAAAGCGGCATGGTGGATGGAAATCCACCAGTGTTGCTGAAGGGTACTTAGAGGATTCCATTTCCAGTAAAACACAAACTGCACAAAAAATACTTAATTGGCAAGAACAACCAAGTAATAGTTCTGGAATCGCTGACATAATAATCGACAATCAACTTACTAATAATATGATGTATACCAATGACAAAATTGTAAATGTCGAAGCTGAAAGCGGTGGCAGTGGCTTAAATTTAAACAACTGCAGTATACAAAACTGCACATTTAATATTACTGTTAATAAATAGGTAACACTTTATGTAATTTTTCGTTTGTATTAATTAAATAGTTGAGATATAAACAAAGCCTTCTATATTTTTTATAAAATGCATATTATTATTACGCTTGAAGAAAAAATAGTATATGTTACTCGGAGCAGAAGGCCCATTATATGTTTCGCCCAGTTTGCACAGCCTCGGCTAGCACTTTGGCAGTGCAAGAATCTGGGCTCAACAATAATGTTGGCCTTCTACTCCTAGTAACATAATATACTATTTTCTTCAAGCGTATAATAATAACTATATTACTTTTTGCAACACAGACCGTAGAAATATCCCATTATTTTACTAGTACAAAAATGAATTTTCATTATTGTACTAATAAAATAATGGGGCGTTGTAATCAAGTAGGTAGGAACTGTCATTTTTAAACTTATTTAATTTGACGTTTGTCTGTTTTGAAAATTTTGTGAAAAATGTCTCAAGAATTGCAATGTACGCCTCCGGAATTAGTTAAAATAGCTAATTCCAGTATTGAAACTCTAATTCCAACGAAGTCGCGTAAACTGTATGATTTTGCATACGAAAAATTTCTAAAATGGTGCAATGAATATAATGTACAGCAATACACGGAAAACGTTATGCTTGCATACTTCACGAATTTGTCCAGAAAGTTTAAAAGTTCTACTCTATGGGCACAGTATTCAATGATTAAAAGTCAATTAAACATTAAACATAATGTTAAAATAGAAAAATATAGCAAATTAATTGCATTTATAAAGCGCCAAGGGGAAAATTATACACCGAAAAAATCAAAAGTATTAACACAAGATCAATTTGATAAATTTCTCAAGGATGCACCAAATAATGTTTATTTAGCAACAAAGGTAGGTACTTTCTTATTTCTTTTTAATCATTATTACGTTTATTAAACCGTTGACAGTGATATCTACTAGCAGATCAATATTTAACTTGACAGCAAATATTACCTCATTTCCTACTTATAACATTTAATGACGGTAGCTCAGTGGCAGAGCTTTTGTCTTCGGTCGCAAAGGTCAGCGGTTCTAATCCCGGTGCTACCAGCTTTTTTTTTTATTTATTTCAACGTTTGTTTTAGGTTATATTAATATTTGGAGTCACAGGAGCCCTTAGATGCGATGAACTTGTTAATTTAAAGTCTAGCGAAATCCAAGATTTGGGAAATTTAATTTTGGTTAAAATCATAAACACAAAAAACAAAAAACAACGGTCCTTTACTATAATTGGCGATTTTTATTTGAATTTGGTAAGACAGTATACGGCTCTTCGTCCGGATGATATTGGCCTGCAGCGATTTTTTATTAAATACCAGAATGGTAAATGTCACCGTGTGGTAATGGGTATCCACAAAATATCAAACGTACCAAAAGACGTTGCTACGTTTTTGAAATTAACAAATCCTCATGAATATACAGGACATTGCCTTCGGAGGACTTCCGCAACTATTTTAGTTGACAACGGAGGTGATATTACCGCTTTAAAGCGGCATGGTGGATGGAAATCCACCAGTGTTGCTGAAGGGTACTTAGAGGATTCCATTTCCAGTAAAACACAAACTGCACAAAAAATACTTAATTGGCAAGAACAACCAAGTAATAGTTCTGGAATCGCTGACATAATAATCGACAATCAACTTACTAATAATATGATGTATACCAATGACAAAATTGTAAATGTCGAAGCTGAAAGCGGTGGCAGTGGCTTAAATTTAAACAACTGCAGTATACAAAACTGCACATTTAATATTACTGTTAATAAATAGGTAACACTTTATGTAATTTTTCGTTTGTATTAATTAAATAGTTGAGATATAAACAAAGCCTTCTATATTTTTTATAAAATGCATATTATTATTACGCTTGAAGAAAAAATAGTATATGTTACTCGGAGCAGAAGGCCCATTATATGTTTCGCCCAGTTTGCACAGCCTCGGCTAGCACTTTGGCAGTGCAAGAATCTGGGCTCAACAATAATGTTGGCCTTCTACTCCTAGTAACATAATATACTATTTAACGATTGCTGTTCTAGTTCTTACCCACTCAAGTTTTTCTAAAAATAAAAGATCCGTACAAATAAATAGGATTTGAATACAAATCTCTTTAAGTAATATTAACTAGCTAGTTAACTAGTGCGTGCACTGGTTGGTGTACAAAAGCGTGCGAGTGTTTGAGGGGCTTACGTGGTCACTGCTAATCTCACTAAGCAAAATTAAATAGTAATTTCACTAGGGTCGTTTATATAATAGAGTTCTTTTAAAATTGCCCTAGTAAAATCGTAAAAATGATTGGCATAAGAACTTCGTTTCAGAAATATTGCAGTATAAAGTTATTTTTCGGTGCGTGAGTTGAGAAACTTAGTTCATTGTGATTTTTTTTAATATAACCACTCATTTATTAGTATATTATTCTGTTTTACAAAATTCACTTGTAAGTTTAAGTTACTTTCGTATAAAATTAATATATTTTTAATTATGTAATATGTTTTTATGCAAGCTTCTACAAATTTGTTATTTGCGAGCCTACGGTACATTAAATAAAAAAATTTTGTTTAAAATAATGCCAAAGGTAATTAAATTTGCGTCGAAAATATCTTAGATATATAAAGAGTGAGTATAAAACTATTTTTCAAAAATACCTTTCGACTTTTTTTAACATAAAATAAAAATTCTAGACATACTAGTTTATATCAAGGTAATTTATTCAAAAGTTAAGCAGAACAGCTATTTGGGAACGTCTTTTAGGGATAATGGAATAGGTATGAGGTCTGTATCAAAAGTATTTAACCTAATCCTATTTTAAGGCGTTTAGCTTATTCTTCGTCATCTGGTTGGTGGTATCCTACGAAATAGTGCCCATTTGATTGAACAGCACGCTTATATCGATGCTTTCACTCCTCAAAGCAATCTTGAAAGTCAGTTACCGAAATCCCTTTTAGTTAATTTGTCGCATTCGTTTTAACAGTTTTTTTGTCGTCGAATCGGTGTCGTTTAAGCGGCATTTTTACTTAAGGAAACAGCTAAAAGTCGCAAGGAGGTATGTAGGGACTATATGGATGCTACCGAAGCTGTAACATAGTGTGTTTTGATAAATATTGCTTTACACGATTTAATGTATGTGCTGGAGCATTATCGTGATAAAGAAGCCAAAACTAAGGGGATTTTCTTCTAATAACGCCTCGCGAATTTTTAAAATTTCTTGCACGATGCTATTATAATTGACTTTGGCGTACTATTTTTGGTCTGGGCATAGAAGCATTGTTCTACTGCGAAGACTGTTGTTTTGTTTTAGGATCATAACCGAAAACCACTAATTCATTACCTTTTTGTGCAAATTGTCAGCTCTATTAATCATTTCTAGATTGTCCAGAGCGATTTCTAATCGAAGCTTGTTTGCTGTTCTAAAAGCAGTTTTGAGATGAATTTAGCATACACACGAGTCATACTTAAATTTTTAGTTAAAGTTCGGTACTTATTGATATCGCAAGGTCATCTTATGATTTTCTAACAGTCAAACGAGTCTTGAGTTTTGCCCCTACAACCCTAGCCAAAGGTTCTTTGTAACATTTGAATAGTTTCTGTACAAGTTGGAAACCAAAACTTGTTGCAAATTCGTTGCTCAACTTTTTCGATTATTTTTAATTACTTAAAAATCCGACGAAATTAAGATACTTTCTGACAAAATCACACGATACTCATAAACTATACGTTCGGCAGGTATCAGCAAGTAAACAATAAATTTGTGAGGCTTTTCTGTTGAGGTTCCCGCCTGGTAGGGTTCGCTGGGACATTTTGGCGCGAAGATATAAATGCTGGTCGAATACTTTTGGGACAGACTTCGTGTGGTAACAGCTGCTAAAGAATGCAAGTCGCGATACAATAATCTCTTAATTACTGTTTTTAGGACAACGATTTGCTACCACTCAAATAAAGGTAGCAATAGCATACATTTTTAAACATTATAGGTTGAGCATAAATTCTAAAACTCAATTGCCACTAAAATTTGATCCTTATTATTTTATGCTTAATCCAATAGGAGGGTTATGGTTAAACTGGGAGAAGATGTAAGACAGCGTAATTTTTATAAAGAAAATATATTTACGAAAATGTATTTTTATACAATTTTGAAATATTGCATTACTTTCTAATATTTGTAGAAGCTATACAGGAATAAATTTAAATAAAATTAAATATATTTTGTATTCTTATTACCTACATTGATTGGTGAAAAACTCTGTTATTTAAAAAAAAAAACCTCTTTTTTTCAGGTGAAGAGCTGATTAGGTTATAAAATTGATCGTTGCAACCGCTAAATAGTTATTCTCAAAAAACATCGTTTTTGAATTTTTGGTTGCTCGAATATCTGATTTTAAATTTGTTGTGCGTGTTTATACCTAAAATTTTACATTTTCGACAAAAATTACCTCGTCTAGTGCAAAATCGGTAAGTGTGATAGTCAAATCAACAAGAGCCTTTTTTGAGAAACTTTCACAGAGGGCACCAAAAATTATGATTTTGGTGTCATTCGATTGGTATTGACCTTTAGAAACTTTTTGAAAATGTTTAAAATGCGCTCATAAAAATTGCAATAGATATAAACAAAAGAGTGAAAAAAAGGGTTTAGGTTTTTTTTTTTGAAAAATTTCGGAAACAATTAAATATTTTTGAAATTGAAAAAAAGATCTGATAAGAGCAGAAAATTTCACAAAAATAAGTCCAGTCTCTCGAAACTGTGTCTCCAATATTTATAATTTTAACAAAGCCCTAAAATCATTGCTAAAACGGGGTGTTTGGTGTTCTCGCGTGCCGCGTATTTTAATCACGGTAAACAAAATAGTTATTTATGAAACAGTTCGTGAAGTATGCTTTTTGCGCACGCACGCAATGTTTAGAGCACGAGCGAAGCGAGTGCTATATATCACGTAAGTGCACAAAAAGCACTTCACGCACAGTTTCATACAATATTTTATCTACGATAATCAAATAAAAAAATAATTACAAGAAAACAATTTATTTTCAATTCATTTACAAGATAATAACAAAACTAATGCTCTCATAGCAACACCATGGCAACGCAAATGCTAAGGATATTTGATTATATAAAGGTGTGTCAAAAACAGTGCGAAAAAGTAAATCCCATTTAAAATACATTGTTACTTCACGCACACTTTCAATCCTTCACGCACTGCTGTCTATAATGACAGTTTTCACGATCTAAAAATTGATACATAATATGAGGTAGAGTAGATAAAATATATTTAAATATATTAAATATCAATATTAAAGAATGAAAAAAATCACGTGCCTTCGAAATAAGTTGGTAAACAATAATCCGTACGAACAAAAATTATTTTTACAAATAATAATAATAATTGTTATTATTTTGAAAAAATATACAGAACGATACACATCCACATTTGAACAAAATAGTGTCAGCTCTGAACTAAGATAAAAAAAATACACATGGCCTATGGCTCACCCTGCAGTTTGCCTACTCGTTCAGTAAAAGACCACTTTCGGGACTTGTTACGTAAACTACTATTGTTTTTGATATTGACTCCTTTATATTATTTACAATATTCGATACAGTTTTCGATTTATTTTCAGATACATCTATTTCCTTCTCATAGTTAAATTGTTTACATAGCCTTATATTCCTTTTTTACCTGCCTATAAACATCCTTGGCGCAACTAATAGTGCAAAGTATAACCAGCAGATTTCTTCACTCATCAATTTCGTTGTTCTTAATGGTTTTTGTTTTTTTTTGCTAATTTTTTTTATTAGAAAGCTCTCTTCAAAACTTCTACTAAAAGCGTTCATAAATGTGCACCATTGTTCATTTACACTGCTTTGTTCTATCGAGTAAATATTATTCCAATTCATTGACTGTACTTGATTTTTAAAATTGTTTATACTTTCGTCATTATATACCCTTTTATAGATGTAGTTATTCTGATTCTTCACTATTATGTTAATTTTGTTAATTTTTGAGCTGTATGATCTGAAATTAATGAGTGCAGCGGTTACATCTGCTATATTGGTTATAAAATTGTCAATACAGGATTTTGTACTGGTAGTGATACAAGTGTATTGTCTTATCCCATAAGTAAGATTATAACTGCTGAACATGAAACACAACTGAGTTTTTTTATACTATTTTTCCAAAAATCTGTATTAAAATCACCTGCTATTACAAGTTTATCATAATTTGTAAGTCTTAATAATATACCTTCTAGTTTATTTATAAATATATTAAAATTACCTTTTAAGGGTTTATATAAACCAATTATTAAAAACTTACGATCACATAAATTTAGTTCACAACCACAAACTTTGATATGGTCTTCAACGGATTGAATTTTGATCTGATCTGATCTTTTCTTACACAGTACTCCTTTTTTTTTACATAAATAGCTTACCCTCCAGTCTTCCCTCGAACCTTCTGCAGAAACTGCTTACTAATTGGAAGTTGATTATTCCATGTGATATTAATTGTTGTTTTGTTTTCCAGTGTTCGAAAAATCATAGAGCCACACAATATTCATGCGTTTTTAATACTGCTTAATTTCATCTACTGCATTACCTATAGACTGAAGATTTTGATGTATAATACTTACAGTTAATTCTTGTTTCTGATTTTCCGGTTCTAAAAAAAAACTGCCCACCTAACTGCTTCAAAAAGTCTATATGCTTTGAAAAGTCGAATCTTTATATGCCAACACCACAAGGCCAAAAATCAGGTTCATACATTTTGTCCTTCTTCTAAATTGGTGCTGTTACAAGATATCACTTCAACTTATCTTTTTCTCTTGGAATTTCCTTAACCACTACGCTGTCCTCTTCAAACCCAGGTTTCTTTTTTATATAGTCTTTTATTTTTTTTGTCGCTGTCCCAACTCTATGGATGTATAGCTATAATTTGGGAGTAGGTCCAGAAAACTCGCCTGTACCAAGTACCAATCTTTTTTGGTTATTCTTTGACTGTCCTCTATCTCTTCTTGCTGTAGCTGTCGAAAAGCCTTCATTTGTTTGTAGTATTTCAGATTCGTGGTTAATTTGGATTTCGGGCCGCTTTGTGTCACTTGGTTTGCTTGTATTCTTAACATTTGTATTTACCGCCACATCTTTTCTGTATAATTTAGGAACTGGTATTCTTGGTTGCGCCATCTGTTTGTGAGATGTTTCACTTGCTACATTGGAATTACTGTTGTTTTTTATTTATTTTCATGTTGATATCACTTTTACTTGTAGGATTTTTTGTTGGTTTATTTAAATTTGAAAGTTCTAGTTTATTTTTGGTACATTTATTTCATTGTTTATTTTTAAAAACTGTTGGTACTCTATTTAATAATATTTCGTTATTTAGTTTTAAAACATTATTTTTATCTCTAGTTTCTTCTAGTAATTCATGCAAGTACCTGATTTCCATTCGTAATTTTTTATTCACTAAATTATTCTCTTGTTTGACCATTTTGTCACAGCATATATTTTATTTTTAGATAACAATTTTAGGTTTGGGTTTCTTTTTATACAACTTTTAAAATATATTAAAAAACAGTTTATGCACACTTTTACACTACATTTTCTGAATTCACAACATTTCATATCCTGATTACTTTCAACTTTTGCAGAGTTGTCTAACAAAACATCATCTTCGTCAGCCATCTTTGAATAAACTACCACTTCCGTCTCTTCGATGGTTTAGACTCGAGAAGTTCCTCCTCGGTAGACTCTTCGAATCGTAAAGATCGTGGTCGTCGTTGACTAGCATATCGACTACTTAAACCTAAAAATAAAATGGGCTATGGATGGCCTGTCAAGTGTGGTTCAGTCAGAACTCACAGGCATAACCATAGCTGCAAAAGAATTAATCAATAGGAACATCACAGGCAGGAATATAAATATATACACAGACTGCCGACAAGCACTACTGACCTTGAATAAACCACGTTTCACTTCAAGTTTAGTACTAGAATGTCACCAATCTCTAACTGAGGCCAGCCAGAATAACGTGGTCACTCTCAGCTGGATCAAAGGGCATGGGAACTCTAAAGGCAACCGCATTGCGAACAATTTAGCAAGAAGGGCTGCAGGCTACAAATATGTTAGCCCTTGCCCATCTACCAAGGTAACATTGTCCGCAGTCGTGGAGCTTGTCAAACAGCACTCTCACCAAAAATTTATACAGTGCTGGGATGAAACTACGAACTGTAGACTGGCCAGAGAGTTATTACCTCATCCTGGCGAGAAAACAGCAAAAAAAATTTAAGGCATTGACCAGACAAAATCTCCGAACAGCTGTCGGAATCTTGACAGGTCGCTGCCAACTGCGGCAACATCTCTTTAGGATGAAATTAACAGAATCGCTGCTATGCATAGGCTGCGAACAAGAAGAGGAAACAGTAGAACATATTATGTATGACTGCTCTGCTTTTTCTGAATCAGAAGATCCGTGTTGGGCGATTATTGCCTTACACCAGCCGATGTCAGGGAGATCCCCCTCGGTAGCCTCGTCACCTATTTTAAATCACTAGGCCTGGTGACAGCCTGAGGTGAGGATATCCCTACAATACGGGAGGATGCACAATGGGTCATATGTGGCCTCAGTGCTGGCTAAGCACTAGCTCACCCCTCCCCAAATTTCCAGATCCAGATCCAGAGAGCATATCGACTCTGGTTATGTTGTTACACGTTTGACCAATACATTGCAGGAAAATAACATAGCAACTAATACGTGCTTTCCTGCACCCACAAGCAGACCCACACCTTCCTTTATATATGCACTTAATTATGCTATCTGTCTACAATTAAAACTATAATTTGGGTTGTCATCCATCAACAATTAAGTAGTCATTCATTAACAATTAAAAGTGTATTCTGTTAACAATCCATACTGTCATTAATCAGTAATTAAATCTGTCATCTTTTAACAATCAAAACACTTATTAGAGTTGTCATTTATCAAAAATCAAAAATGTCATCTGTCAACCAATAGAATGAAAGTCTGTGAACAATTAAAACTGTTATTTGTCAACTATCAAACCTTTCATTTTAGTTATCACCGTCAACAGTTTAAACCAATAACAAAATATTTAAACTGTTATATGAGTTACCACCTGTCAATAATCTAACCTGTTATCTGTGTTATCTATCAATAATCAGAAATATCATTCGATTTCTCATCTGTGAACAAGTAATACTGTCATCTATTCACTATTAAAACCGTCAAATGTCAACAATCAAAACTATGATGTGGGTTGCTATCTATCAATAATCAAAAGTGTCATCTGTCAATAATTAAATTTTTGATTTGAGTTGCCTCCTGTAAACAATCATTTCATTTGCCACCGTCAACAATTAAAACCTATGTCAAACATAAAACTGTCACATAAATTACCACCTGTCAACGATCTAAACCGTTATTTATGTTACCTATCAACAATCAGAAATATCATTCAAGTTCTCATCTCTCAACAATCAATACTATCATGTATCAACAATCAAAACTGTCAACTGTTAATAATTATTTTGGTTGTCATTTGTCATCAATCAAAACTGTTAATTGAATTTTCATAAAAATAGTTAAGTTAACATAAAAATAAATATTCCTAATGTGAAATAATTTTTGAGTTATTTTTCTTATTTTTTATAAAAGCAATTAGATCTTAACGGATGACTGTTTCTTACTTTCTGATATCTAAATTTAATCTTCGCAATAAAGTTAATTATATTACAACATATGTTTATCAGTTAATAATATTGCGATGCATTTAATAAAATTATTTAGAAAACATGCAAATACGTAATACTTATATAACCCTTATCACCTTTTTTAAAAGGTTCTATAATTGGAATTAACTTCGTCTGTAAATTCCCCCCAATATTATGAATTTCTTAGTTATAAGTAAATAAGGGAATATATGCAAGAAGTATATAGGTAAACTAGCTTACTTGGCGAGCTTCGTATCGCCTAACAATATATATATTGTTTTGATCCCTGTTTTGCCAGTCGAAACAAGACAATTTTAGACCAACGCAACTGTCAGTCAAAAACTGTCATTTTTTTTGCCCTAGAGGAGAAAAAACGTTGTTTCTCCCCTAGGGCAGAAACAAATGTCATTATTTCAAGTCTGTCAGAATGTTTGATTTTTGTACCATATATATATATATATATATATATATATATATGAACAGTAGTGGTGTTCCGGGTTTCAATCCGTTGGTTGTTTGTGTCTTCACGACGTTTCGCCAACATCTCAGCTGGCATTTTCAAGTGATGCTTCCTTTGCGGCTGCTCAACTTGGAATGAGCTGCGTGGTCCTGTGTTGCTGCTTTTATACGCGTCGGCGGCGGCGCAGGTTATATCGCTGTTCTGTGATTGGTGGGCGGTGCGGTTCAGGTGTTGACCTTTCCTCCACCCGAGGTCGTTGACCGCGCCGATTATTTCCTGACTGTATTTGGGCCTGGATGGGTACGGCTGTCCTTGTTGCGTTTGTGTTTCTTATTGGTTCTGCCTGTGTCTGAGTATTCTCCAAGGATTTTTGTTCTTCTTGGGTAATTGGATTGGATTGTCTTTTGAGGAGACTTTTCCAAGTGTTGGAGATGTTTTGTGCATCGTCTCTTTTGTTGAGGCTGTTGGTTCTCTCTATTTCGAGGGCTTCTCTAACTATGCGGGTTCTGTAGTGTTTGATAGGTGCAATCTGTTTTGTTTCTGGGAAGTTTATTGTGTGGCCCGTTTCCTGGTGGTGTTGAAAAAGGGCTGATGTCGTTTGCTTATTTCTGATGTTGTTTTGGTGTTCCTGTACTCTGGCTGAGATTCTTCTATTTGTTTGTCCGATGTATTCTTTGTCGCAGTTACTGCACGGGATGCTGTATACGCCTTGGTTTTCTAAAGGTATTTTGTCTTTTGGATTGCCTATTATTTTGTGTAAGGTAGTCTGCGGCTTGTAGATTGTGGAAATGTCATGCCTTCTTAGAATCCTTCCAATCACGTCTGTTACACCTTTTATATATGGCAGTTTAGTTTTTGGTTTGGACATGTCGTATTCTTCCTTATTTGTTGTTGGTCTCGTGGCTTGTTTTTGTGCTTTTTTGATTGTGTGTTCATGGTATCCGTTTTGTCTTAGGGCGGTTGTGATGTTATGAAGTTCTTCTTGTCGGTTCGTTGTTTTTGTTAGGCGTATAGATCTGGATATCAGTGTACTGGCTACCGATTGCAATTGGGAAGGGTGATGATGAGATCTAGCATTCAGATATCTATTAGTGTGTGTAGGTTTCCTGTATACCGTGTAATCAATTGTGAGGTCATTGTTTCTTGTAATAAGTAGGTCAAGAAAAGGCAATTGGCCATTCTCTTCAACTTCTAACGTGAACTGTATTCGGTGGTGGATGTTGTTTAGTTCATCAAGGAAATTGTCAAGATTGGGTCTTCCATGAGGCCATATGATAAAGATGTCGTCCACGTAGCGTTTCCAAAAAGTCGGCTTCATTTTAGCTTTACTTAGTGCATTGGTTTCGAAATACTTCATGTAGAGATTGGCAATTACTGGTGATAGTGAGGATCCCATGGGGGCGCCTTCTGTTTGTCTATACAAGTTGTTCTCATACGAGAAATACGTATTCTTCAGACAGTGTCTTGCAAGTTCGATAATGTGTCTTGGGAAATCTTCATTTGTAGCTATTTGGTCTAGAGCCTCGTCAATTGGTACGCTTGGGTAAAGTGACTTTATATCTAGGCTAGCTAGGAGGTCATCTTTGTGCAGTTTAAGGTTTTTAATTATATTTGTCAGGTGTTCTGAGTTCTTGACGTAGGAATCTGCTTCTTCGCTGGTTGGCTGCATGATCTCTGCAAGATATTTCTCGAGTTGTTGAGTTGGTGAGTCTATAGCGCTAACGATTGGTCTTAATGGCACTCCCTCCTTGTGAATTTTTGGCAACCCGTATAGTTTAGGGCATCTGCTAGCTTTTTCCCGAGGAATTATGCGAGCCTCGATTTCTGCCCCAAGCTTGGCGGCTTTGATTTTATCTTTTGTTGTCTTCTCAAGGTATGTTGTTGGGTCTCTTGCGACTTTTTTATATGTGTCGTCTTGGAGTATGTCTGCCATTTTTGTTCTATATTCTTCCGTATTCATCACCACTGTGACATTTCCCTTGTCACAGTGGTGATGAATACGGAAGAATATAGAACAAAAATGGCAGACATACTCCAAGACGACACATATAAAAAAGTCGCAAGAGACCCAACAACATACCTTGAGAAGACAACAAAAGATAAAATCAAAGCCGCCAAGCTTGGGGCAGAAATCGAGGCTCGCATAATTCCTCGGGAAAAAGCTAGCAGATGCCCTAAACTATACGGGTTGCCAAAAATTCACAAGGAGGGAGTGCCATTAAAACCAATCGTTAGCGCTATAGACTCACCAACTCAACAACTCGAGAAATATCTTGCAGAGATCATGCAGCCAACCAGCGAAGAAGCAGATTCCTACGTCAAGAACTCAGAACACCTGACAAATATAATTAAAAACCTTAAACTGCACAAAGATGACCTCCTAGCTAGCCTAGATATAAAGTCACTTTACCCAAGCGTACCAATTGACGAGGCTCTAGACCAAATAGCTACAAATGAAGATTTCCCAAGACACATTATCGAACTTGCAAGACACTGTCTGAAGAATACGTATTTCTCGTATGAGAACAACTTGTATAGACAAACAGAAGGCGCCCCCATGGGATCCTCACTATCACCAGTAATTGCCAATCTCTACATGAAGTATTTCGAAACCAATGCACTAAGTAAAGCTAAAATGAAGCCGACTTTTTGGAAACGCTACGTGGACGACATCTTTATCATATGGCCTCATGGAAGACCCAATCTTGACAATTTCCTTGATGAACTAAACAACATCCACCACCGAATACAGTTCACGTTAGAAGTTGAAGAGAATGGCCAATTGCCTTTTCTTGACCTACTTATTACAAGAAACAATGACCTCACAATTGATTACACGGTATACAGGAAACCTACACACACTAATAGATATCTGAATGCTAGATCTCATCATCACCCTTCCCAATTGCAATCGGTAGCCAGTACACTGATATCCAGATCTATACGCCTAACAAAAACAACGAACCGACAAGAAGAACTTCATAACATCACAACCGCCCTAAGACAAAACGGATACCATGAACACACAATCAAAAAAGCACAAAAACAAGCCACGAGACCAACAACAAATAAGGAAGAATACGACATGTCCAAACCAAAAACTAAACTGCCATATATAAAAGGTGTAACAGACGTGATTGGAAGGATTCTAAGAAGGCATGACATTTCCACAATCTACAAGCCGCAGACTACCTTACACAAAATAATAGGCAATCCAAAAGACAAAATACCTTTAGAAAACCAAGGCGTATACAGCATCCCGTGCAGTAACTGCGACAAAGAATACATCGGACAAACAAATAGAAGAATCTCAGCCAGAGTACAGGAACACCAAAACAACATCAGAAATAAGCAAACGACATCAGCCCTTTTTCAACACCACCAGGAAACGGGCCACACAATAAACTTCCCAGAAACAAAACAGATTGCACCTATCAAACACTACAGAACCCGCATAGTTAGAGAAGCCCTCGAAATAGAGAGAACCAACAGCCTCAACAAAAGAGACGATGCACAAAACATCTCCAACACTTGGAAAAGTCTCCTCAAAAGACAATCCAATCCAATTACCCAAGAAGAACAAAAATCCTTGGAGAATACTCAGACACAGGCAGAACCAATAAGAAACACAAACGCAACAAGGACAGCCGTACCCATCCAGGCCCAAATACAGTCAGGAAATAATCGGCGCGGTCAACGACCTCGGGTGGAGGAAAGGTCAACACCTGAACCGCACCGCCCACCAATCACAGAACAGCGATATAACCTGCGCCGCCGCCGACGCGTATAAAAGCAGCAACACAGGACCACGCAGCTCATTCCAAGTTGAGCAGCCGCAAAGGAAGCATCACTTGAAAATGCCAGCTGAGATGTTGGCGAAACGTCGTGAAGACACAAACAACCAACGGATTGAAACCCGGAACACCACTACTGTTCATTCTACCATCCGTGAAACACTACATCATAACATATATATATATATATATATATATATATATATATATATATATATATATATATATATATATATATATATATTGAACCAGTCACTATACCATTATTCATATATATTAATTGTAATTCTTTTTAAAAGATTTGTCATTGATATTTAAAGTTAAATTTAAATAAAAGGTTGAATTAAAAAATGAAAATTGGTAAGAAGAAGTAACGATCACAAAATTGGCGCCCAACGTGGGGCCCACTACAAGCACTGCAAATTCGAGACACCTACAAGCACCTAGAATTTCAAAATTCGAGACCCTACAAATACCTAGAACTTCAAAATTCGAGACACCTCCTACAAGCAACTAGAACTTCAAAATTCGAGACACCATCAAGGCACCAAGAACGAGAAAAATACGAAAAACATGAGAGATTAAGAGGAAAGACAAGGACTTTGACAGACAGGACTGGCAGATAGGTAAGATATTTGCGTTTATATAACAGAGGCAATGATTTGTGGGGAGAATTTTAATAAAACAATTAAACATAAATTATAAAACTAAAATTATTTAATTGAAAACTAAACATAAATTGTAAAACTAAAATTATTAAAAAAAAATTATGGAAACAAGAAGACAAAGACAGGTTAGGGATAATGAGCAAAAAGGAGATCATCAAAAAGATGATGATATAAATATTATGGAAACTAATGAATCCGGAGATGAAAAAGAGAATATCACAATTATTGAAGCAATTATTGAAAGCAATGGTAACAAACATGAAGAAAGTGATATGGAAAAAATGTTTAAATTGTTAGAAAAAATTAATAATAATTTAAAAGAAGATTTGAAGAAGAATTTACAAGAAAATAAAGAAGAAATAAACAAGAATATGAATGCTATGAAAAAAGAAATAAAAGAAGACATGAACAAAAATATAGAAGCATTCAAAGATGAAATGAGGAAGCAAATGAAAATGTATAGAGAAACAATAAAAGATATGAAAAAAAATTATGACAAATCAGTAATTAATAAGGACTATGAAATTGAATATTCTGGAGAAAAAGATATGGGGAAAAATAAACTTAAAAATGAAGATAATTCTGAATTAATAGAAACGTATGAAACAAATATAAATAAAAATAAACCTATGAGACGATATAAAGAAGAATATATTTACGAAGACATTTTACAGAATAGAAAAAATAAAAATAACTATTATAAAGAATATGTTACATATAAAGACAAAATGAAACAAGAATATGTAATTATAAAATTAAAATTACATGATGAATATGACGATGATAAGAAGAAAGATAAAGATAAATATTATACAAATGAAGAAGCAAAATGTGAAAATAAAATATATGAGGGTGATAATAAATATAAAAATAGATTATATTATGATAATGACAATAAAATTAAACATAAAATTAATTTCAATTACAATAAGAAGTATAAAAGGAAGTTTAAACATAAAACATATGAAGATGATGATATAAATTATTTTAAAATAGATGCTAACATTAATAGAAGATTAAGGAAGATTTGGAAGAGCATTGTATATAATTATAAAAAAAAAAATAGTTAAATAAAAGTTAATAAGATTAAAATAAAATAAAAATTAAAAATATGGAAGAAAATAAATAAATAAAACTGTTATAAATTGTTTAAAACAAAATGTAAAGGAATACTGAATAAAGAGGTTATAAAAAAATAATAATAAAAAAAAAATAAGTAAATTTAAAAAATTAAAATATGTCTTTGGAGAAAATTTTAATTTTTTTAATTGTGGGGAAATTGTTATGGTATCACTGTGTCTGTTGTATAAATGAAATATCTTACTGTAAATTGTGACGACATAGACCAGTGACTATTTATTTTATAATGGATATAAATAGGAGGCGGAATGTGATAGAAACGATTATGGATTGGTTATTGATTTTTGAATTTGATTAATTGTAATTCTTTTTTTAAAAGATTTGTCATTGATATTTAAAGTTAAATAAAAGGTTGAATTAAAAAATGAAAATTGGTTTGTGTTGAATTATCAATAAACAATAAGAAGGAACCCATACCCGAAAGCCGGAGCTAAGAAGTAACCATCACAATATTTAATTTACCCCTTTTATATATATATATATATATATATATATATATATATATATATATATATATATATATATATATATATATATGGATTTTTCTTCATGGGTGCATGTTCCTTTAATAAAGTATTGGAACGTGGTCCATGATTTTTAAATTGGTTGTCTAGATTAAGTATTTTTTTTATATTGTATTTGTTTTAGTTTAGTTTAGAGATTGTTTGATGGATGGGGATTATTATTGATTAGATTGTCATTGAATTTGTAAGAGGGTTGTCATTAATAAAAAAGTTATGAAATAAAATTAAATAAATCTTATTTTAAAAGTAAATAGAAAGAAAAATAAATATTAGAAGAAGGATAAATAAAGCAAGAGCAAATAGAAATAGAAATCAGAACTTGGAAGATACAGAAAAGCAGAGAATTGGAAATTTTAAGAGAGCAGAAAGGTAATAGATAAATAGAAAGGCGGTAGCAAGAAGGAGTTGGAAAATAGTAAGAAAGGAAAGATATGGAGTAAGAGTTGAATATTGGAAGAAAAAAGATTTAAAAGAAGATTGGAAATTGAAAAAAAGAGATTTTTATAATATTTTTTAAATTGATTGTAAAGACAATCAATTTAAGAATCGTGAATCCACGACCGAGAATTTTATTGAAAGAGGGTGTTCCGGAAGGAGGATTCATTTCAATTGGCACCCAGAACGTGTGGCTGCTTCGGCACTGAGGGTAAGAGATTTTTCTTTACTATTAGGTGTCAAGCTTGCTTTATTAAAAACAAAGTGTGTGATTCAGGAGTAAAAGATTAAATAAATAATAGGTAGATTTATACGAAATTAAGAGGGGGAAAAGAAATTACAGATAAAATGTTAGAACAAGGGGATAATATTGATAATCGGGAGAGTCAGGGTAGTCAGGGTAATCAGGTTAGTCAGGATAGGCAGGGTATTCAGGATAGTCAGGATAATCAGATTAGTCAGGATAGGCAGGGTATTCAGGATAGTCAGGGTAATCAGGTTAGTCAGGATAATCAGGGTAATCAGGATAGTAAGATAGGGGATAGTGAGGAATCAGCGATAAAACTAATGATGGAAATGTTAAAAGATATAAACAAGAATATGAATAAAAATACTGAAGCAATTAATTCTCTGAAAAAAGAAAATAAAGAAGACATGAACAAAAATAAAGAAGAAATAAACAATAATATGGATTCTATTAAAAAAGGAAATGAAAGAAATGAACAAGAATATGGATGTAATGAAAAAAGATATGAACAAGGATATTAAAGCAATAAATTTAAATATGGCTGCTATGAACAAGATTATGCATTCTATAAAAAAAGAAATAAAAGAATAATTCAAAAATGAGTTGAGGAACCAAATGTAAATGTATAGAGAAACATTGCAAGAAACAAAAAGAGAAATAAGAAATGAAATGATAATGAGAATAACGGAAATAGAGGAGTTACAAGAAGTAAAAATTAAAACAATTATTAACAAAGAATGTAAAGATGAAATAAAAGAAATCAATAATAATGCAAGTGAAAAATTGAATAACTTAGAAAAGATTATAAAACAAGATACAGTAAAGAAGATAAGTGAGATGGAAGAAAAGGTAGAAGAAATAAAGGTAGTACAAGAAAAAGAACGTGAAATGTTATTAGAAGAAAGGGAAAGAAGAAATATAAATAAAAATCAAAATAATATGAAAATAATTAAAATTAAACATAAATTTAATGGAAAATATAAAGAAGGGGGAAAGACATTTAAATTTATAAAAAAATTATATCAAGGGAAATATCAGGACAGAGTAAAGCGTAAATTTATAAGAAACTTCTATATTTGTAAATATCTAGAAAGGGCAAAAGTATCTAAAGTTATAAAAAAGTTATATACAGGGAATTATCAAGAAAGGGAAAAGAAATTTAAATTCGGCCAGCACAAAATAGCGATAGGACTCCTGTGTGAGCGTTCGTTGTTTTTGTGTTTCTTGACACATGTTTCCCCAACATCCTTTGCTCCCAAGTACCCAACACTTTTGCTAGCCAAGTGCAATACTCTTCTTGGTTATGCCGCACTGATGACGGCTAATGAGCCAGAAACATGCATGTCTGCGGTTACCATTCCTACTTGTAACCATGATCCTTGTTGCGTTGCATTCCCGTTATCCTCCCTTTTTTTATATTAATACGCGTTATATATATATATATATATATATATATATATATATATATATATATATATATATATATATATATATATATATATATATATATTTATATATATATAAACAAAGTGCCAAGAAAATGCGTATTAATATAAACAAAAGGAGAAAATTATTGGGCATGTACGCAAAAAGGATCAATAAGGCCACGAGTAGGAATGGTAACCGCAGACATGCATGTTTCTGGCTCATTAGCCGTCATCAGTGCGGCATAACCAAGTAGGGTATTGCACTTGGCTAGCAAAAGTGTTGGGTACTTGGGAGCAAAGGATGTTGGGAAAACATGTGTAAAGAAACATAAAAACACAAAAACAACGAAAGCTCACACAGGAGTCCTATCGCCATTTTGTGCTTTCGGCCAGCTGTGCCAATGGGTTTTCGGCTAGCAACCAGCCGAAAACCCATTGGCACAGCTGGCCGAAAGCACAAAATGGCGATAGGACTCCTGTGTGAGCTTTCGTTGTTTTTGTGTTTTTATGTTTCTTTACACATGTTTTCCCAACATCCTTTGCTCCCAAGTACCCAACACTTTTGCTAGCCAAGTGCAATACCCTACTTGGTTATGCCGCACTGATGACGGCTAATGAGCCAGAAACATGCATGTCTGCGGTTACCATTCCTACTCGTGGCCTTATTGATCCTTTTTGCGTACATGCCCAATAATTTTCTCCTTTTATATATATATATATATATAAACTTTTGAATGGAAGGTGTTTTGAAGGTCAGGTGAGCCCAAGACGAAAAACTGTAGTGAAATTTGCCCGAAGTCGTGAACTGCGAACCAGCTGAATAGTAGATATAAATCTACTAAAATGTGGGAATTTAAAAACACAAGAAAAACTGAGAAAGGAAATTATTGAATAATAGGCGGTAGAAGTTCGCTGGGCCAGCTAGTTATATATATTTTTAAAAGATGTACATTTTTTATTAATTTATAATTAACTTAAAAATGTCTTATATGAAATACTTGTTAAATAAAACCTAAATTGACCACTTAACAACTACCGAAATGAAAAGCGAAGTTCAAAATTTATGAAATTTTTAATGTTATGAATAATTTTATTAACTGATAATATTATTGTCTTTCACCTAAGAATCAACAATAGTTATACCGAAGAAATGTTATGTTTATATTTACAATGAATTCAAATCAAATGTCAAAGGTCGGATTAGTTTAATATCATACATACATTAATGTTGATGCATAGTATCATTTTAAACGTAAATAATGTGGTTACTTTTATTAACTCTAGTGCTAACCTTTTTGTTCTATTTAATATACCGCAACTACACACACTGGAAAAGATATGGAATTCCAGGACCAAAACCGTTACTCCTATTTGGAAATCTTTTTGATTTGTGTTTAGGAGTTAGAAATCTTGCAGAGATCTATGCAGACATTTATAAGTATTTTTTTTTATTCAATTTTTACTTGTAAGCCCAAACCAGACCAAAGGTCGGGATTTCATTTTAAGTTCGCTTCTTGTGTCTGAGAAAACCAAGAAAATTAACTCATAAAAATTGAAAGCAACAAATGATTTTACTTAAAAATTGTGTACAACTTTGTTTATCTATACATATAATAAAAGTATAACTGATCGATGTCTGTACATGGCAAATTTATTTGAAAAACATAATAGGGAAGAAAGCATTAATATATACAAGAAAACCCAAAATAAGGTTTTTTTGTTTTAAAATCTTTTGGAAATACTCCCAAAATTCGGTGTAGGGCGTAAGTCATTCGACAATATCCACAATTAAGAAAAATAAACACGGGATAGAATCTTTGTTTAATGCGAATGTTTTAAAACCTAAACGTGTAAGATAACAAGTTCAAGTGGCACTTGACCACATTTAAGCTGCAACGTAATTGCGAAATACCCGTATGCTTCAACAAAAGGCAAACTTTTGCTAACGAGCTAAACATTCCTAATTTTGATTTTTCGGCGAGTCGGATTAACCGTTTCAAAAGTCCACAATATGGTCTTCGGAAAAATTGCCGGAGAGTCTTTTTCGTATAAAAAGAACGTTGTGACTGAGTGGCAAACAAAAGTTTCGCCAACATTGTGAGCAAAATTTAGTGACAACGAAATATTCAATGCAGACGAAACTCTATAAACATTAAAATTTAGAGGTAAAAAAAGGTTCGGGAGGAAAACTTTCGATGTACAGAATAACTGTGATGGTTGCTGCTAACATGAATGGCACCATAAAAAAGAACATATTGATTATCGGCAAATCAAAGAACTAGAAATTTTTCAAAAATGTACGGTCTCTGTCGGTAGATTATGAGAGCAATTCTAAGACCTGAATGACAACTGAGGTTTTTATTAAATAGGTATAACACTGGGATTGTAAACTGACTAAAGAGAAGAAAAAGATTCTGCTTGTGGCTAACAATTGGGTAGCTCATCCCTTAATCAGCGACTTTACCTCGTTCTAAAAATTGTCGCCAGTCTTGATGCAACAAAATACACCAGCAGTGCCAAACATTAAAAGATCACAATTTTGGATGCAAATTCTAATGATTTACGACACCTAAACCCTTTGAATATAAAACCTCAGGAAGGAGGATTTAAAACAGAAAAGTGCGTCCGTGATGTCTGTTGCATATGGCGGATGACTGTTTCCGTTACAGCAGTGGCGCGTGTATTGAATCAGACATGAAATAAAATATGCAGATTTAAAAAGTTATTTATTAAAAATTCACGAAAAAAATCTGTTTTAAAATTAAAATACATATTATTCGTAGCTTATTCTTTAAGTTCTAAATAACTTAACTTGTTGGTTTATCTCCAGAAATAAATTTTTATAAAAAGGAATAGGTAGTCTATATATTTATTAATTGGTAATGTTTTAACACTAATAAAATTTTATTCGAATTATAACAATTTATTAAAAACATTAAATAAATCGATTAATAATTTGAAACTTATTCTTTTTTTTTGTGTTTTCGAACACAGCTAACCATTGTTTTTAACTTGAAATTATAACACAAGTGTCAAAAATTTTAATATAAATGGGTAGTTTTGTAGCGTGAAAATACCCTAGGCTAGCTTCAGGGTTCGTGGCTTCCTTCTGGCTTTCTCTTTTCAACTCTCCCCAAACAAATAAATAAGGGCGCCAAGTACAGACATACAAATAACAGAGAATAAATCAGTTTTAAAATTGTTTATTCAAAAAAATTATTTGATTTAATGTTAATCAAAATTTAAGTAATTAACTAATTTCCAAACTTATCTTGTCAATCTTCGGCTTTGAAGGTCCAGATGATAGTCGGAAAGATGAGTAGAGACTATTGAAAATGTGGAGACCGGTCTAGGGTGACTCTGGTACAATGGGTTTTCTTAAAGTAAGATGAGTCTCCTGCAGTGAGGAATGAAGCGACTCCCTCAGCGGATAGCACCAGTCTATATTGTCAACTGCAAGACAAATTTTCATAAATTTGATTCGGCACGATCAGCCCTCACCAAAGACCCTTCGTAAAATTGGCATAAGCCCTAAAGAAATAAAATAAACGCTGTCAAAATTCCGTCCCAATAATCCTTTGTTTCGATTACAATCACTCAAGAATTCTCCAAAGTTCGACAAAAAAGTAAATCACCTGATGTGTTTATATATTTTAAACTCAATAAAAAACTGATTTTTAACAAATGATTGTAATCGAAAAATTTAAATGTTAGTAAAGATATCAAATTAAATAACCAATAATCTATTCACCAAATTTTTGACTATTTCTTAAAAATTATAATAAGTTAAATTTTTACTCACCAGAAGGGTATAAGAGGTGAAGCGAACTAATTCTTTTTGTAGTACAAAATGAAACGAATTTATTTAACTCGCAACCTACGAGCAAACTAGAATTTATTCTCCTTCCAAAACCGATAAGGTATACGCGACGACGCACAAAATAACACGGAAATTTATACAAATTTAATAGTCCATAGGCCAGGCCACAAATAACGTTGTAAACGTTACAGTTTTAACAGTAACTAAAATACACAAAAGAAATAAAACTAAAAACACACAACAAATAGACTATTTAACAGACACCAAAAAGGAACGACACACGACCGCTAAACACAACCATACGTAAACAATAAAGGTCACAAAGTGGCTGTCCAACATGGCCGTTTCCGTCACACTTTTTAGAATTGACAATAAGCAGATCCCTCCTTCCTGATGTTAATATTCAAAGCCTAAAACAAACTTACGTCACCGACAATTTACAACTGTAATAATACCGCTGGATTTGTCCGAGTCAGACCCAGTGTTGTTGCCAACAACGATGATGATGATGATGGGCCGTTGTCTGACTGGTCGAGAGCCTTGAATAAAAAACTGTCCATAAGAAATAAAGAACTTGAACAATATTTTTCTATTGATATCGTGAGGAAAAAATATTGTGCAAAGTATTATCATCAACAGCCAAGATAGCGACGATGTGTATCTAAAACTTTAAAAGCTGTTGGAAATCCTAAAAAAAATGTGTAAAATTGTTAAATATTCTAAAAAAAGTATATTAAAAATATAATAATAATATGTAAAAAAGGAACAGAAGAAAAAATCACAGATATTGTAAATAAATTCCCAATAGGTAAAATATAATATGTGGATTTATAGAAGGAAAAAATAAAAAAAAAACACAAAAATTAGAAGACGAAAAAAATGTATCAAATCAAAACACGGAGAGATTAAAAAACAAGAAAAATTAAAAAACAATAGAAACGAATTGTTACAATCAAAAAGCTAAAGTAAAGTGGAAAATAAAATGGAAAAATATTGCGAAAAAAAGTTAGAAACATATTTACCAAATTAGGTACTACGACACCAGTAAGGTGACTAACGCTACGTAAGTCGATAAAATCGATAAAAACATAAAAAAGAATATGGAAATCATTCAAAAAAATAGTAAAATTTGTATAAAACGAAAAATGAGGAAAAAATTATTAATTGTAAGACAATCAGCTAGTTACGGAATTTAATCACAAATAATAGTTCTAGTAGTAGCAGGAAATCTTATCTTATGATATTAAACGATAAATTGTATGCACGTATTGCCATAGGTTCTCAAAAACGGCTCTAACGATTTCGTTAAAATTTGAAATATTGGTGCAAAGGGAGGCAAGAAATCGATATAGCTAGGTATCACGTCCAGAAAAATCATTTTCCCACATAAGATGGTTGTTAACCTGTGAAATACTGCATGTCAGCTCGGATAGTACAGTATCTACAGTTTGGTTTTGCTCTTGTATGGGTTGATTGATACTCTATGTGGCAGCAACCTGTACTTAGAGTTAGGAATTCAAACCCTCACACAAATCCAGGTTTTCTATCTGTATTACGGTGACAGCATGGCACGAGATGTTTTTATCATTTTTTTGTATAATACTCTCAAAAAAACGCTCTGGTTCGTTATTATATGAAATAGTACCTGAGCGGAGCTCGGCCACCCAGGAACTGTGAATATTATTCACAAAATGTTTTGTTACTAAGCAAATTGAGTATTTGGGTAATGAAACTACCAATGTAAAAAGTTGATGTTTCTAAAAGTTATATTAATAAAATGTTCTTAATTATTACAAAAAAGAACAAAATATTTGATGTATTTAAGGCTAGCTTTTTTCTAATACTTTCTTTGTCGTCAAAATTTAGGTGAGAATATTGCCGAATCTTACGGCCATCACATCAAATATCAGAATAAACTTATCTCTCTTTGATTAAAACTATGGTTTTTAATCAAGTATTCGAATATCAAATTTTACATTTTTGCATTGGGCAGAAAAAGATTCATATATTCGAAACGTTCAACAACGAGCGTCTCCCGCACTCCATTCCCTTACGCTTTCTACGTGTGATGATCAAAAGATGCGCTTCCATCCCAAGCTAAACTTTGTTTAATTTCATTGATCATATGGATCTTAGCTGTATTTAAATGATACATATTACTTGACTAACATGAATTGACATAACTTTTTTACTTGTTAATCAATTTAAATAAAAAAAAACACTAAATTTTAAATAAAGCCCATTACAATATATACCTAAAAACTTAATTGAAATCGGTTAAGCCCCTTCTGAGATTAGCATTAACAATCATACAGACATACCTACAGATATACAGATATAGAGACATACACATACATACAGACATACAATAGTGACAAATCAAGCGAGTGGAAATAGTATATTGTAATACAAGTGTTACAATGACAGAGGTTTCGTAGTACGAGTTCAGTTTGTGAAACGAACCGCGAATCGGTGAGTTTCGCAAAGAACGAGTACTGCAAACCGTCATTGTAACTCGAGTGTTACATACTATTTTTTATAATGAACTTTTAAAAGTATAAAAAAAAGTAAAATGAGTGTTTTTCGAAATATTTATTTATGTTGTGAATCTTGACAGTTTTGACACTTGTCAGTTTTAATGATTTTAAATTAGAATGTTTGTCAAATTTTTATAAAATATTCCGAATTTAGCAATAACGCTGATAATGTAGTTAATAATTTACTACAACATACTTCTTGATTTACTACCTGAACTCTTTCGTTGAAAATCAGTGCAGTGCAACCAATTGTGTAAAACAAAAAGTTACCAAAAACAGTGTTACAATGAATCTATTTCGATACTGTTTTTAGTGTCGAAATAGAAACTTTGTGAACGTGAATTATAAAATAGTATATTGTAATACAAGTGTTACAATGACAGAGGTTTCGTAGTACGAGTTCAGTTTGTGAAACGAACTGCGAAGCGGTGAGTTTCGCAAAGAACGAGTACTACAAACCGTCATTGTAACTCGAGTGTTACATACTATTTTTTATAATGAACTTTTAAAAGTATAAAAAATATATAAAATGAGAGTTTTTCGAAATATTTATTTATGTTGGCAATCTTGACACTTTTGACACTTGTCAGTTTTAATGATTTTAAATTTGAATGTTTGTCAAATTTGTATAAAATATTCCGAATTTAGCAAATAACGCTGATAATGTAGTTAATAATTTAGTACAACATACTTTTTGATTTGCTACCTGAACTCTTTCGTTGACAATCAGTGCAGTGCAACCAATTGTGTACAACAAAAAGTTACCAAAAACAGTGTTACAATAAATCTATTTCGATACTGTTTTTAGTGTCGAAATAAAAACTTTGTGAACGTGAATTATAAAAAAGTGTTTTGTGAACGTGTTGCACACGGGTCCTGGTGAATTCATAACTATTTTAATCCCTAGTTACAGGCCAATTCGTAACGCTACTGGTCTAGGTAAGGCTCTATAGATATAGGTATTATCATCAGCCATTTTTTTTTCCAATGTCATTCAATTTACGTGTCAGATCATAAACAAATTAAAGAGACGTGCAATCGTATTTTGTAGTGGTGAAAATGAGAACTAAACCAGCTGGTATCTCGAAAAGCGAAAAAGTACTTATAACGGTATAGTGACAGAGTAAGTACTAGTGGTTTTAGATTAAAATAAACTTAAGGTACTTTAAGCACAAAAAGGATGTAAAAGTAAAGTTTTAAACATGGTGCGCTGATGTCAGAACTTGTTGCCAACTTTATATTAGGCATCAACACATCTGTTCTAATATCTCTGGTTTTGTGGTTGACATTGGACAAAACATGGCTGACGATAATATCTATGTTTATAGTGCCTTAGTCTAGGTAGTTTTTATGACCTCCTTTTCCACTGGTTAATTCATAACTTGACGACATGATTGGAATTTTAATTCTTAGAAGGATTGCTTACAAATTTTGTGAATTTCCCTAATACTGGAATGGTATTAAAAGGGAATATTTTTTAAATTTTTATATATTCATTCAGTTTATTTCTAACCATGAACATGGAAGAAGTTTTAGAGGTCGATTTTATAACAAGTGAACGAGGGATGAAAATTTTAGTTGTTAATAATTATAAGTTTCACTTAAAAAAAATGTTAAAGAGTGGACGACAATTGTGGTATTGTTCTGTTTCTACTTGTAAGGCGAAATGTTACACTGAAGGTAAGTTTTTTTACATAATTTTTTTTAGTGAAATTAAAACACAAAATCATTTCTTATAAATTTTATCCAAAGGTTTTGGTCAGTTACGAAATTTTAAATAATTACTTATTTAAAAATTTCATCCAAAAAAAAGTTATCCACTATGACTTTAAAAAATAAAAAATGAAACAATATATTTTTAAAAATAATTTTAAGGAACTTATGGTGGCCAAACCTTTCTTTAAATATATAGGTACCCCAAAAAAAGTTGGCATAGAACTATAATAATTGCCAATATTTCTTAATTGCTCATCAATTGCTCAATCATAATCTGCAATTGCTCACATTATTAATTAATCATTTAATTAGTTACTAACAAATGAAAATACAAATCATTTTTTCTCAATTACGGGAAGAGTCCAACTTCAAATGATTAGGTATATGAAACCATGTTGCTTCTACATATGGGTTATGCATAGGTATTTAATTTATTTCTCTACCTATTCCAACATTTCAACTTTTTTTGGGTAAATATATATACTTAATACTAAAATACCTACTTTTTTGATTAATTTTTAATGTACCTAAAAAAATAAATTTCTTTAATTTTAGGAAACACTAGCAACTTAGTTGATAAAAACCACAATCATGAGCCAGATGAAAAAAAAATTGGGACGTCAGTCTGTCAGCAATGTGTGCAAACGGAAAGCAGTGGAAGATATATCTGAAAAGCCCTCAAAAATTATGAATAAAGAAATAGCAACTTGTTCTTATAAAAATAAGTTGACAGTTCATGATTTGGAGTTAATACGACACAACATAAACCCCGAAGCAGAAATCAAAATTTTCCTAAATTGCCAAAAACAATATCAGAGGTGCATGAAGCAATAAGTTTATTAAATCTTTTAACTGATCGTAAAGAAAATTTTCTGCTCGAAAACGATCCTGCAAATAATATTATTATTTTGGGCTGCGACTCAAACTTAAAATATTTATCTGAAGCAGAAACGTTTTATATGGATGGCACTTTTACATATTGCCCTAAATTTTTTTACCAATTGTTTTCCATTCATTGTGTAATACGTGTACATTATATTCCCCTTATTTTTTGTCTATTGCCTAATAAGCAGTGTAATACTTATGAACTTGTTTTTACTAAATTGAATTCAATTTCAGAGAAAATAAATTTTCCTCTCCGTCCAAAGACAATTATTGTTGACTTCGAAATAGGTGTACACAAAGCGATTAGGTCTGTTTGGCCAACTGTACAAATTTTCGGATGCAGGTTTCACCTTGCGCAATCTTGGTTTCGCAAAGTTCAAAACTTAGGTCTCTCAGTAGTATATAAAGAAAATTGTGAAAACGGTAAATGGTTACATGAAATTTTTGGTTTGTTACTTCTTCCTCCAGACAAAGTAAGCGATTGTTTTGTAGATGATTTTATGGCTACAATTCCCAATATAGCAGGAATTTATAAATTTGCAGATTATCTTGTAGAAAATTATATTTGTGAAAATGCTATTTTTCCCCCAAAAATATGGGCTTCCAACTCTTCATCGTTATACCTTACCACAAATCCTTGTGAATCATTCCATTCTCACCTTTCTGATAGTTTTTATTTTCCACATCCAAACATACATGTATTTACTAACACCCTTTTATTATTTCAAACGAGAATTTATATTAAACTACAAAGTATCGGAACCAGACCAATAATTAAAAAAAAGGCGGTTAGATTTGCAGAAACCTGCATTGAAAATCTAATGCAAGATTATATAAAAGGCGATATTTCTGAATATAATTTTGTAAAGGCTGCAGCATACCGGTATAAACAAATAAAGTAATTTTTTTTTATAAAACTGTAAATATTTAACTTTTGTATGGATATCTGTTTTTTATTTTATTTTTCATTGTTTATAAAAGTTGGTTTATTTTTAAAACTGTTTCTTTATTTTTCCATTAAATAATTTTTTTTATATTTTGTTTCATTTCACATTTCACATAGTGTTAGGTAGGGACCTGCTTAAGGGAGACCCGCTTATCCAGTGGCGTAAAGTACACCCCCGCAGGCCCCGCAAGGCAGGGGGGCCCGGTTCTCTCAGGGGCCCGGCAAGCTCAGAAGCCCGACCTTAATTTTTATGAAATCCCGAAATAAAATAAATATTTTTTTAAAATATTTATTGTAGGTACCTATTGTACGTTGCAAATTATGAAGGATGGGAAATTCCAAATCAGGGTTGTATATATTTCAATTCGGACTCTGCCTGTAATGGGTTTATTGAGGGATTTGGAAATTCTAATCCTTAGTTTACAACACAATAGCAAAAAGGTTCTGTGTTTTATTATACTGCCAATAAATCTTATTTTTCGTTTGCGTTAAAAACAGATGTTGAAGGAAGGAATTTGTTTTATGTTTAGTTGAGTGTGTCGAGTCGATTGTGTTAAACACCTTAAAAGAGGTGAGAGGTGAAATGATAATAATTGATCCGATACGTCGTTAACTTGTTCGGCTTTCGGCTAAAGATTTTCTCGGAAAACGCTAAGTGATTAAGTGATACGTGTACTCAGTTGATATTTACTAGCTAAATATAAATATAGTGTACATTATAACTTACATAAAAATGAGTGAAATAAAAAAGAGTGTTATGAGTGGTGCACAAAAACGAAAAATCCGCAAGGAAAAGGATCACATTATTAATACTAAATACGCGAAGTTAGATAGTTTCTTCTCCAAGGGTGCATCAAGTACTTCGAAAGAACCTGAGCAAAAACAAACGGAAAACCTCATTACAGTTTTAGATGTCAGTGAACGTGGACATATGAAACAAACCGAGTATTCGGAGTATTCCGCAAAAGAGGAGAAAACTTGCAATAAAATTACAGAAGAAATTAGCAGCGATTTGGCTTTATACATACATATACCTGTAGACACAGAATTGAGGAAAAAAATTTTAAAAATAGGACCGTGTCAGCCAAGTGAAAACTTTAAAACAGATATCAAAGAAAGTTTTTCTTCATCTTATTACAGTTTCACTAGCAAGACAGGGAAAAAAATAGAACGAAAATGGTTGTGTTACTCAACACGTTTAGATGTGGCTTATTGTCAGGTATGTTGGCTCTTTGCTGATAGAAGTAATATTTATTTTAAAGAAGCCTGGTGCAAAGGGGTGAAAGACTGGCAAGGAATATCCAAGAAAATTAAAGAACATGAAATTTCCGTTGTTCATATTCACGCTTGTCGTGCATTTGACATCTGGAAACAAAATAAAACAGTAGATTTGTTGTTAGATTCCAGATACAAGGAAGAGATTAATAAACTGCGGCTGATCTTACGTAGGATTGTAGATGTCATAATGACACTTGCGACGTGCAATCTACCTTTTAGAGGGCATCGAGAAAATAATTCTGATCACTCACAACGGGGAAATTTTTTAAATATAATAGATCTCTTAGCAAAATACGACCCTATTCTAAATGCTCACTTGGACACAAAAAATGAAACTGACGGATTTAAATACCTTAGTCCAAAAATTCAAAATGAATTAATTCATATTATAGGTTCCAAAGTAAGGGAAAATATTGTTAAAACTATTAAGGAATGCCCGTTTTTCACTATAATATTAGATACTACACAAGATATTGCAAAAAAGGATCAATTAAGTGCAATAATTAGATATGTAAAGGTCGAGCTCGACGAAAATAATGAACCAAGTCAAATTAAAATTAGTGAGTCGTTCTTGGGATTTTTTGAAATAACAAGTCAGACAGCTAAAAGCTTGGAAAACACTCTTATAAAGTTTCTAAATAATTTAGATATTGACTTGTCAAAATGTAGAGGATAAGGATACGATGGTGCAGCTAATATGAGTGGGGCATATGGGGGATTACAAAAACTTATAAAAGACAGGCAACCAACGGCAAGTTACATTCATTGTGCAGCCCATAATTTGAATCTTGTATTGAATAATGCTTGTATTAACGTACCTTTAATAAGAGAATTTTATGATCTGTGTCAAAAAATTTACACCTTTTTTGGGCACAGCATAAAAAGATGGAGTGATCTAAAAATCGTACAGAATAACGAGGATATTCATTCGACTATAAAATCATTATGCACAACAAGGTGGTCCTCGCGATTCGATTCTGTCAAATCGATTCGTTACAATTTTATTGTCATTCTCAAAGTACTGTCTAATATTTTACTAACTAGCACTAAACAAGAAGAGAAACAAGAAGCACATGCCATTAAAAAGCAAATGGAAAAGTTTGAATTTGTATTTTTACTGGTATTTCAATGTGAAATATTAGAACGTATAAATTTAACTTCTAAAATGTTGCAGTCGATACAAATAGATTTAGAACAAGCTGTAATTATGCTCAATTCAAGTTTAACTTCTGTCACAAACCTTCGTGATAATTTTGCAAGTATGAAAGAAGTAGCCAGTACCATAGCTAAAAGATGGAATATTACATCACAATTTGAAGAGAAGCGAAAAAAGAAAGTAAGAAAATTTTTCGAGGAACTCAGTACTGACGAAAGGCTACAAAATACTGAACGACTGTTTGAAGTGGAAATATATAAGGCCTGCATTGATATTATTACAACTCAGTTAAAAAATCGTTTTGAGAGTATGAGTAGTACAAATAAGAAATTTAATTTTCTTTCTCCAAACAATATTGTGGAAAGTACAAACGAGATGCTATACACCAGTGCCAATAATCTTCAAAAAAGTTATAGTCATGATTTATCAACTGAATTTCCAAATCAAATTATATCTCTCAAAGCAGTTTTTTCAGAAGAATTAAAGAAGATAAGGTCGATAAAGGAATTAGGCGATTTTTTAATAATTAAAAATAAGTGCGCTGCATCTAGTTTCCCTGATATTTGTAATGCGATTGTATTATTTTTGACTCTGCCGGTTACTGTTGCAACGGCAGAAAGATCATTTTCTAAGTTAAAATTAATTAAAAATTACCTGCGTAGTACAATGTCAGAAGAAAGACTTAGCAATTTATCTCTAATTAGTATCGAGCAACAAGAGACAAGAAAATTGGAAATAGACGATTTAATAAATGATTTTGCTAATAAAAATATGAGACGTCAATCAAGATTCTTGTAATGTGTAATGTTTATTTCATAATAGATAGGTATTATCTCGTTATATACTTAGTTTTATTGTATTTTCTTCATTCTTATGTACTTTAAAGAGGTAGGTAAGTCTTTTTGATCATTGATGTGGTATTAATAAAATTTAAGCGCATAAAATCGCAATTATTATAAAAGGGCCCAAACTTGATATTGCGAGGGGGCCCGATGATTTTGTGTTACGCCACTGCGCTTATCGCTTATTATACCTAAAATCCAATGGTTACGAATTCAACTGTCAAAAGTTATGAATTCACCGGAGTCGATTTTTGAAAAGTTATGAATTGGCCTGTTTATATTTTGCCGCAAGAAAGGATGCCATTAAAAGTTACGAATTGGCCCGTGCCCTTGCACACAATACTTTTTCTACGACAACACATTTTAGAAACAAAATCTAAAAAATTTTTTATTTCATGGATAACAAACAACTAACTATAACTAAATTAAAACATATTTTAAATGAAATTAAATAAAACTTAAATGAAATTGGATAATTTGCCAGTGCCACAAAAGTAAAAAAAAATTGAACTATACTATACTGTTTTGTTAATTTGGTAATTAATTATCGAACAATTTTGAATGTTTTTTTGAGAGGTAACATTTTTTTTATGAAATCATTAATTGTTAAATAGTTTGGTTGTGTAGTTTGTTTGTTATTTATTAATATACCACCAGATGTGGGAAAAGTAACCTATTTTTCCAACAGAAACGTCACTTTGCCGCACAGATACGTTAAATTGTTAATACACTTTAGAAATCGTCTACTTTGCTAATGACAATTGATGCGAAAAAGACTACTTTGGATAGTGGTCGTAGAAAAACATACAAATATACACACATACAGACACACAAACATACAGTCGAAGTGAAAAAACAGTGTTTTGGGTTATCTTGTGTATATGTGTTTTTACATATTTTGCTACGTACAGACAGCAATTAGTTAAAGTTTTATTATATGTTTAGATGATATTCAATAGCACTCAAAAAGAGTAAACATTTTTAAATCATAAAAATATTTTTTTTTATTTTAGTCAGTATCAAGAATATCCTTGTGTTGGTTTATACAGATTCACGACACCTTTGTTACTGATAAGAGATCCCGAAATGATTAAACATATTGTGGTCAAGGACTTTAAACATTTCCAAGATAATGATATGAATGTTGATCAGAATATTGATCCAGTTTTTGGTCGTAATCCTTTTGTAATGAAAGGAACTGACTGGAAAAATAAAAGAACACAGTTAACACATTTATTCACGTCAGGAAAGGTAGGCCAAACCTCTAAAGTAAAAGTTGTTATTCGTTATAAACCTATTTATAAATTACCAAATATTTTTAATAACCAAAACTATCGAAGACTAATTAATTACACTAATACCCAAGCCGACACCTCTAGCATCGTGACTCCGCCTTAACGATATCAGCTAGCAGCGATTATACTAAGAATAGAAAGTTCTAGGCAGAAGTGTTATTAGTATAGGAAACCAGATATTTCTCGAACACCTACTTTCTAATATTTGCGGAGACTATGAGGAAAAGAATATTATATTAATTATGTGTTGTGATTAGTTTTATTATAAAATAATTTAGTTTAAACATTACAATAATGTTGGAGTGTTTGTTTTCAGATTAAAGGAATGTACCCAATATTAAAAAGAAACAGTGAAAGGCTAGTAACATACGTAGAAGATGAATCCATGATATCCGAAACTATAGAAGCAAGAGAGATTAGTTTGAGGTTCACATTAGATAACGTAGCAGCATGTGCATTTGGTATTGAAGGAAAAGCTTTTGATGAACCGTATAGCGATTTTAGAGAGATGGCAGATAAATTTTTATCGCCTGATAATTTTAAAAGCAAAGCAAGTTTTTTTATTTCGTGGGTTGCACCGGATATAACTAAATATATTAAAATCAAGTAAGTATTCATAAAAATAAAATAATAGCTTATATAGCAACTTTGAATCGTACTTTTTTAACCCACTTCAAAAAAATAGGAGGTTTCGCAATTCGACAGTAGGTACATATGTTTTTTGTTTATGTTATAATATCAAATTCGCATTCACCATTTATTAGAATAAAACCTCTATAATTTTTTATCAAATAAATTGCAAATTTATTAACCGACTTTACAAAAAGAGGTTCTTAGCTTAACCAGTATGTATGTTTGTCTATTAACTAAATCATTTTTTTTTTTCGATTTCTTGATTGTTTTCCATTTTTTTGCTGTTTTTGTTGATTTTATCACATTTTATTCTGCCCAATTCCATTTCAGCTTCTGTTGTTTTTGTTCTGTAACGTATTTTTTTCATTTGAGATTAGTTAAAAGCCTTCCCTTCTGGGGCAAATGGGTGGATCCGACTTAAAGACTTAATTTAGTTTACCAAACGCTGTCCAAGTTAATCCTTTCCCAAAAGTGAGCTCACATGTCTGGTTATCTCAACCTAACCGGATTTTATGTGCTATGTCCATTCCTGCAACAGAAATATTTTGATTTAGCACCAGATGAGTGATTTCTTCTTTAGATCTTTAGTCTGACTGCCATGGAGGCATGATAAAAAATTTCCATTTTTTTTTTACATTATGTATACTATCGGCTATAAGGAACGAAGTCGTCTGCGAATCTTGCACGTGTATTTTAGAAGTGTCGTGAATAGTTTTGGAGAGATGGTATCTTCTTGTCGTTCTCCTTGTTTTAAAGAGAATTTATCTGTTTCTTTTCTGGATAGTCTTACGCGATTAATGTGGCATTTTCGTAGATATGTTTAACTATACTGGTACAGCGATGGTCCATTCGACATTTAGTCAATGCTTTTAATATGTTTTGCTGGTTTATAACTAATTAATAAATATTAGTCCCAAAGGGTTATTTTATTCTACAGATTTCTCTATTACGTTCTTTATCACTAGCAAATGGTCGTTTGACCAATACCCAGATCTGAATCCAGATTGTTTTCTGGACTGATAAAAGTCTTACTTGATTAAAAACAGACACGCGATTCGTATGTTAGAACTCTCATTGAGCGAACCACTTGACCTTTACGTTGACAAAGCACATTTTCCGTACCAAGAAACTTCTCAACAACTGCTTACGTAATCCTGTTACTTGGAGGCTTTTTTATAAACCTAAGCACAAATGCAACTGATTTTTAGCTTAGACCGTTTTCGCGACTTTTCATAGTACTTCATAAGAAAAAAATTCTGCAATACTAAGAACCATGTTGAATTACACAACATGACACATGACGCATGAAACATACAAAAACTAAATAAATTTTACACAAACGGATTTCAGTATTGTTTATATTGCCGCTAAGTGCACTTTAATTTAACCAGTAAAATCTTTATTTAGACTTATAGCTAAGGAGGTCGAAGATAGATTGTTTGAGACGGTGAGAGCTTCCATTAAACATAGAAAGGAAAATAATTTAGTCATAAATGATTTTCTGGATGGATGTATCAATATTAATACCGAACAAGGACTTTTTACTGAAGTTGATATTGTAGCTCATGCTGCTAGCTTTTTTCTAGATGGATATGAAACTAGTTCTAGAGTAAGTCTATATCACAAATGTATAAATCAAGAATCAACAGCTTCAAAACCTTTTTTTTTTGTAAATCTATATATACAAAACTCAAAGGTGACTGACTGACTGATATAGTGATCTATCAACGCAGAGCCCAAACCGCTGGACGGATGGGGCTGAAATTTGGCATGCAGGTAGATGTTATAACGTAGGCATCCGCTAAGAAAGCATTTTGATTAATTCCACCCCCAACGCGATAAAATAGGGGATGAAAGTTTGTATGATCTATCAACGCACAGCTCAAACCGCTGGACGGATGGGGCTGAAATTTGGCATGCAGGTAGATGATATGACGTAGGAATCCACTAAGAAAAGATTTTGATTAATTCCACCCACAAAGGGATAAAATGGGGGATGAAAGTTTGTATGAAACTTTGTCAATTTTAAACCGATCGGGCTGAGATTTTGCATGCATATAGCTACTATAACGTAGGGATCCCCTAAAAAAGGAATTTGATTAAATCCACCCCTAAGGGGATAAAATAGGGGATGAAAGTTTGTATGAAACTTTGTCAATTTTAAACCGATCGGGCTGAGATTTTGCATGCATATAGCTATTATGACTTACGCCTCCCTTAAGAAAGGATTATGATAAATTCCACCCTAAGGCGATAAAAAAGAAGTTGAAAGTTTGTAGGAAACTTTGTCAATTTTAAACCGATCAGGTTGGGATTTTGCATGCATATAGCTACTATGACGTAGGCATCCCCTAAGAAAGGATATTGATAAATTTCACACCTAAGGGGGTAAAATAGGGGATGAAAGTTTGTATGAAACTTTGTCAAATTTAAACCGACTGGGCTGAGATTTTGCATGCATATAGCTACTATAAGGTTGGGATCTCCTAAAAAAGGATTTTGATTAAATCCACCCCTAAGGGGATAAAATAGGGGAGGAAAGTTTGTATAAAACTTTGTCAATTTTAAACCGATCGGGCTGAGATTTTGCATGCATATAGCTATTATGACTTACGCCTTCCTTAAGAAAGGATTTTGATAAATTCCACCCCAAAGGGGATAAAAAAGGAGTTGAAAGTTTGATTGAAACTTTGTCAATTTCAAACCGATCGGGCTAAAATTTTGCATGCATATAGCTACTATGACGTAGGCATCCCTTGAGAAAGGATTTTGATAAATTCCACCCCTAAGGGGATAAAACAGGGGATGAAAATTTGTATAAAACTTTGTCAATTTTAAACCGATCGGGCTGAGATTTTGCATGCATATAGCTACTATAGCGTAGGCATCCCCTTAGAAAGAATTTTAATAAATTCCACCCGTAAGGGATAAAATAGGGGATGAAAGTTTGTATGAAACTTTGTCAATTTCAAACCGATCGGGCTAAGATTTTGCATGCTATAGCATGCAAGTTTTTATAGTTTTAAAATAATAATAGTCTAATACCACTCGCGCTTTAACGTGTGGGGTGTGTGAAGCGGTGAGGCGGTAGCACGCTGCTGCTGGCCGACATGAAACTGTCGATAGACGCGTAGAGTCTTGAAAATTATTACGTAGTGGTTTACTAAGAAATGACTTTTTTAAATTCCACTCCTAAGGATTTAAAATAAGGATTGCAAATTTGTATATGAAACTCGGTGGCAAAAACTAAAGTCCACGCGGATGAAGTCGCAGGCGGCCGCTAGTGATTACATAAAGAACAATCATTTTTAAGCTGCTATTAAACATTTTAGATGCTAAAAAAACTGTTTTAAACTTTTTATAAACGCTTTTAAAATGTTTTAAACTGGTTCAAACTCTTTTAGACTATTTACTAACTGTTTAATACTCTCTTAAGTCGTTTAAAACTGTTTTGGGCTGTTTTAGACCGTTTATAAATGGTTTTAAACTTTTTGAGACCTTTTTTAGATAGGTTCAATCTGTTTTTGAAAACTGAACAACAAGACGGCAACAAAATCAAATAATCTGTCTGAATTTTCAAATTTTGAAAAAAAATTCGTTAGTTTTTCACTATTTTTAACAGTTTTTTAAAACTGTCAACAGTTTTTTAAGAATCATATTTTAATACTCATTATTTTTTGTGACCAAAGACAAATCCAAAAAAAAGTGTGAGGTGTCAAGGGACACCCGGATGGAACGAAGTTCCTTTCGATTAATTAGTGAAGGAATTAGTAATTTGTAAACACAACAGAGTGTTTATACATACATAAGCATTTATTATTGTCTGTATAAAATCTCTACTTACCTAACAGTTCGTTTCTTTTAACAAAAGTGTCCATTTATACAATACCAGAGCTTTAGATAACACATCTTTTTAGAATTACTTTTTATAATTTAAAACAGGAATTAACAATTCAATACAAAATTTTAAAATTAAAATATTTGACAGTAACTGACAGTTAAGGTAATTTGACGTAGGTACCTAAATAGTCAAGTTACGAACTATTTTTAAAATGTTTATGAATTTATTAATTTATAAAAACAGGATAAAATAAAATGTAATACTATTATAGTTAATTATTATTTTTTCTGCAGTATTTTCTTTTAATTTAAAATAGTGTCTTTTTAATTGTAATATATCTATCTATGAGAGAGAGGGAGAGAGAGTTATTTATTTTTTGTTCTGTGAGAGAGAGAGAAACATGCGTGTGTCGTGTCAAAGTGTCGTGACAACTTTTGGTATGAATTTTTTTTGGCTAGCTCCTAGCGTCAGTCGTAACTGTTCGTAACGCGCGAAAGGGAACTTCGTTCCAATAATCTTCCTGGATTTTAATTTTTTTTTAAATTCTAATCAATTTTTTACAACTTTTTAAAAGTGTCAACAATTTTTTAAATACTATATGTATTTTTTAAATACTATATCAACGTTAATAATTTAGTAGTTTAAGATGAATAATGTTACTTCTGTTTCTTTTACTGGGTTAGAGGCATTAAAATCCATTATTTTTTCTATTATTTTATCTAAGCTGTGAGCATTAGCATGACATTCTGTTTCTATTTTCCTTACGAAAGTTTTATTCTTTATTTAGGTTTAGGTATTACCATTATATAATCAATATATTTACTTTGTGGAGCAGCTTTACTTTAAGTTAATCAGTAATTAACTGAACTTTTGACTTGTTTGTTTTTATTTGTTTTTTAATTCCACTTATATAAGTTCTATCTGTGTGCACCTATTACAACACTTCTTCAGTTAGTAAACTATCATAGAATTGTGTAACTAGTCTTTTCAAAATGTTTAACATAGGTTAACTAACAATGAAAATTGCACATTTGAATGTCAGGTCTATATTCACTGGTTTTAATAAATTTTCCGTTTTGGTGCTACAAAATAACTTTAATATAGTTACGGTCTCAGAGAGCTGGTTAAGTCCGAATACTCCTTCTGAATCGTTTATTATACTTCTAATGTAAACTAAAACTCCACCACCCCTGCCCTGTTTTCTATCTTCACGAATCATCTTAAAGCCCGGTATAATAAACCGGGCTTTAAGATGATTCGTGAAGATAGAAAACAGGGCAGGGGTGGTGGAGTTTTAGTTTACATTAGAAGTACTATTTCGTTCATCAGAATTGAGTTTGATTTTCAGGTAAGTGAAAGTTTTTGAAAGTTTATTTTTAAAAGTAAAATTACGTAATATAATATACTGTAATATTTTTGTCCGATATTGATAATGTTATGTCTTATATTTGCTCCATTTATAACAATATTATTTGTCTTGGTGATTTCAACGTTAACTTTTTTAATATTCCCAATCCTGTTCTCACGTGCTTGGAGACTTACAATTTGTTACAAGTTATTAATGAGGCAACTCATATAACGCCCTCCTCAAGTACTTTAATTGACCCTATATTTATTTCTAAATCTTTGAATCTAAAATCTCATGGAACATTAATTGCTGATTTAATCTCTGATCATAGATTAACATATTGCGAAATCAGTACCCCCAAAATTAAAATTTTACCTAAAATTATGACATATCGTTGTTTCAATACATTTAATTATCAAAATTTTCATCAATGATTTTGTATCACTGGATTGGTATTCTATAATAAAAATTAATGACATAGATGATAAAATTAAACAATTTTGTTATTAGCTTATTTAATAAACATGCCCCTTTAAAAACAAGAAAAATTACAAAACCCAAAGCTGAATGGCTCACGCCTAATTTAAGATTACTTTATAGATGACAAAAATAAAGCTTTACAAAGATTTAAATCTACTAAAAAATTGGTTAATTGGAATAATTAAGGTGCTAAGAAACTTGACTGTTACCATGATCCGTCGTGAAAAACAAAATTACTTAAATTTTATTGCTTCCCAAAACAACAGTCGTAAAACATGATCAGCACTACAAAATCTTGATATTCATAATAATAAAAATTCAGCAAAAAAAGATTTACCACCTCATATTTCTGATCCTAATGCAATTAACGCTTACTTTTCTCAGTTTTTTCAATTAGTCAACAACAATTGCGATAATAAAATTAACTTTTATAACTCCCATTTTTTTAATGCTCCTAATACTTTTTCTTTTAAATTAACAGACACTGATGAAGTTAATGCAATTTTGCATAAATTAAAAAAGGATAGCTTAGGTGACGATGATATATCCTTAAGAATGATTAAGTACTGTAGTCCATATATTGATATTTTCTTAGTGCACATAATAAATAGCTGTATTGAAAAGAAACATTTTCCAATTGCTTGGAAAAGTGCGATTGGAATTCCGCTTGCCAAAGTAACTAATCCTAATGTTTTCTCAGACTTGCGTATTATAAGTTTACTGCCGATAGTTTCTAAAATTTTTGAAAAGATTTTGTACAAGCTAATTTATGATTATTTCCTTTCTTACCAATTACTACCAAACTTTCAGTGTGGATTTAGGGCCGACCTTAGTACGTCTACAGCACTTGCTAAAGTAACAAATGACATTTTTGAAAATACAGATCATGGCAACGTCACCGTACTTGCGCTGCTTGATTATTCAAAGGCGTTTGATACGATCAACCATAAGTTGTTGATATCCAAACTTAAATATTTTGGATTTTCTGAAGCATCAACTTCTTTAATGAATTCCTATTTATCTGGGAGATACCAAAAAATTCATTATAAACAGAAATGCTCAGAAAAACTTGCAATTTTATCAGGTGTACCACAAGGATCTATATTGGGGCCCTTGCTATTTATTATTTATACGTCTGATATTCTGACATCTTTGAAGAAGTGTCAGGTTATGGCATATGCTGATGACACTCAGTTGTATAGTATGACTACACCCACTTGGATAGGAATTATTTTTACGATTTTACCAGGGGAAACTCAAAAGAACGTCATTATATGAACGAACCTAGTAAAATATCTATTTAATGTTGCTTTTAACTTCCCGACTCACACCTGTACGGCCATGAAGAGAATTCTTAAAAATTTGAAAAGAGCGTTGACCACGCCTCTTCAAGTAGTTTTGGATAAACTATATATCCCTTTTGACACTTCTGCGCTTCCAGAAGCCAGTCCGTCTCTGAATGAGGATCTGAAACTATTAAGCGACCTTTCATATGAACATAACCTTAATTTAAATTCTAAAAAGTCAAGAAGTAAAAGTAGGGTTAAACTGGTTAAGTCAAATATGAATATTTATATTAACAACAATAAGTTGGAATTTGTAGATCAGGCTCGGAATCTTGGTGTTATTATTGATACTCAATTGCGTTGTTCTGAGCATGCAGAAATGTTAAGGCGCAGAGCATTTTCCAGGTTAAAAATTCTTTTTGCAAATAGACATTACTTGAATTTTAAACTTAGAAAAACATTAACGAAATCACTTGTTCTTTCAATTTTCAACTTCTGTAATTTTATATATTTTCCTTGCCTTGACGCGTTCCACAAAAACATGATTCAGGTAATGCAGAATGCCTGTGCGCGTTTAATTTTTGACCTCAAAAAACATGATCACATTTGTTAAAAAATAACCGACTTAAGGTGGCTTAATACGGAAAACAGGTGGAAACATCATTTAGGTAATTTTACATATAAACTCTTAAATCATCATAACCGTAATTTTAATATTTTACGTAACATTTTTAAGACGCGACGCTCCACGCATTCCGTAAATATTAGATGCAAGACAAAATATACAATACTTACCACGTTTTCGTACTGCCTTGTTTAATAGATGTTTTGCTTATAATGCAATAAGTTTACTCAACTCTCTTCCGGATGAATTTAGACTTTTTAATTTTAATAAATTCAAATTTAAGCTAAGAAAATTTCTCTTTGAGACTCAAACTTGAGTGAGTTTACGACCTGATTCAAATTTCATCTGACCTTGTTTATCTTGTAAATTTTACTGGTTTTGTTGCTGCTCCACTGAATATAAAGTATTAAAGTTAATAGTTTTTTTTTTCACTTGGTGAAAATTTACACAGGTAATATCTATTTTGTACTCACTTAATTATATTATTTTATGTTATCTTAGGTATCATTAAAATTAACTTTGTTTTCATTTTTTTGTATTCCTTAAAATTGTACGTTTATACTATGTATTTAAAGCTAAAATGATGTATATACGTCTGGTTAAGTAGAATAGCATTTATTTGCTAGACTTCGCCAGGTTTACACCTAATATGTTTTTTTTTTCATGGTGAATCTTGTAATGTTTATCTGTTAATTAAACAAAGGCCTTATTTATTTATTTATTTATTTATATTTTAATAGGTTCTATTCCATACAAAGCAAAAACAAGCAAATAAACTTTCTTAATTTTCACTTTTTTTTAATTATCGTCAATTTCTCATTACTGTTTTCAAAAATGTCAACAAATTTTAAAAAATCATATTTTAATACTTATCTATACTAATATTATAAAGAGGATCAGGCTTAGGTGACGATGATATATCCTTAAGAATGATTAAGTACTGTAGTCCATATATTGATATTTTCTTAGTGCACATAATAAATAGCTGTATTGAAAAGAAACATTTTCCAATTGCTTGGAAAAGTGCGATTGGAATTCCGCTTGCCAAAGTAACTAATCCTAATGTTTTCTCAGACTTGCGTATTATAAGTTTACTGCCGATAGTTTCTAAAATTTTTGAAAAGATTTTGTACAAGCAAATTTATGATTATTTCCTTTCTTACCAATTACTACCAAACTTTCAGTGTGGATTTAGGGCCGACCTTAGTACGTCTACAGCACTTGCTAAAGTAACAAGTGACATTTTTGAAAATACAGATCATGGCAACGTCACCGTACTTGCGCTGCTTGATTATTCAAAGGCGTTTGATACGATCAACCATAAGTTGTTGATATCCAAACTTAAATATTTTGGATTTTCTGAAGCATCAACTTCTTTAATGAATTCCTATTTATCTGGGAGATACCAAAAAATTCATTATAAACAGAAATGCTCAGAAAAACTTGCAATTTTTTTAGGTGTACCACAAGGATCTATATTGGGGCCCTTGCTATTTATTATTTATACGTCTGATATTCTGACATCTTTGAAGAAGTGTCAGGTTATGGCATATGCTGATGACACTCAGTTGTATAGTATGACTACACCCACTTGGATAGGAATTATTTTTACGATTTTACCAGGGGAAACTCAAAAGAACGTCATTATATGAACGAACCTAGTAAAATATCTATTTAATGTTGCTTTTAACTTCCCGACTCACACCTCTACGTCCATGAAGAGAATTCTTGAAAATTTGAAAAGAGCGTTGACCACGCCTCTTCAAGTAGTTTTGGATAAACTATATATCCCTTTTGACACTTCTGCGCTTCCAGAAGCCAGTCAGTCTCTGAATGAGGATCTGAAACTATTAAGCGACCTTTCATATGAACATAACCTTAATTTAAATTCTAAAAAGTCAAGAAGTAAAAGTAGGGTTAAACTGGTTAAGTCAAATATGAATATTTATATTAACAACAATAAGTTGGAATTTGTAGATCAGGCTCGGAATCTTGGTGTTATTATTGATACTTAATTGCGTTGTTCTGAGCATGCAGAAATGTTAAGGCGCAGAGCATTTTCCAGGTTAAAAATTCTTTTTGCAAATAGACATTACTTGAATTTTAAACTTAGAAAAACATTAACGGAATCACTTGTTCTTTCAATTTTCAACTTCTGTAATTTTATATATTTTCCTTGCCTTGACGCGTTCCACAAAAACAGGATTCAGGTAATGCAGAATGCCTGTGCGCGTTTAATTTTTGACCTCAAAAAACATGATCACATATGTCAAAAAATAACCGACTTAAGGTGGCTTAATACGGAAAACAGGTGGAAACATCATTTATAGTCGCGTCAACGCTCGCGGAAATGGGTACAAAGTTCGGAATTTTGTGCCACAGGTCGGATCGGGATGCGGTTTTCTGCATTCTCTTCCAAAACGATTATGTAAAAATGTGCCTGAGAAGATTTTCCCCGGAGACCGAAAATTGGCCCGCTGCAGGCCAAAGTGCACGCGAAAAATGCATTATCTGGGAGGCCTTTTGGAAGATTTTCAAATTTGATAAATAAGGGTCAGAACTCGCCCGGATCGGGTACTCGGGGGTTTTCGAGGCCGCTGATCACGAATATAATGTTCAAATTGACCTTCGAACACCTGGTGCACCAGAACCTGACCCAAAACGTCATCTCCGGGAGTTTTCCTGACACAATCAAAGAAGGTCAACCAAAAATAATTTCGGGGGGTTTTTTGGCCCGCTGAATCCAAATCTGGCATCGGCGAGCAACCCACTGGCACCTGGTGCACAGAAACCCGGGCTAGAACGTCGTCTTCGAGAGTTTTCTTGACAAGACTGCCAAAACCCACCCGAAAATCATAAGAGGGCAGTTCTGTGGGGCGGTGGTCCCGAATTTCACGCCGAAAACAACTCCCGGAACACCTGGTGCACCAGAACCTCACCCTAAACGTCATCTCCGGGACTTTTCCTGACACAATCAAAGAAGGTCAACCAAAAATAATTTCTAGGGGTTTTTTGGCCCGCTGAATCCAAATCTGGCATCGGCGAGCACCCCACTGGCACCTGGTGCACAGAAACCCGGGCTAGAACGTCGTCTTCGAGAGTTTTCTTGACAAGACTGCCAAAACCCACCCGAAAATCATGAGAGGGCGGTTGTGTGGGGCGGTGGTTCCGAATTTCACGTCCAAATCAACCTTCTCGACCCCTGCCACGATGGGATTTTTATCTTTACATCTTGTGGAATTATTGATTCTACTTACACAATGCGAGGAGTAGAGAAATTGATGTAAAGTAAATAAAGAAGTCAATATATATACAATTTCGGATTAAAAACTGTTTATTCAATTCAGATCAAATTCAACCCAACTCAAACTTTCTCTCTACGCTTCGTTAGAAAGTGAAAGGCCCGCTCGGCATGCTTTGGAGATCTTAGGGGGAGGGGGGGGGTAATTCTTCTCGTTGTTCCTGCAGCACTGGAACAACTCTTTCGAGGGCCCTACGCCAGAGTTACACATTAATAAATGTGTCAAATTATGAGACGGGTTTTGGTGAGTTTGTTGGGGTCGTGTCTGTACAACTCTCGGAGATGACGTTCTAGCCCGGGTTTCTGTGCACCAGGTGCCAATGGGGTGCTCGCCGGTGCCAGATTTGGATTCAGCGGGCCAAAAAACCCCTAGAAATTATTTTTGGCTGACCTTCTTTGATTGTGTCAGGAAAACTCCCGGAGATGACGTTTAGGGTGAGGTTCTGGTGCACCAGGTGTTCCGGGAGTTGTTTCGGCGTGAAATTCGGGACCACCGCCCCACAGATCTGCCTTTTTATGATTTTCGGGTGGGTTTTGGCAATCTTGTCAAGAAAACTCTCGAAGACGACGTTCTAGCCCGGGTTTCTGTGCACCAGGTGCCAGTGGGGTGCTCGCCGATGCCAGATTTGGATTCAGCGGGCCAAAATACCCCCCGAAATTATTTTTGGTTGACCTTCTTTGATTGTGTCAGGAAAACTCCCGGAGATGACGTTTTGGGTCAGGTTCTGGTGCACCAGGTGTTCGAAGGTCAATTTGAACATTATATTCGTGATCAGCGGCCTCGAAAACCCCCGAGTACCCGATCCGGGCGAGTTCTGACCCTTATTTATCAAATTTGAAAATCTTCCAAAAGGCCTCCCAGATAATGCATTTTTCGCGTGCACTTTGGCCTGCAGCGGGCCAATTTTCGGTCTCCGGGGAAAATCTTCTCAGGCACATTTTTACATGATCGTTTTGGAAGAGAATGCAGAAAACCGCATCCCGATCCGACCTGTGGCACAAAATTCCGAGGTTTTCGCGGGCGTTGACGCGACTATTAGGTAATTTTACATATAAACTCTTGAATCATCATAACCGTAATTTTAATATTTTACGTAACATTTTTAAGACGCGACGCTCCACGCATTCCGTAAATATTAGATGCAAGACAAAATATACAATACCACGTTTTCGTACTGCCTTGTTTAATAGATGTTTTGCTTATAATGCAATAAGTTTACTCAACTCTCTTCCGGATGAATTTAGACTTTTTAATTTTAATAAATTCAAATTTAAGCTAAGAAAATTTCTCTTTGAGACTCAAACTTGAGTGAGTTTACGACCTGATTCAAATTTCATCTGACCTTGTTTATCTTGTAAATTTTACTGGTTTTGCTGCTGCTCCACTGAATATAAAGTATTAAAGTTAATAGTTTTTTTTTTCACTTGGTGAAAATTTACACAAGTAATATCTATTTTGTACTCACTTAATTATATTATTTTATGTTATCTTAGGTATCATTAAAATTAACTTTGTTTTCATTTTTTTGTATTCCTTAAAATTGTACGTTTATACTATGTATTTAAAGCTAAAATGATGTATATACGTCTGGTTAAGTAGAATAGCATTTATTTGCTAGACTTCGCCAGGTTTACACCTAATATGTTTTTTTTTTCATGGTGAATCTTGTAATGTTTATATGTTAATTAAACAAAGGCCTTATTTATTTATTTATTTATTTATTTATATTTTAATAGGTTCTATTCCATACAAAGCAAAAACAAGCAAATAAACTTTCTTAATTTTCACTTTTTTTTAATTATCGTCAATTTCTCATTACTGTTTTCAAAAATGTCAACAAATTGTAAAAAATCATATTTTAATACTTATCTATAATAATAGTATAAAGAGGAAAGGTTTGATTTTTTGTTTATTTGTTTGAAATGAATAGGCTCCGAAACTACTGGACCGATTTCAAAAATTCTTTCACCGTTGGCAAGCTACACTATTCCCGAGTGACATAGGCTATGTTTCGTTTTAAAAAAAAATAGGGATCCTTACTAAAATGCCATTAATGTAACCAAAAATGACCTTAAAATCCTTACATCGCGTGCGCTGAGAATACTTCTATCTATACTATAATATTATAAAGAGGAAAGGTTTGATTTTTTGTTTGTTTGTTTGTTTGTTTGTTTGAAATGAATAGGCTTCGAAACTACTGGATCGATTTCAAAAATTCTTTCACCGTTGGCAAGTCACACTATTCCCGAGTGACATAGGCTATGTTTCGTTTTCCAAAAAAAAATAGGGTCCTTACTAAAATGCCATTAATGTAACCAAAAATGACCTTAAAATCCTTACATCGCGTGCGCTGAGAATACTATTGATTATAGAATAAAATAATGTACTACGATTTCGAAGAATATATAAATATCTACAAAAAATGCCGCGACAGCATATGTCTAACTGTTATAGTTACGTCACAATAACTATTTTTTAATTTTTTAAAAGTTTTTATCTTGGTATTAATCCTTATCAAAATAACTTATTTCATAATCACGACTGATATCACGAATTTAGCATGTGCAATGGGACGAGGCTACTTATAAAGGAATTAAAGGACAATTAAGTTGTAGCCACCATTATAACTGAACCACCAGCTGGTTAACTAGCTCATACACTGAGGATACCGATGATCCCAACTGATCTACCAAATCCATTTAAACCGCTTCAATATCCTATCAAAACATCTTTCGCTTTTACTAATAATTAGTCTCAAGGTCAAACCTTCCAATTAGTAGGGATCGGTTTTCCTCATGGCCAACCGCCTAAGGCGGGTCGGAGCACCTGAAAATCAATTTATTTTGCTGCCAGAAAATAAAACAACATGTAATATTGTTTACAGGGAAGCGTTGACCCAATAAATTTAATGGCTTTTGTTATTTTTCTTTAATCCCCGTGCAAAGCCGGGGCGGGCTGCTAGTATTCTATAAGGACGAAGAGAAATCCAACTAATCTTTCTGGATTTTTATTTTTTTTTTTAATTTTTCGTCAAGTTTTCACGATTTTTAACAGCTTATGTCTGTTCACAATTTTTAGAAAATTATATTTTAATAATTATTATTCTATACGGACAAACACAAAATTTTTTTTTGATTTTCATTTTTTTTAAGAATTTTTGTCAATTTGTAACGAATATAATAGCTTTTCCAGCTGCCAACAATTTTTTAAAAATCATATTTTAACACTTATAATTCTATACGGACAAAGACAAATCCAATTAATCTTTCTAACAAGATTATTTAAAAATCAAAATATAACACTATTTACCGAGATTTCTGCAACCTAGATGTTAAACGATTGTATAGATTTGTACATTTTCTTAATACGCCATCTATTAGGAATGTATAGACCTAAAAAATAAATACAACTTTGCATTGAAAAACTAAATTGTTGTTGAAATTATTTTAAAAAATAATAAATTACAGTTGACTATATCCAAAGAGTAATGCTATATAAAAATAAGCTTTGTTAAAATCAGTCCAGTAGTTTTTGCGTTCAAGCAAGACAACAAGACTCTTTTGTACAGTTTTATTATATATTCAGATTTTTAGGCTATGTCGTTTTTATTATATGAATTAGCAGCCAATCCAGACGTTCAAGAAAAATTAAGGCAAGAAATTTTTAAGAGTTTGGAGACAAATGGAAATGAATTTACATATGAATCTATTCATTCTATTAAATATTTAGAAGCATGTTTAAGTGGTAAGCAGTTGTATAAAATTGACCTAAAAAAGTTGTTTTCTACGACATAAAAAACTAATATTTCTATTATTTTAAGAGAGTTTAAGAAAGTATCCCATACTTGCAAATCTTTCTAAAATTTGTACGGAAGATTACACTTACATATCGACCAATCCCGATTTTAAAAGTTTAACTGTAAAGTTGAAGAAAGGAGATCCCATTGTACTCCCAGTTTTGGGAATACAATTTAATGCTAAATATTACAAAGAACCAGAAAGATTTATGCCTGAGAGGTTTTTAGAGAATGACAAAATTAATAAATTTGCTTATTTAGCATGGGGAGAAGGACAAAGAGTTTGTTTGGGTAAGTTTAATCTACATTAAGTAAGTAAATTTAACGTTGACATATTGACAGTTCAATCTTGATCAGGCGCACGTTAAGACTTATTATATATAGCCTTTTGATATCTTCGGTCGCTCTGCAGCTGTCCTTCAATCTTTTGTTCTCTTCTTCTTTATGTCATCTGCTGCCACATCTTAATTATCATAACCATCATCATCAGCTTATCACAATCCGATCATCATCATCATTACCATCATCATCATCCAATAATCATAATCATCATTATCAGTATCATCATCATCATCATCATCAGCATCATCAGCACCATCATTATCATCATCCTTATCATTATCACCATCCGATCATTATCATCATCATTATTATAATCATCATCATCCGATCATCATTATCATGAAGCGTGTTTCGGCTAATTCTATTTGCAGGGGCGGATCGTAAATTTGTGAGGCCCGGGGCTAAAACTACTTGGGGGCCTATCTAAATACTTAAGCGATAGTCATTTTTGCAAAAAAAATGTTTTCTATAGTGATGTAGATAAGTTTAAAAAAATAGGACAGTAACATAACTTTACTTATTTAATATGACCTAGTGTCAACAACTGTTGTTGGAAAAAAATTACAGATTATGTGTAGTTATGTTATGAAGTAACCTTTCTGCATTTTTGTGGTGCAAATTCCTCTTTTTGTTCATCTCATTGTAATTCCTTCGTTAAATTACAATTTCTGGAAAGAACTGATAAATGATTAAGTCGGTGGTTTGACATTGTTACCCAATATTTATTTTCTATATATGATATACAGGAGAAAGAGCGCTATTTTTCACAGCGAGTGATTGGAAAAGTTAAAAATATCTTTAAAATTGTATGGCAATTTGGAAAAACATTAACAAATTTTTTTTTAGAAATAAGCATAAAAATTTCATTGCAAGAGGTGTAAGATTCTGGCTTAGACTGAAGTAAGTAGGATTTTAACTGGACGCACTTATTTACTAAAGGCTTGTCCACATCTTGATAATAATCAATAATATTACGTACACTTTTCAGATCTATGTTTTTCATATTTTTGTCCTGCAAATTCATTAAAAATTTAAATTTCTTGCTATATATCTTAAGGATCTTTTGTTTAAATTCATAATCAGCTTATCTAACGCATCGTTTAGCGTAACTTTTTCAAATTTTTCTGCGCCGTAACTGAGAAATTATCTATAGATTAATCTAAAAATAATGGAGTAATGCGTCTCTTGTTTTTATCATTGTAGTCTATTCCCACACCAGTACTTAATTTTTTAGCTTTATCTTCCTATCTCTTTAGCTTCTGATGTGATTGCTGTCATACCTTGTTTACTAAGTCTTTTAATGACACAATACACCTGTTGCCTTCACAGATATCTAAACCAGGGCGCTGTATTTTTTTATTAGCTAAATGAAATCTCTCTAACATTTCTTCCCAAAAAAATGATCAAAATTGCAATATCGAGTTTGGCATTTTATCAAATAAATTTTGTGCTGAAACTTCTAAAAACTTTACAATGTTATTATTATTACTTTCTAAAGCTTAGACAGCTTCATAATGACAATTCCATCTGGTCTGGCTTAACCTTTATAATATAAATTTGAGGCTCTTTGTATCAACGGAGCTCTGAGCTACATCCCAAAAAGCCCTTAAGTAGATCCGCCCCTGTCTATTTGGATCTTGTCTTATTTCCATGTTTTTTGTCTTCTCCAAATTTGTGTAGGTAATTACCTGATGTTTAAAGTGATATACTTCCTCTTATTATAATCTAGCTCTCTCGTAATATCCATATCAATCAGAGCTTAAATAAAACGGTAGAAAGAGGGTCTCTTTTCTTTTAGCAACAATTTCTTGATATTTTTCCTTCAACTTCTATTTTTATTGATGTTTCATCCAAGGTTAATTTTATTAATAAAATAATTATTGAGAAAGGCCTAGATTGTAAAGTGCTTCATCTGACTTTGATCTTACTACTGCATTATAAGCCTATAAACACTAAGTGCAAGTTCGTTACTGTTATTATGTATCATTTTTAAAGTAAATATTTGATATGATGTTTCCCATCTTTGCCTTAAATCTTTTTGATGTTCTTTGATTTCTGTATTATAGATTGGCTGGACAGTACTTTATAAGTTAAATCTAGTGTTATTCCCTTATAATTCTCACACATGGTCCCATCCCATTTTTGTATATACGACAGATAATGACGTTTCGTGTTGCGTATACAAAGTAAAATAAGTTACCTTGATATTCTATAAATATAAAAATAAAGCAATAGTATATTATGTTACTAGGAGTAGAAGGCCAACATTATTGTTGAGCCCAGATTCTTGCACTGCCGAGGCGCTAGCCGAGGCTGTGCAAACTGGGCGAAACATATAATGGGCCTTCTGCTCCGAGTAACATATACTATTTTTTCTTCAAGCGTAATAATAATATGCATTTTATAAAAAATATAGAAGGCTTTGTTTATATCTCAACTATTTAATTAATACAAACGAAAAATTACATAAAGTGTTACCTATTTATTAACAGTAATATTAAATGTGCAGTTTTGTATACTGCAGTTGTTTAAATTTAAGCCACTGCCACCGCTTTCAGCTTCGACATTTACAATTTTGTCATTGGTATACATCATATTATTAGTAAGTTGATTGTCGATTATTATGTCAGCGATTCCAGAACTATTACTTGGTTGTTCTTGCCAATTAAGTATTTTTTGTGCAGTTTGTGTTTTACTGGAAATGATGGAATCCTATAAGTACCCTTCAGCAACACTGGTGGATTTCCATCCACCATGCCGCTTTAAAGCGGTAATATCACCTCCGTTGTCAACTAAAATAGTTGCGGAAGTCCTCCGAAGGCAATGTCCTGTATATTCATGAGGATTTGTTAATTTCAAAAACGTAGCAACGTCTTTTGGTACGTTTGATATTTTGTGGATACCCATTACCACACGGTGACATTTACCATTCTGGTATTTAATAAAAAATCGCTGCAGGCCAATATCATCCGGACGAAGAGCCGTATACTGTCTTACCAAATTCAAATAAAAATCGCCAATTATAGTAAACGACCGTTGTTTTTTGTTTTTTGTGTTTATGATTTTAACCAAAATTAAATTTCCCAAATCTTGGATTTCGCTAGACTTTAAATTAACAAGTTCATCGCATCTAAGGGCTCCTGTGACTCCAAATATTAATATAACCTAAAACAAACGTTGAAATAAATAAAAAAAAAAGCTGGTAGCACCGGGATTAGAACCGCTGACCTTTGCGACCGAAGACAAAAGCTCTGCCACTGAGCTACCGTCATTAAATGTTATAAGTAGGAAATGAGGTAATATTTGCTGTCAAGTTAAATATTGATCTGCTAGTAGATATCACTGTCAACGGTTTAATAAACGTAATAATGATTAAAAAGAAATAAGAAAGTACCTACCTTTGTTGCTAAATAAACATTATTTGGTGCATCCTTGAGAAATTTATTAAATTGATCTTGTGTTAATACTTTTGATTTTTTCGGTGTATAATTTTCCCCTTGGCGCTTTATAAATGCAATTAATTTGCTATATTTTTCTATTTTAACATTATGTTTAATGTTTAATTGACTTTTAGTCATTGAATACTGTGCCCATAAAGTAGAACTTTTAAACTTTCTGGACAAATTCGTGAAGTATGCAAGCATAACGTTTTCCGTGTATTGCTGTACATTATATTCATTGCACCATTTTAGAAATTTTTCGTATGCAAAATCATACAGTTTACGCGACTTCGTTGGAATTAGAGTTTCAATACTGAAATTAGCTATTTCAACTAATTCCGGAGGCGTACATTGCAATTCTTGAGACATTTTTCACAAAATTTTCAAAACAGACAAACGTCAAATTAAATAAGTTTAAAAATGACAGTTCCTACCTACTTGATTACAACGCCCCATTATTTTATTAGTACAATAATGAAAATTCATTTTTGTACTAGTAAAATAATGGGATATTTCTACGGTCTGTGTTGCAAAAAGTAATATAGTTATTATTATACGCTTGAAGAAAAAAGTTCTTATCCGGGTTTTACATGCACACTTGTTATATATGTAAATGTTGGAGCTAATGTCCATAAATTAATAATCTATATCTATATATCTATATGCATATAATAAAACTGTAGGAATGTATATGTTTGTGCGCGCATCACATGAAAACTACTGATTCTATAAATTTGTATCCAAAAGTCAACACGCCACGCCAACGACGTCGCGGGTACATCGAAATAGAACCCAAAAATGTGGTTAGATTTTTTTGTCTGTCTGTCTGTATGTTTGTGCGCGCATCACATGAAAACTATTGATCCGATTCGAATGCGGTTTTCACAGATGTATTTGCCTTCTTTTAACTTAACATCTGGTCTATAAAAATTTCTCTCCTGTTCCTTAAATGGGGTGGAGTAAGAAATTTTATACAACAATCACACGCCTCGCGAACGACGTTGCGAGTACAACTAGTCTATAATAAAACTGTAGGAATGTATATGTTTGTGCGCGCATCACATGAAAACTACTGATCCTATTCGATTGCGGTTTTCAAAGACGTATTTGTCTTCTTTCAACTTGACATCTGGTATATAAAAATTTTCCCCCCCCACCCCTTTAACGAGGTGAGGAAAGAAATTTTTATACAAAAATCAACACACTACGCGAACGACGTCGCGGGTTCATCGAAATAGAACCCAAAAATGTGGTTAGATTTTTTTGTCTGTCTGTCTGTATGTTTGTGCGTGCATCACATGAAAACTACTAATCCGATTGGAATGCGGTTTTCACAGATGTATTTGTCTTCTTTCAACTTAACATCTGGTGTATAAAAATTTCTTTCCCATTCCTTAAAGGGGGTGGGGAAAGAAATTTTTATACAACAATCACACGCCACGCGAACGACGTTGCGAGTACAACTAGTTAGCTAATATCCGAAGAAAAAGTGCTAGTTTTCCAATCCAGCTAATATCAAAATTAGCTACCAGGAGATAGTTATGATTCAGTTTTTGGGTTCAGTATTCACAACGGGTTTGTTTTATTGCAGTTTGCTTTTCTTGAGAATTGTTAAAGCTAAAAAAGCATGGATAAATTTCAATTCCGATTCCATAAATTAATTTCTACCAAACCGGACGATAATAGGGCCTATTTATCTTGTGAAAAAAATGAATTGTTTAAATGTTAGGATAAAAAGTCCAAATAGGAAATTAAGAAAATAGCCTTGTCATATCGTCGATTGTCAAAATATTATTTAGACAGTGTGTAAAATGACGAAAAACTAATTGTCTATGTAACAGCAGGAGTGGAAAAAATAAAGAATTGTTTAACATTCTGTATAAAACTCATTTAAGTATTGGACTAGGTGGTGTAATAGGAATATTGAAAGCTTTAAATGAAAAGTATAGAAACATTACACATCAGGAAGTAATAATACTTTTCTTAAAATTTTGCATTTCTTTTCAGAAAAAAAATAGTTGTAAGAAAAAGGGGCTTGTTGTTAAACCCGTGGTTACTTCCAAACTGAACAGCCGATGTTAAATAGATTTTATTGATATGCAGCCGCCTGCAGACGGAGTGTATCGATTTATATTGGTGAACCGGGACCCTCTTACGAAATTTGTTCAGCTTAGGCTTTTGACTTCAAAGAGAGCAGATGATGTCGCAAAACTCGTTTTTGATATTTTTTCTATATTTAGAGCTTCTTACATACTCTAATCTGATAATGGTAGTGAATTTGTAAATTTAATAATAAATAAGTTAAAAATGATTCGGCATATTCTAAAAATAGTAAACCAAGACATAGTCAATCGCAAGAAAGTGTGGAAAGCGCAAATAGGGACATTGAAAATATGCTATCAACGTGTTTGCTGACAAATAATGTTTCTACTTGGTAAGAAGGATTACAGTTTGTTCAGGTTATAAAAAACTGGGCATTTCACTCAGGAATAAAGCAGTCTCCATAATATAAAGCGATGTTTGGAGACCAGCTTAAAGTTGGACTCTCATTTCTTCCTACAGCAAATTAACAAGATGAATACAGATGAGGATCTTGAAACGATGTTAAACTCCATAAAAAAATCCCATGATAGTGAATATAACAGAAATGATCACGTTGTAATTAAAAATACGTTTAACATTACCACCATTGACGTAGTAAGCGAAAATTTACAAACATCATTTCTACCTACCACAACTATTTTAGTTGCCAATTTTTAATAATATATCAAATCTAAAATTTAAATATTTTTTTAGGTCAACGATTTGCCACAACACAAATAAAGATCGGAATAGCTCATATTATAAAAAATTATCAAATAAGTGTTAACAGCAAAACTATACAACCACTAAAATATGATCCCTATTATTTCTTTCTTCATGCAGTAGGAGGATTATGGTTAGACTGGAAAAAAAATTAAATCAAAAGATCCTCCAAGAGGTTTCTTTTTTATATACAAAGTTACTTTTTTGTTTTGTTATAATTGAATAGTAAAGAAGCATTTTCTTATTATCTTGTTAATGTAGTATAGAGGGTTTTTTAATAAATTTAGTTTGTAGAACTTAAGTTTTCTTATAAATCATGTTATTTAAAATTACAAAAAAAGTTCCGAGGCACTGGCTCATAATTTAAAAGTGAGTTTATGTAACAATTTTACAAACAAAAATAAATGTTATCAAAAATTTCGTTTTTTTTCATTTTAACGGTAAAATATAGAGAATCTTATGACTCATAAGTTATGAGAAAAGAGTAGTACCTAACAATAATATGATACAACTGTCTGATTTAGTTTTACGCAGTGGCTATTTGTACGTCCGACGCCGACGTACGTCAACCTATTTATACGTCGGACGTAGGTCTTTCAATGTGTACGTCCGAAGGCGGATGGCAATCTATTCTTGATCTATTCTTACGTCTAAATATATTTCATGACATTTATTAGGTTAGGTTTTATATTTTATTGTCAAATGTAATTGTTGTGACATGCAATAAAACCAGTTAAATTGTTTAGTTTATTAGGTTTTAAGTGTTCTTGTATCCAGGTATGTGTTATTTCCATTAAATGTAGGTGATACATTCGATTCGTTTTCTTTATTTGAGCGAGCAGTAAAGAAATACGAAGAAGAATTTTTTGCTAATCTTTTTAAATTTAAAAGTAGAACCATTAGCGGGGCAAGAAAAAAAGGATTATGAAATCAGGATATCAACAAAAAATTTACGACCTAAATAATATCTGCCCAAACAGGAAGTAATCGCAGGAATGTAACTCCAAAAAATAGAGATAGTGTTTCAGAGTAGCCCATAACATTTTTTGCAGAACTAATTTAAAGCAGATAGTACACTATTTTCTGTAGCAGGATAAAATCTCTTTGTGACGATATGTCTATTTGGCTATCCATAAAAGTTTACACTAATATGTAGCGTTAATGTTTTGATTGTGGCAAAATAAAGAAATCTTTGATCCTATAAGATTAAAGTTATAAAATATGTTCGCTAAAATCAGATTTGACTTTGATCGGATCAACTTCGTTTCTTTTCATTCTGCCTGTTAAAATTCAGTGATTTAATCAATTTATATTTCGGTATAAAACACAACACTTTCCTTTGCAGATTCATACTTGTTCAATTCCAATTAGGTGACATTCAAACGATTTCTTTATTAAGAAGGAGAAATCCAAAATCCTAAGTCATCTGTAATAGTTTGTTAATCATTGCCATAGCTGATTCCTTCCTCAGAAACAGTTATCCCAAATGTTTATGTTAAGTATAAGCTTGTGTTTTATAAGGGAATCCTAGCAATTTGTAAGTTAGTTAGTTTTGCTGAAATTAATTAGATAATAATATAATTAGCATTAGTTTTTCTCTGGTCGATCTAGTATTACCAATTTAGTATTATATGAATATACAGACTTTTTTAAAGTTTGAGTTGACCAAAGCATTTTTTTAAAGAAACTAATCGATATTTGTTTTGGCATAACTTAGAGTTGGGTTAAGAGTTTTTCATCAGGCCATCGACAGAAGATTGAGGTTGCTGCTTTTCTGTCAAACTCTATTGCAGTTACATCAGACGTTCCTCAAAGCGGGCATTGCTTCCCGATTTTATTTGATTTGTTTGTAAATTCTATTTTTGATTGCTTTGAAAACAGGAACGATTTGGCCTTTAATAACGATTTTAAAATATCCAAAATTATCTATAATCCTTTAGACTAGTTTAGACTAACAACTTCTGCAAAAAGATCTGTATAGACTGACATATTGGTGAACAGTAAACAAACTTAGTCTGAATGTTAATGCTGTTACATTACTTTTTTTGTAAAATAAATAATAAAGATCTAAAATATGTTTTTACAGTTAAAGAGATAAATAAAACAAGAAAGTTCCTTAAGCCTTCTCTAAATTACGGATGTTTCATCACCTTCTTCTACCAAAAATTTATTACTAATATCTTGTCAATCCACGACGATGTTTCTTTCTTAGACACTGCGATGGTCCAAACGAAACCAAGGTATTTCATATACGCTTTCTATTGATGGCATGAACTTTAAGTCTTTCTGCCTATTCGTAACTATGCAGCTCCTTACCTGAGTCCATCTAAAAGGATTAAATCAATCAAAACAGCTTTTTTGTACTAAAATAGTTATTTATGAAACAGTTCGTAAGGTATGGTTTTTGCGCACGCACGCGATGTTTAGAGCACGAGCGAAGCGAGTGCCATATATCGCGTAAGTGCGCAAAAAGCACTTCACGCACAGTTTCATACAATATTTTATCTACGATAATCAAATAAAAAATAATTACAAGAAAGCAATTTATTTTCAATTCATTTACAAGATACTAACAAAACTAATGCTCTTATAGCAATACCATGGCAACGCGAATGCTAAGGATATTTGATTATATGAAAGTGTGTCAAAAACAGTGCGAAAAAGTAAATCCCATTTAAAATACATTGTTACTTCACGCACACTTTCAATCCTTCACGCACTGCAGTCTATAATGACAGTTTTCACGATCTAAAAATTGATACATAATATGAGGTAGAGTAGATAATAGTATATTGTAAAACAAGTGGGAAAAGTCGGACTTACGAGTGTGAAAGTTGTGGCACGAGCCTGAAAGGCGAGTGCCGCAACACACGAGTAAGAAAAGTGCTTTTCCCACGTGTTGCACACTATACTTTTTCTACAACTGCAACTACAAATACGTTTATGTACTCACCGTCAAATTTAATAATAAAATATTTAGATATTGTTGGATACTTTTAACGAAAACTTACCTTTTCTAATAAGTATATTTTATCGGGAGCCCCGTTTATAAATTTTTGGAGCTCTTCCGCTGATAAAATTTAACATTTTTTAGGGATGTATTGTTTCGATTTTATTTTTAAAAAAGATCGCAATTTCGCATATTTAGAAATATCAATGTTATCTCTTATATTCATTGTACTTCTTAACATCGAGTATTGTAGAAGCCTTTAAAGTTTTAGATAAATGCTTAAAATAAACTAAAAGAACGTTTCCAGAAATGGAATTCACTTTACAATTTTTCTTCCAATCCATAAACTTATCGTAAGCTACTTCATATTTCTTTCTGGAAGTTACTGGTTATTAGTCCAGAGTGACATTTGCCGCTTTTTTGATAATTTCTGGCGGGATACTATCATAATCACTTTCATCTATATTCATAATAACAAATTTAATAAAATTTATAAATTTGTATCCTATTTTTTGTAGCTCAATCAAAAAACAAATTACAATTTATAAAAGCTTTGACGTTTATGACAGAAAACAGAAAACTCAAGAACATAGACTAAAAGCGACCTATGTTATGACTAAAAAAATGTCAATTCTCCATTTAAATGTACATATCGTGGGATAAATGATTAAAGTCGTGGGATAGATTCACTTATCCCACGGCTTTGGAAAAGTCTAACATTGTAGCATCGGAAAATGTGAGAAAACAGCTATATTCTATAGCAGTCGTAGAAAAAATATTTTTCAGGTACCCACCTTATAAATTTAGAATATACCTATGTTGTGTTACGATAAGTATAGTGTTGTTTATTTAGATTATTATAAACAAAATTTTCGTGATCACCATACTAAATGATCTGCCATTTTTTTAAATCCTTAGTCCTCTTCATCGTCTTTTTAAAACTGAGTAAAATTTCTTGTTTTGGTCTCACGTAGCGACATGTATCTGAATTAGAAGAAGCAAGAAATGCGACGTATCCTGCTGAGGGGAAACGAAAATGTAACAGATCATAAATCTCAGTTACGTAAAAACTTATGTCAGCTGGGACCAGGTAAGTATTTATATTTCTTTGTTGACACTGGAACGAGCGAGTATCGATAAATCAGTAAGGAAATTTAAGGATTATGTATTTGTTGTTAGAAGGGCATATAATATGGATAACATAAAAATTTCATAATTTTTAAAAATATATGTTTATAAGCTTTATACAAATAATATTATAAAAGTTACTAGCTTTCACCCGCAACATCGTTCGCGTTAAAATTTAGATGAAAATAATGCCTGATCTTATGGCATATTACATCATAAGAAATTTTGATTAAAATATTGACTTTAATCATGGACTTGAATATAAAATTTTACATTTAGCATTAAGCAGAGAAAGATTTGTAAATTCACAAATTCACTACACTCAGGTTATATTCAGTATAAAAAGCAAAAATTGTTTTTTCATTTAAATAAAGATATTACTTTTAGTGAATAGTAGCTTTTAATTGAATAATCGTAAATTGCCTTTCGAACCAACATTTAATTGAAACGATTGAACGACCAATCGAATTGCCAGTATGTGCACCGGTCCACGTCCAACACTATTTATTTAAAAATTTTCATTTCAAATTATTCGAAATTGAATCTAGGATTGGTCGGCGAACGGATACGTTTAGATCGCCGCTTGTGAATAGCGAACAAAAAACTTTTGTATGAACTTCAACCAACCTGAGAGGTAGGTACGCTAGAACGGTCGAATTCACACGAGAATTGTATTTTATCACTCATGTATGATTTTCATTAGATGTGCTGGAATATCGAATGATAGAAGCACAAAGTTATTTTTACTTTTATGTGTAGATTTTAACCGGATTTTAATAAATAAAAGGTAAAGAACATCATAGCAGCTATTTTGTTATATTCCTTTATTATTTCCTTAAATGAAGGACTGAAATTCTCGATGATATTGTCTATAAATCTATGATTAGTAGTAAAAATTTTATAATAATGCAAGTTTGCGCTATTTTCATACAATTTCTCACACTAAAATCAATATTACTAATAAAACCAAAAAAAAATGTTTTGTGGTATCTAAATTGAAAGCGATAAAGCCGTTGAGGCATAGAAATTTATATACCACTGAAACTTGACTAAACGCTATTTAAAATATTTGACAGCTCATATTTGCCATTTGCCAATTGATATTTGACATTTGACAGTAGGCATTTGACAAATGACAGTTAATGCTGGACATTTGACTGATATACTGAATCTCGAAAACAGCTTTACAAATTTTTATAAAATTTATTGTTTAGCGATTTTTAAGGCAATAAATCGATATAGCTAGGTTTAATTTTATAAACTGACATTTTATTCGTACAATAAAAGAACTGCTATAAAAAACAATTTATTTATATATACACCAATAAATTATATTTAAAAAGGATAACCAACAACAAAGTTTTCCCTCTAAACCCAAAAAAGAACTATATAGGTACAGTTAGGAATCGAACCTAAGATTCCGAAGTGATATTATCGTACCTTTACAACCATCTTATGTAGGATTTACAAGATCAACACTGGAGTTCCCCAAGGATCGGATCTAGCTCCTACTCCATTCCTTTTATTAATGATCTTCTAGAAGCCACTAGTAACCCGATATACGGTTTTGCAGATCATAGCAGCCTACACTGTAGCAAAGCACACAAACGTCCCATATCTCTAAATATTCTGGAAGGGGACAGAAGATCCACAACGGCTTCTCTTAATCAAGATTTGAGAATTATAGACAAGTGGAAAAGAAAAAATCTTGTTAATTTCCACGCTTCCAAGACAAAGACATGTCTCCTATCCAACAAAAGGCAAATATATGACACACTCAGATATATCGCATATCTTATGATTCGATCTTTACAAGAAGACAAAGCAACAAACCTATATTTATCAGCTACCAAGCATTTAGAGAAAACTTATAATGTGACTGTAACCCGATTTATCTAGCAGTCTCTATCGATCTTTCTCTTGCCAAATCCAGTCCCAGATGAGAAGTTTTCAGTGTTTTTGAGTGATGCAGCATCGCATATGGTAAAAGTATACCGAAACTTAAAAAATCTTTTACCCATATTGCACATGTGACTTTTTTTATATGAAATAAACCTTTAGTAATTTTAAATGTAAAAAAGGTGTTTCTAAAAGCACGCTAAGAGTAAAGATATAAAAGGACAGATTACCAGTAGTTAGTTTACCTCCAGAACCTGTTATTACCCGGTGGGAGACATGGATTAAGGCAGCATATTCAGCGCGGAAAATTTTAAATTAAAGAACTAATTCTTCATTCAGATGACGATTTACAATGTGTTGTGCAGAGTAAGAGTTGTTTAAAAGTGAAAATGTCGATAAAGATCTTGTTTTTATTGAGGTTAAACCCAATTTTATACCGCACATTTTATCTTTATTGGAGAGTAGAAATTTAAGTTTGAGAGACTCAATTAGTATTGTTGAAACTTTTTTCGATAAATGTAAGAACATTCGCTATAAATATAGGATGTCAAGTAAGGAACAAATTGGATGGTACCATAAAAAAAATGAAGAAAAAACATCCAACGAAGTTATATCTTGGCCCATTTCTTTACTACCTCAGTTGCAGTATTTCAGGTTAAAAAATGGTTAAATCTTATTTATTTTTTCAAATTATTTTTAAAATAACTTTTCTTAGACATAGTGTGTTTTTACCCCACTTTATTATAATAATAAATTAAAAAATATTGCATACCAGTATGCATATTTGGTAAAAGAAAGCATATAATTGCATATTTTAAAGGCAAACAAGGCATGTATAGGTGTGTGCATATTTTAGCTTCATTTAAATGCATATGTATGAATCGTTTATAAGTATCGGTTAAATTAAAAAAAAAAAAACTTTGACTAAATTATCAAGTAACCTAGTGAATAGCATTTTGTGATTCTCAAGAAATATACTTCAAAAAATTGAGATTAAAAACACCTATCAAAATATTAGTAAGCTATACGATTAAATTTTACATATCGCCTCTTTTAATCAATGACCTAAATTTATTAATTTTTCTTTATAAATTTTTTAGTCACGCTTATTGTATTGCCCAATTATAATGAGATTAAATATATGGTAGATTTAATTTGATCCGATGAGTTTGTATATAAACGTCGGGCGGAAGCTTCCTAATGATTGGACTTTATCTATAGGTGAATATGTTTACGGTAGATAAATTAGTGAACGGAAGGAAGAGAATTGCGAAGGGGGACGAGGGGGACAGATGAGAGTATATGTGTGTTGCTGGATTGGGATGTGGATCACAGAAGGAACACGCTAAATTCGACTACAAACTAACAAAAAATGGTTGCTATATATAGACAAATAAATAAATAATAAGAATTTTAAATTTAATTTAAAAAAACATTAGTTACAAAAACAGATTAAATTCTTAAACTAGCTGACCTAAAAATTATTGATTTTTTACCATTTTGCAATTTTTCCTATTTTTTCCGATTTTTCCGATTTTTTCTCGTTATTTCGATTGATTTCCATGTTTTTTTATTTTTGTCTATTTTAACATATTTTTGGTTTGTTTTCAGGTTTTTATTTGTTTTCGTTGTATTTTGTAATTTTTACGCTTTCGTCAATTACTAGTTGTCTTTTTATAATTTTCTACATTTTTCTTTTATTTACAATTAAAATAATATTTTCACGGTTTTCTTTTTTTTCCTATATCTGTTTTTTAGTTTTTTTTTTTAGTTTCTCGTTTGTAACCTATTACATTTTTGTTTTGTTTTTTTAAATCTCTCTGTTGTGACTTCCTATATTTTCTTTTTATATAATATTTACGATTTTTTTTTGTTTTTCGATTTTTTTTATATTTTGATATATGTTAAACTTTTTGTTTTTTTATTTATTTTTTTAGTGTAGTTTTTTTAAAATTTTCAAAAATTTCTTTGTGATTTTTTACATTATTCTACCATTTTTAAGAGTTTTTAAATATTGTTTTATTCTTTTTTTCTTCTTTTTATTATCTAAATTAAAATGTTCTAAATTTTCTTATTTTTGCGATTTTTTTTATTTTTTGATTGTTATTATAATTTCCAATTTTTTCAGTTATTCTGTTTTTTTTTCTGCTTTTTAATTTTTTTTTATTTTAATACCGACTCGTATTTATCCACTTTTATTCATTAAAAACATTTTTTTGATTTACAAGAATTTTTCTACCATTTTTTATTATAAGAATATTAAAATACTAAAAGTATTGAGATTTTCACAATTTTTATTCAATGTATAACGCGTTTCACTATCTTATAGCTTCATCAGATACATAATTAAAATCGAACTTACAAAGTTATGATATAAATAAAATGAAATGTGACATAATGACACAATGATGGTCGAAAATCATGTGGTATAAATAAACTGAAATAAAACAAATGTACTACAAATTGCAATAAGGACAAAGTTAATAATAATAAATTTTTACGATAGTAGTAATATATACAGGATTAGTACATAGACTTTTATGTAAATAAATTTAATAACGGTGAATTATTTAATTCTGTTTGATCATTCAGTAATGTATCAGAGTGTTTACATTTATTAATTTCTAGACTTTCTAATAAATTTAATTTAAAACCTTTATTTTCTTGGTGTAAAATATCAAAATTATTATTAAAGTTATGGTTTTCAGAAATTAGATGATTTGAGTATGTAGAATCAGTTTTTTTATTAAGGAAGCTTCTGTTATGTTCTGTAATACGCTTTTTAAAAGTTCTACCTGTTTGTCCTATATATACTTTATTACAAGAACCACAATTAAGTTTATATACACCCGATTTTTGATCTTTTGAATTTTTAGTTTTATTGTTCTTAATGTATTTCCCTATTGTATTATTGGTTTTATATGAAATCGTAAAATTTTGTTTCATTAAAAAAGATTTTAATTTAGTACTACTTTTACCTAGATATGTTAAACTTTTGTATTGTTTAGTTTCTTTTATGTACGGATAAACTTCCTGGATGGCTTGTTTATCCGTACATAAAAGAAACTAAACAATACAAAAGTTTAACATATCTAGGTAAAAGTAGTACTAAATTAAAATCTTTTTTAATGAAACAAAATTTTACGATTTCATATAAAACCAATAATACAATAGGGAAATACATTAAGAACAATAAAACTAAAAATTCAAAAGATCAAAAATCGGGTGTATATAAACTTAATTGTGGTTCTTGTAATAAAGTATATATAGGACAAACAGGTAGAACTTTTAAAAAGCGTATTACAGAACATAACAGAAGCTTCCTTAATAAAAAAACTGATTCTACATACTCAAATCATCTAATTTCTGAAAACCATAACTTTAATAATAATTTTGATATTTTACACCAAGAAAATAAAGGTTTTAAATTAAATTTATTAGAAAGTCTAGAAATTAATAAATGTAAACACTCTGATACATTACTGAATGATCAAACAGAATTAAATAATTCACCGTTATTAAATTTATTTACATAAAAGTCTATGTACTAATCCTGTATATATTACTACTATCGTAAAAATTTATTATTATTAACTTTGTCCTTATTGCAATTTGTAGTACATTTGTTTTATTTCAGTTTATTTATACCACATGATTTTCGACCATCATTGTGTCATTATGTTACATTTCATTTTATTTATATCATAACTTTGTAAGTTCGATTTTAATTATGTATCTGATGAAGCTATAAGATAGTAAAACGCGTTATACATTGAATAAAAATTGTGAAAATCTCAATACTTTTAGTATTTTAATATTCTTGGAATATGGATTTTCATCAAGTAACGACTAAGAATATTCAATATTTTTTATTATATTTAAAACTTTACGATTTTAAAACTTTTAACGATTATAAATACTTTTTTTATAATTTTTTAATGATTCTCGACATTTTTTAAATTATCTTTGACAATTTTTACCATTTCAACATTTTTTTAAGACTGTTAAGAATATCTTACAATTATCCATGATTTTGTAAGAATTATTTGTGATTTTTGTCATTATTTTACCATTTTGAACAGTTTTTTAAGATTGTCAAGAATTTTTTACAATTTTCATTAACTTTTCAAAAGTTTTTTTATTTTTACGTTTTTTCTCGTTTTTTCCAATTGATTTCTGCTTTTTATTATTTTATTATTCTTTTCGTTGTATTTTATAATTTTTACTTTGTTGTCATTTTTTTATTGCTTTTTTTAATTTTCTACATTTTTCTTCTATTTCATCTATTTCTCGGTTTTCTTATTTCTGTTTTTTTTTTTGTTATTTTTCATATTACTTTAGTTTCTCGTTTGTAACAATTTTTTTTATTTTCTATATTTGGCGATCTTTTTTTTTTCGGTTTTTCACTTATTTGTTTATCTTTTCTGTGTTTTTTTCTTTTTCGATTTTACACTACTTCTTCTAGCTATAACTTTTGAACCCGTGGTGATAAAGAAAAATGGTCACCTATATTGACGTCTTCAGATAAGCGTAGCATCTGACAAATTTTAACTGTTAAATTGTTGTTACAGTCAAATAATAACTATTGAAATATTACTGTCAAATTACAACTGTCAAATTTCAACCGCCAACTGTCAAATTTTAACTGCCAACTGTCAAACTTCAACTCTCAAATGCCAACTTTCGTCAACTGTCAACTATCGTCAACTGTCAACTATCGCCAACTGTCAACTATCGCCAACTGTCAACTATCGTCAAGTGTCAACTATCGTCAACTGTCAACTATCGTCAACTGTCAACTATCGTCAACTGTCAAATGTTAAATGTCAACTGTGAAGTGTTAACTGTTAAATGTCAATTTTCAACTTTCAAATGTCAAATGTCGACCGTCAAATGTTAAGTGTCAAATTTGTAATTTGACATCTTTGTATCCCTATTCTTTGTTATAACGGAGGAGATGTATTTACAGAAAGACAGACAGATAAACAAATCGATTTCTCCATTTTTACTATTTGATGATGGAGATAAAGCAATAACTGGATATTATTTATAATGACTGAATAATTAATTTGACAGTAACATATAAATAAAAAAACTTTTTTCTTAATTTTTTGCACTTTTAATTAGTAAATATTTCTAATTGTTAGAATATAATGTTTTCGACATGCAAATTTAGTTATATCTACTGGTATAGTTTTTTATAAAGGTTGGTTGAAAAGTTTTAAAAGCGACACCTATGAACCGGTAGAGTAAATAATATTTATACGCTGTTTTAATATTTCTTCTTTCCTCTAAATACACAAAAAATTCTATTTTAATTTGTCAACTTATTCTTTGTTCAGAAGTCATTTGCAGTTGACGTCAGTGTATATCGTTACAATGGAAAAACCGAATATCGTGCAATGATCAATTCTTTGTTTTGAAAGGTTAATCGGCAACAGAAATCAATACAAAAGAAGTGAAAGTGTTATCTCTGCTCCTTGATTTCTAATTGTGCGTCGATGGGTTTTAGAGTTTTAACGTGGTCGTACATGCGTCGAAGATGAACTACGTCAAAAAGTGCAACAACACCAAAAATCAGTAAGCAACTCTTTGATATTGTTTGCAAAGAACCAAGTTTGACTAAGTGTGAAATTGCTTATACTATAGACATGTCAGATAAATGAGTACTCTATATGTTTCACAAAGAATTACATTTAAAAAGCTGTTAGAGCCGCATTCGTTAACAATTCAACAAAAACTTAATCAAAACAAATTCCTCAGCGCAATTTCTAGCGTTTTAAGAGGAATAATATAACTATGAATAAAACCTGGATCCAGCATCACAATTCTACACTAAAACAAGAACGTTTACAGTGAACTGAAGCTGGTACTTTAGCTCCAAAACAGGTAAAATCAGAACAATCGGCAAAAAATTTTGTAGCATTAGTTTTTTGAGATGCAAACGAGGTTTTGTTGATTATTATTGCAACCTTTTGGACTAGTGGAATAAAAACAAAAACATGAAAAAAAGACCTGTTTTAAAAAAGAAAACAATCATTTTTCATCAAGAGAATACATGTGTTTACGTAAGTTTGTTAGTAATGGCTAAATTGAACGAATTAAAGTGTGAATTACTTGAACACTCACCGTATTTACCAAATTTGGCTCCCATCGTCTAATACCTCTTAAGAATCTTGAAACAATTCCTTCGTGAAAACCGTTTTTTGTTTAATGCAGCCATGGAACAATATTTTGCAGAGCTTCCGGAAAATCATTACAACGATGGTATAAAATTACTGGAAGATCAAGCTGAGAGAGATTATATTGAATACAACAAACTAATTTCATTAAAAAATAAACCTTCTTTTATATTTGCTTTTAAAACTTTTTAACCAACCTGTATCATCTTCATCACACCATAAAAACTTGAAATATTATAAGAAAAACTATTAAACTTTTACTTTTATACCAGTTTCTTAGCTTTATTGGTTTTATATATTAACATTGATGATTCGAAATTATATAACTTTTTGTTATTAGTTGAAATATGAAATAGTTAGTAACTGGATAACTTCTTAGATGTAAATTAGAACGATATTTTTTTTATCAAAAGAAAAGCGGAAAATGAATAGAAAAGTGCAATATGTAAAGTCCAGTGGAATTAATGATCGGCTTCTATATAGGAGATATGCCTGAGCGACAAGGGCGTGACACCGACTCATATGGTTCGGCAAACGTAATTACCTGATTCACTTCCAATTCATGCACTTCCATCATCGCAGTTTGGTCCTTCTCAAAGTGACTCGCTCGGCGGTATTAGCGACGTTCAGTTTCGGCTTTCGAATGTTCCCTCTTCATGTTCCCTACTGGTCCCAATCCGTTTTATGTTGTTCCTGCTTTTCCCGCACCTTTCGTCTATAGTAGATCCGAAGCGAAAATTGCTCGCTTTGGCGTGTGCCCGATTTAATATATAGGATGTAGCTGATAAACAGGTAAAAAAAATTATGTTTTACTTATATTTTTTAAGTTTTGTAAGAAATTTTCGTCTTAAATTTCTATATTTCCTTCATTAGAGGTTTTTAAAATAAACTTTACATGTAAGTATTATGTAATAAATAACTTTTATTACGGGCAAAATTATTGCCTTAATCTAAACATATAATAACACTATAAAGAGTCTGTTTGTTGTACGATTTTAACGCAAAAACTACTGAATGGATTTTAATAATCTTTTTTATTATAAAACTATTTGTCATCGGCAACATATAGGCTATAATTTGTAAATATATTATCTAACTATTCCACTCTTGTGTAAACCGCTATTTACCACTCTGGTTGTGATATACACTACACTTATTTTAAATAATTTTTTAAAATATTATTATGGATAGGTATAATGTGATTACCTAGTAAGATTCATTTTTGGATCACCACTTATTTTTTATACAAATTTTAATGATATTAATAGTACTATAATTTAGATAAGAATGTTCTACCGTTCACTTTCCCATTGTTACAAAGATGGTACCTCAGTGGACAGTGTTCTGTAAGAATTCCGGCGATAACTCTGAGAACGTGTTTCTGAAGCTCTAAGAGTAATTTAAAGTGGTGCTGTGAATTCCGTAATAACCTTTTTGCTTATCTTTGGTCTGAAGTATTTTTTCTGAATATTGCACAAAGTTTATTTTCTCAATTACGAACTTCATATATAATGCTACATTTTAGATGCTATAAAAAGATCTATTGTGGATACCCTTTATTTTATTATGACTCAATAAGATCTAGACTTCTGAAATCTATTATTCGCTTAGGATGTACCTACGTTTATAATCTGTTCAGGCTCTAAGAAGACCTGTTCCAGATATTTATGAATTTTACGATCAATTACTCTGCATTGCAGATAATATCTTCAACTGTTTCATTTGCATATTCCCAGAATCGGCATGTTCCAATGCCTACTTTGCCCTTGTTATAGAGATGGTACTTAAGTTGACCGTGTCCTTCTGTTATTTGTTCCTTCAATTGATATGAGACCAGGTTTCTTTGGTTCAAAAAGTAATTTAGAGTATTATAAAAAGGCAGAATTAAACATTTCCTGGAATGGAGTGTTTTTCCATTAGACTGCATTGAACTCCTTTTTCCAATTTCTAACTCAATCTATAGATACTGTGGCCTTTGGAGATGCCACAAAAAGGATCAAGTCCAAAAAAAGGGGTAGGAGCTCCTTCTTTTGCAATACTGTCAAAAAACTGTATTCTGACAATTACTTTTTGTCCTTGTACCCACAGAAAAGTTACTTTGGTCTGTTTTGCATGTTACTTTTTGCCATTTGAGGTTATTTTGGACTTCAATCCAGATACAAGAAATTGTTTAATGTATAATATACAAAATCTTCCAAAATTTTAACTATCATATTTAAACTATCATAACATTAAGGTTTTAAACATCGAGAAGAAGTTTCGTTTGTCCCAAACAGATTCAGTTGGGTACAATATCAGCTAATAAACAATTTATATTTCCACTTGCTTCTGTAATTTATACAAAAACCACATGCATTTGAGCTTGTAATCTACCAATCTGCAACTAAACATATCCCACCTCAACATATAATTTTTTTTTCGAATGAAACATTAACATAATAGAGTTGATTTTGTTCTTTTCAACATGGATATATTTTTTCTTTTCACCAACGAATGTAAACAGAAATAGCTTGTTTAAAAACAATAGTATATTGTGTGGCAATGGGTAAAACAAGACGATTTCTGACTAGGGCGAGAGTTGACTGCCCGAGCGAAGCGAGGGCTGTCTTCGCCCGGTCAGAAATCGTCTTTGTTTCATCCCGTCGGGTCCCGGGGTCGGTGATAAGGAAAATTGCTCCTTTTATCAGTGGGCCTATTTGTGATATTGTTAATGCCTCGTTTCAACAAGGAGTCTTTCCTTCTAGACTGAAGCATTCTATTATATCCCCAATTTTTAAAAAGGGTGATTCACATACCTTGCAAAATTATCGCTCTATTGCCGTGTCTTCAACACTGTCAAAGGTGTTTGAATACGCTATGTTAAACTTTTTACATAGGTTTTTAGATATAAACAATGTATTAGTTTCAAATCAAAATGGATTTATATCCAAACACTCTACCACCAATGCGATTATATCACTTTATTTAAGTCTTTTAGAAGCTGTTGAGGCACGCGAGCATCCAACTGGGTTATTTTGTGATCTCAGTCGGGGTTTTGACTACGTACAACATAAAATTCTATTGGACAAATTATACACTATGGATATCAGAGAAATTCAATACGATTGGTTTAGGTCATATCTCTCTAATCGTATGCAAACTGTGAAAATACATCATTCCGACACTAACTTTGATAATAACGTCTTCTCTGAGCAGTTGCAGAATGACATAGGGCTACCACAAAGCTCAATTCTGGGTCCAATCCTTTTTATATATAAACGACTCGCTATCTGTTCTAGCAGATTCTTTTATGTATTTATACGCAGATGATACCTCTCTTTTGTTTAAATTTAAGGATTTGGTTAAATTACAGAGACAAATTAATTTAATCTTAAACAATTTACAAGAGTGCTTTTGTAGTAAATCCTTGTATTTAAATGCTTTCAAGACCAAAGCAGTTATTTTTCAAACTGCTCAAAATGCTACTAACCCGGAAATGGATATTCAAATCTCTGATATATCAGTGAAAAAAAGTTATACTGTAAAGTTTTTGGGGATAGATCTAGAGAGTGATCTTAATTTTACAAGCCATTGTAATAGCCTAAATATTAATTAAATGGTCTGATTGTCTGGGGAAATTCTTCCACTGCGCATAGAGTATTCACTACACAAAAAAATTATTTGAATTATTGCAAATGTCTCCCCACGTGAATCATGTCGAAATTTAGCATGCAGGTAGATATAATGACGTAAGCATCCACTAAGAAAGGATTTTCATAAATTCTACCCCCAAGGGTAGGGGATAAAAGTATGTATGAAACTTTGTCAATTTTAAACCGATCGGGCTGAGCTTTTGCATGCATATAGCTTCTATAACGTAGGCATCCCCTAGAAAGGATTTTGATCAATTCCTTCTTTAAGGGGATAAAATAGTATAAAATAGTAAAATAAAAAAAGTTTATATAAATCTTCTTAGATCTTCGACTGATTGAACTAAAATTAAAGATTCTAGCTACTATGATAAAAACGTCTGCTTAAATAGGATTCTGATAAATTTAACCCCATGGGGATAAAATAAGGGATGATGGAGGTTGTAAATGTATTAGTTTTTAAACCTATCTGTTGAGCCCCAATAAGCTCAATATGACTTCGGTAGTTTATTACAACTCAGCTTTATTTAAAAGCCTTAGAACTAAACCAATATTGATTAAAAACTACTTAAAATTAAGAAAAATGAACTGTACCTTTCCGACAACCTAAATCTCAACCATCAAAATTACACATATTTCGTTGTTACCTGGGAAACGGGTGGTCAGCCAAAAGGTGATTACTTAGGTGGTGATTCGCGGTACAGAGTACGTACAAAGGCACGGCTGGAGTTAGAATTTATAATTCGCAAATCTAACACTATCAGTACCTACGAATGAATTAAGACAAACAAAATAATTTTTTGTTCTAAATGGTGACAATAGATGGCGTTAGTAGTATTTTAAAACACGCTATCGTTTGTTTTTCACTGAATTACATATACCCGATGATGAGTGGCCGCCGTATCTTATAGTACATACTATACCTAAATAAAGCCGCAAAAACTGTTCCTAATTAATAGAGATTGGATTATATGCAAAATGCATATGCATATATATGCTGCATATTTCGAATGTTTTCCATAAATGCATATGCCTTGCATATTTGGAGATTTAAGTGCATATAATTCCATATATTAGCAGCATATTAGTAACATTCACTAAAATAAAATGTAAAAGTGTATATTCAGTATGGGGTGCTTAATATATTGAATGTTACAATCATTCTATTGGCAACTATCTATGAGAAGAAAGTTATGAAATGTAGTAAAATACACCCCACGTCTTTTATTTTAAATTGAATAATTCTTCGCTAACTTAAATTTTATTATAATTTTATTTTGAGCTGATTAACTATAAATAACTGTTTGATCTTCTACTACTGTAATACTCTTTGTAATTGAGAATTATTTTTTATTTTTAAGTTCGGTTAGCTATAAAAGCGTGTTTTTTTAGTTTTTTTAAACTATTATTTATTTAATAAAATCACGATATGTATATTCTAAGACAAGTTTTGGAATGTTTATACGAGTTTGTAGCTGAGTATGACAAATATGAGATTCGCACCTAATTTTGTCTTGGATGACTAAACTACATAGTATTTAGACATTGGTAAATATGGATTGATAAATTTTAGGTAGGGTTTAATCAAAAAGTTTAGGAATCGGAGTCTGACAGTTCGACCACGAGCCAGGTACCTGTTTTAGGTACACCGGTTAGTTGGACCACGACCGCTCTTCGAGCGGATTAACGTTGTATTCTAAGAATTAAAACAATTCCTTTTTACTCAACATATTATTTATTATTGGGGTGAATTATAATAGGACATAATTTTTACAAAATCTTATTGTAATAACAGGCCATTTCTATATTCTGATATCTTAGCTTTAATAAAATTATTTTTTTTCTGCGTTGCATTTTTTATTTTTTTGGTGGAACATTTTAGTGAATTTATTTTAATATATGTTTCTGCTTAAAAGTTTATTAAAATATTTACAAAATTAAACAAACTTGGGTGAGAACTATAAAAATTAGAATAAAATGATTCACACGCGTTTGTGGTCCTGTACATACTATCTGTAGTACAAGCCCACATTCTTGGAGGAAAATTACTTTCTTCATCGATGTAGGTTTCCACGATATAATCGCAAAATTCCGATAAACTCGGATTACTGGGCATCATTGAATGAATTTCTTCAGAAAAAGGGCACATTGCGATTGAGCGCAAATTCTCGGAACGCAGCAGGGGTCTTTTAATCCTACGTTGCGATTGAGCGCAATGGTTTAAAATGGCATGTTGCGATTGAGCGCAAAACTTAAGGAACAGTTCATAACATCCGTGTGTTGTTAGAAATATTACCCAAATTCAATTTTACTCAAGATTGGGTTTTTAAAATTAATGTTTTTCAAAAAATATCAAGAAATCTGTTAAAAAAGTGAATTTTAAAATATTAAATAAATCGCAACTACCAACCTGCATTTCCTTAATTCTGGATTTAATAAAAACAAACAAGTAACTTTAAAAATAATATTTTATTATAACTTATAACTAACACTTTTTACAAAATTAAATCTAGACATATCTCCTCTTTGATATAAGTTTATTAAATTTTCAATATACTCCATCCGCTTCTTGTACCTTATATTTTTTACTTTTTTTTCAATATTAAAACTGTTAAATTTAATGTCAGTTTCAGTCTGTACGCATTTTAATTCGTTTAAAAATAAAAATATATTTGGGTGAGTACAATAAAATTTTGAATTAAAGTGGCTGTGAAATGATTCGCAGGCGTTGGTACTTCTTTCCTTAGTGGCTAAACACGACGCCCATATTTTTGTTGGAAATCTTGCTGACTCAGTTACCTATATAATTATCTGTAAGATAGTCACAGAAAGCTATCACCCTAGGATCTGCAGGCACAGTAGCCATGAGGTTTTCCACAAAGCAACTAAAAAACTTCGGTGTCTTCTAGATAGACGAGTCCAAATGTCCAACGTAACCATTGCCCTATTTGGCTCTCATTGTTGGAGTATTCTCCTTTCAATCCTAGGTTTTGGATTTTTCGCATCCAAGCTTGCGAAATGTGGAACCGGCATCCAACTATTGTTATATTGGGCCATACAGCTCGTGCCGCCTTATGGATTGTTTCTTCAAAATCGCAGGTGATTTCTGACGGTCTAAATGATATATTATACGTGTTCTCACATGTAATGTTTATTGTGCGAAAGATTTCTTCGTAAGTCGTAGCTTTCTTGTTTTCAAGCAATGCAAACACAAGTGGGATATAGTGTCCATTTCTCACAACATGCACTGTGAAAAATTGCGAAGAATAATTAAATGTTCCATCACAAAAGAACCGGGTTTCTTCACAAAGAAAGTGTAAATTTCTTTTTGTTGTAAATATTAAAAATTCCTTTGTCCTTCTTTGCCAAAGTCAAAAATTCCTCTTCTGCTGATGTCTTCATATCGATGTTTTGTATTACGTCAAAGACTTCATTAATATCTATGTTTTGGGAGTGTTGGAAGTATTTTTCTTCTGGCACGGTATATAATAAAACGCATATTTTCTACGTCTTTTGAAGTTGCCGAATGAACCGCATCGCCCACTTCCAAACTGATAATTTTGTTTGGACGAACAGAAATGTCTTCCGTTGCTTTTCTTTTGACACCGTTCTGGATTTTCTGAAAAAAAATAATGGATATTAATAAATATAATTTTTTAACAACTTCAACTACATAATTGTAAATACTTATAAATATATATACAGGGAATCCTTGGATTAAAATGTCGAGAAAGGAAAAGTTTTAATTACCAAGTATACGAAAAAAGCCATTCTTGATAAAAAGTCTTTTTAAATAACAAATTCGTAAAATATTATAATTACCTTAATTGTTAAATTCTTTGTTTCTTCATGGTTATGTTCTCCGATTGCCTCCAATAGCACTTTTGCGCTGTGGTCAACTTTTAAACTGGCTTTGCATTTGTTATTTGAACACCTATACTTCACACAGTTATTCTGAACTCTATCTTTCCGAAAAGTGAAATTATGTAAAATTATAAGCTTTTTACCGCGTTCACTGGTAATAAACTCCAATTTTAAAATAAAATATAAAATTGAAAAAATTTAACAACAACTCTCTCTAATATAAACACCTCTCTTTCAATACACCAAATCTAGTAATGAGAAGAATGAAAATCATTCAAGAAATTCACACTAAAGGTAGTACAAATTTTTTGATTAGGGAAATGCAATCTCAAATTCTGAAAAATCCATTTCAAAAGTGTAATTACCTTAATCCTTCCCTTGCGCTCAATCGCAACGTAAAATTTTAGGTAATATTTCTTAACCCCATGGGGTCCACTATGGTTGCGCTCAATCGCAATACACCCCAGAAAAAATGTTTCCTACTTCATGAGGGTCTAAAAATGGAAGTCCAAAAAATAGTTTAAGAAAATTGCCTATTTTTGAGTTTTTGTTCCGATATTCTGTGACTAAGCCCAAATTTTGAATTTTACGATACCAGGATTGGCACAAATGGAATCTACATCCTATAATTTTTATATTCGGCCACATTATTGAACAAGCGTTATGAATTGCCTGTTCAAAATCAACAATGACTGTTGAAGGTTTAAATATCAGATCCAAAGTTTTACATTTTTCATTTAACAGTTGAAATAATTTTAAATAACTTGAACTGTTCTTGTTATGTAATAAGCAAAATGCAACAGGAATATAATAGCCAATAAATCGATTAGATAATAAAATTTTATCCTGGTCGAACTAAAGGGTGGGCTTATCTTGACCTTTTTCAAAAAAGGATTAATGCAGGTACTTGTGGTCCAACTAACCGGTCCCCTTAGGAATAACCTGTACCGATATTTTGTACCACTCTTATGATAAAAACACCTTTAAAAAAAGTTTGTATTGGCTACTCAACTGAATGCGGTAAATTTATAAGTAATTTGACTTACACATTATCATGGTATTAAAAATAAGTTTAAAATTTTTCTACTTAGGTACAAACAACTTACTACCTTTGTCTTAAAAACTTTACCCAGGTAATGTTTTCCCAATACAAATTGGATAGGCGTCGACAACTACACAGAATATCTCTTTATGGGCGTGCAACAAATTATTCATATTATTCTTTTAATTTATTGTTTTATTTTCTCATACACTCAGTCGTTGTTACAGAGTTATTTAAATAACACCATCTTTAAAAGATCGTTAGAATGCCATGTTAATTAATACAAAAACAGAAATATTCACTAAGATATAATAAAATTTGTATATAAATTAAATAAACTAAATCAACACACCACTGTAAAATTAACGTTTCAACGATTGCTGCATAACGTTCTCTCCCGTTCAAGTTTTTTCTAAAAACATAACATCTGTGCAAACAAATAGGAATCGAATACAGATCTAATTAATTAACATTAACTTGCTGGTCAACTAGTGTGTGCACTGATTGGTCATGTTCGTAATCAATATTAAATACGAACTTTACTAAGTTCGTTTAAATAATATCGTTCTCTTAAAGTTGCCTTAATAAAATCGTAAAAATTATTGTCATTTTAATTTCGTTTGGATAAACTTGAAAAATATAATCTCGTAAAACTTAATACACCCACTAAAAGCTCTGAAATGCAACAAATTCTTAATTGTAGCAAATTATCATTTAAGTCTTTTTGATTAGGTAGATTACAAAGTTAAAAACCATTTGGTTATTGTTGAAGGAATGGAGAATTTAAAAATATATTTTGTGTACTAAAGATCATTGACTTTCTGAGTAACGTATAAGCGACCGAACCCTGACAAGGGTAGCACACAAAATAAAAACCGAATGTAATAAGATGATGTAAATATAGGTGCGAAAAGCAATTTATTCAAAATCCAATCTCGGCCTCTTACCAAGAATGACTTATGCCATACTATTCGCAACCATTCAGGAAGGTAAACTTTTATGAATAGTTTTTGGTAAAAGTTAATACTACGAAAAGCACTGTTTAATATACCTACATAAATATGCTACATAAACGTAATAAGAAAATAAGTTTGTATTTGATTACCAACAAACTTTCTTTTCTGTTGCCACTAAAATAATTAAGTGTACAGATCACTTAAAAATAAATATGGTTCTTCTTCATAACGTGAGGATTCTATATACCAACTTTTATGACGCTGTGTTTCCGTTCAAATATCTAATATCTCTAGATTTTGAGCATGTGTGTATTTGGCATTTGTTAATTAGGATATTTAAAATATATCAATAATTATGAAATTTGACAGATCTACAACTAATAAGATAGTGTGGCCATTCAGAGAAACGAAAATTTTATAGTGAATACCATTTATCTAAACTAATATTATAAAGAGGAAAGGTTTGTTTGTTTGTTTGTTTGAAATGAATAGGCTCCGAAACTACCGGAACGATTTCAAAAATTCTTTTACCGTTGGCAAGCTACACTATTCCCGAGTGACATAGGCTATGTTTTATTTAAAAAAAAATAGGGATCGTTCCTAAAATTCCATTAATGTAAGCAAAAATGACCTTAAAACCCTTACATCGCGTGCGCTGAGAATACTAGCCTCAAAGTCAAACCTTCCAATTATTAGGGATCGGTTTTTCTCATGGCCAACCGCCTAAGGCGGGTCGAGCACCTGAAAATCAATTTATTTTGTTGCCAGAAAATAAAACAACATGTAATATTGTTTACAGGGAAGCGTTGACCCAATATGTTTAGTGGCTTTTGTTATTTTTCTTTAATCCCCGTACAAAGCCGGAGCGGGCTGCTATCTATACTAATATTATAAAGAGGAAAGGTTTGTTTGTTTCAAATGAATAGGCTCCGAAACTACTAGACCGATTTCAAAAATTCTTTTACCGTTGGCAAGCTACACTATTCCTGAGTGACCTAGGCTATGTTTTATTTTCAAAAAAAAGGGGATCCTTACTAAAATGCCATTAATGTAACCAAAAATGACCTTAAAACCCTTACATCGCGTGCGCTGAGAATACTAGCCTCAAGGTCAAACCTTCCAATTAGTAGGGATCGGTTTTTCTCAGGGCCAACCGCCTAAGGCGGGTCGAGCACCGGAAAATCAATTTATTTTGTTGCGAGAAAATAAAACAACATGCAATATTGTTTACAAGGAAGCGTTGACCCAATATATTTAGTGGCTTTTGTTATTTTTCTTTAATCCCCGTGCAAAGCCGGGGTGGACTGCTAGTTGTCATATATAACATTTGTCAATTGTGGAATAATGAAACATATGGTGTAAACACTTAAAGAAAAAAAAGCAAATACAATTTAATTTTAACATTTGTCAAATATAATATTTGACATCTGTCAATTATGACATTTGGTAGTAAAATATGTACACAATGTGTGGCCACTCTAAAAACGGAAATTTTATAATTAGTACAATTTAATTAAACATTTGTTATTTATAAAATTTGACATTTTTTAATCATGACATTTAACAAATATATAGTGTGACCACTCTAAAAACAGGAAAACTTGATAGTGAATACGATTTAATGTATGATTTGTCAATGGTGAAATTTGGCATCTGTCAAATAATAAAATATAACAAATACAAATTGATTTGACATTTTTCAAATATGGTATTTGACATCTATCAATTATGACATTTGACAGTTATACCAAAAATATATACCTACTTGTAGCGTGACCACTCTAAAAAAGAAAATTTAATAATAAAAACGGTTTAATTTAACATTTGTTAATTATGATATTTGACATCTGTTAATTATAAAATTTGATAATTGCATACGATTTAATTTGACATGTGGATATTAAATAGTGCACACAGACAGGGAAATATGAAATTTTACCGTTAGGATTAAACGATCTAAATCAATAGGGTTCTTTTTTATGACATAAGGATTCTATATATCAAATTTTATAAACTATGACATTTTATTCACACGGAGAAATAGACAGAGTGGCGAAGGGACACACAAGCCGATTTTATAAAGTACCTCGATGGTACTTAACAACAATATAATTTAAAGTAACCTCTATATCAAACAAAAGCTTAACTGCTTATAGTTTAAATTATTTTTTCAAAAAGTTGTTTTATTTTCGTGGTGTTCATTGTCTCCTTTCTTTCTCTTTGTCATTGCAGGTGGAATTTTGTAATCGAATTTGAACCTATTTCCCGACCACCTAGAGCTCTGAAATTTTTTAGATAGCTTAGAATTAGATGACAATGCATGTTTTAAGTGTGTTTAGGCATATACAGGGAAATTTCGACACAATTTCGGGTTGATATCGATTACAAAATTGCCACTTAATATACAAATTCAGGTAACAAAATAATTTATATAATACTAATGTGACCTATAAATCAGTAAAAAAAAATTCCAACAAAGTTTTTATTTATAAATTTTGATTATTTATAAATTACCTTCCTCTTTCGGAACTTTAACAGCTACGAAAAGCCCAATAGTTCGTTACTAAGCGGCTTTTCTCTAACAAAGTCAATAATATTCCTACAATAACATCTCCAAAACAATGGTTATTGTTCATAAGTTCTAAAGAAAGGAAATTAATAAATTTTTGGCATAAACATTAATCGAAATTTTGTGCGTCAGGAATATATCTTGGTTGGATGTATGAGAAATGTAACTTACATTGTTACAAAGAACAGGGATAATCGAGATAGTGATGAGTGAGTTTGAATAGGTAAAGCATACTGATTTTAACCAAAAGGGAATAAAGATAAAAACAGTGGTGTATTGTTTTCTATGGAAAAAATGACAATTTTCTTTTTGAGTTAAACGACACCAAAAATGTATTTTTTCTACTGTTTTAAACTCAAGAAGTTATTTTTTGCTGTTTCAAGCTGAAACAAAATGGATATATTTAAAAATCAATCATTTATCAACACTTCGACCAATTTTAATATTCGAGGTGACAATAGATGCAGTTTTTTTAAGTGCTAAAAACGTTATCTCTAGTTCAAAATTGAGAAGTGAAAAAAATTTTTGCGAAAAAGTTTTTTCAAATTATTCGACAAAATATATTATGTACAAATCAACCGATTTTGATGTTTAAAACGACTTTCAACGTCATTTTTTACGGTTAAGAACTTTTTAGGTTTTGGATTTGATCGTTGCAATCGTCAAAAAAACATTATTTCTCTCTTTCCTCCATCGCTTGCAGTAGAGAACAGTGCTCGGCTTATTCCGTCTCAAAGCAGTAAAGACATTGTATGCTGCCTGACTTTCCAATCTTATAAGCGTTGTTCCTGAAGTAGCCATGCCTGACAAAAACTAGGTATAGTAATAGTTTGTTTGACGATGTTTAAAGCTCATCCAACTGCCCACGTCAGAAAGTAGGGTTTTGGTCCATTGGGCAACTTCAGTTGCGGCCATGGTGACAATGTAACTCCTGAATGAGCCATTCCTGACAGGAACGGAGTAAAGTTTTAGTTTGTTCGACAATGTTTACAGCTCATCCACTTGCCCACGTCAAGAATGAGGGTTTTGGTTCATTGGACAACTTCAGTTATATTGTTCTATGTGACCATGGTATTAGACCTTTGTTTTTTATTAGGAAAAGTTGTAATAATTTCCTATATCTGATCGGAGGTATATCCGCTATAGTATTTGTAGCCTCACTTGATATGCGCTTATGGTCTTAATGGTAACCTTGCTATTACAACGTTTAGGCCCAAAACTAAAACCTGTGAGACTTATGTGACATCCTCCTACAATAATTATTGGTCCGTAATTCGTAGTCGTTAAAGTAGATGATGATAAGGATCAAAAGATACCGGAAGTGTTGTGCTCTATAAGCCTGTTAATGATTATTGACCACTTATCAGTATTAAAGTCGTTTTGAACATGTACGGCTATCATAGCTTTTCATTTCTTTCCCATATCTCCACGGTCGAATGTGCCTTTACATAATCCGTACTGGTTTGATGCTAGGTCAAGGAGGCCTAAGTTGACTGAAACGTTTTTAAACGCCACAAGCCTCGTTTCGTCAGTTAAGTACCTTAAAAGTTTTAAGAAAGTTACATACATAAACACACAGGATTTATATACGTTAATCGTGTCCAACGTTGTTTCTCTACCGAATTCTCTTGCAATTGACATTTTCTAAATGACATTTGAGTTCTCCCTTGTTTTTGAGAATGTGGCCACAAGCTGGACATTGCAGGTCAAAAGTTCAGCTAGTGGACTGACTGGGTTGGTGTGATTGATCTGGTGTATTGTTGGCAAAATGGTTATGTTGTGTCCGGTGTTGCGACTGAAAAGTCTGGAATAGTGTTCATTTGATTCGAAGGTACGTGGTGCTAGACCCGGCTGTTCATGGCGCATGTGGCTTAATAGAACTTACTTTGATTTGTTTGGTTGCACACACACATACATACAGACATCCGGACATCATCGCGAAAATAGTCAGGATGACTTTCTAGGATCTCTAAACGTGGAGATCTGGTAAAAACTCAATTTTCTAAAATCAGGGTAAAACCAATAACTTCTGGATTTAATCAAAAATTTAAATTAAAATGTAACTAGAAAGCAAATTTAATATTAAAACAAAATTTAACCAAACTTTTTATGCTTTTCAAATTGTGATATTTACATACTTAAAACAAATCTACGTATAATATAAAAACCAAATTAGATTTATTTATTTTTTGCAAAAAAAAAACATATTTATAATGATTTCCAATTGAATGTAGTTTAGCTAAAGGCGATATAAATGCTGAAAATCCCTCGAGTTCGATAAAGGACAATGAGCTTTGAAATAATGGAATTTGGTACATGTTCGATATAGCCAGATAGCCAAGGTGTACGCCGCGCCGGTACAAAAAACCTATTAAGGAAGCAATATCGAAAATTCTTTCCTTAATAACATTGTCTTTCCAATATATTTGACAAAATGTGTTGTTTTTGCTTAATTCATTCTAAATAAAATACAGTTTAGAAAAAGTATCTACTGAAATCTCAGCTTAGTAACTAGAATTTAGTGGGTAGGTATATGAAAATGTAATTTTTAATAAGACAAGTTTACAATTGTGAAAGTATATATAAAAGAATTATTAAAATAATTTTATTAAAAACAGCGGCACACAAAAAAGTAATTAGTACTGTTGACCAGTTTATATACTATTAAAAGTTCTAAATTCGAATCCGGAGTCGTTTTTACTTCATCAAGACACAATTAAAATCAAGCGTAACAAGCCAAAGTTTATTAACATTGGTTTCGATACGTTTTCGACAGATTTAGCATCAACCAGCAGACTTTGTTCAATAGATGTGGACAGAAAGAAAGGTGCAAAGTAAGAATTGATATGTGTCAAGAAGAAATTATAAAAGACTAAATAAATATTCCCACGAACTAACACCAGCATAAGTTAAAGTAGATGCTATCGAAACCCAATTAAAAAGAAGAGTGCAAGAAACTCAGGACCAAACTGCGCAAGTTATTAATTAGTGTTTAAACAATAATTTAAGTCAGGCTGACCTAGCGTCGATGCCAAGACACACGGCATTAAGAAAATTAGTGAGAAGACAACTAGTCTAGTCGACAAGTTGAAAATGTTACAAAATAGAGATACTGCTCCTAAAATTATGTGCTATAGACCTCCATCAAGGTGGCTGACCCAAAGTGGAGAAATTTGTCGAAATTTATTTCAAAATTAGGTGCATTTTAGGTGCTATTTAGGTGCGCAAAACAAAAATTAGGTGCACTAACCCTTTTTGAAATATTTACGAAAAACCTTGGGCCAGCCAGCCTTTAACAACCTAGCTGACCCATAAGAAAAAAAAACAAAAAACAAGGATTAAATAATCTTTAAATTAGGTGCTAATTAAGTGCTTTTTAAAACACGAAACATAAAATAAAAAATTTAAAAATTAAACGTCTTAAAATTGAATATATTGATTGTGTATGGCAAAATGCCACATTTCTTCTTGCACTTTGAACCAAAATGGACATCGGCAGTTTAAGAACAGTTAGAAATCGGTAAAAATTTCTTGTCCTGTAATTTTTTTAATGGATAATTCGGAAGGTCACCACAAAATTTTTTTTTTATTTTTTTTAACTCGGACCGCTGAGCGAGACTTGCAACCGGTCATTTCCGGAAATGATGATTAATATAAAATTCACTTTGTCAGAGATTTAAGTGCTTATTAAGTGCAATAGTTTCACGAGCAAAATAAACTGCTAATGAGCAATTTCAACTGAAAATATTTGGCCAAAGTTTTCTTGCGTCTCAACTAAGAGTGTCAATCTGCACTTTTTAAGCACATGATCAAGATCAAGATCATTAAAATTTTCTTGTAATTCTATTACTTAATAATTCTCTCGTCCGAAATGAAATATTTGTTTTAACTGGGACTGCTGAGCTTGTTACCGGTCACTTCCAAATATAATAATTATTATAAAAAACTTTTTCTCAAATATTTAAGTGCTCAGTAAGGGCAACAGACTCAATAGCAGAACAAACCGCTGATGAGACAAGTCAACTTGAAATTCTTAGCCTAAGTCTTAAACCAAGTGTGTCATTCTGCACTTTCTAAGCACTTAAAAACTGGTACAAATACCTACGAAATAATCCCATAAAATTTCCATAGTTTTTTTGCGCGTAGTTCCGATAATTAATTGACTTTACAAAAGATGCAAATGAGAATTTGATCGACGCTAATTTAGATTTAAAGTTGACAGAAAAAAAAAACAAAAATAAACCGAATAAAAGAAAAATTATTTCGGAGGAGATAATTATTAAGTAATAGAATTACAAGAAAATTTTAATGATCTTGATCTTGATCATGTGCTTAAAAAGTGCAGATTGACACCCTTAATTAAGACGCAAGAAAACTTTGGCCAAATATTTTCAGTTGAAATTGCTCATTAGCAGTTTATTTTGCTCGTGAAACTATTGCACTTAATAAGCACTTAAATCTCTGACAAAGTGAATTTTATATTAATCATCATTTCCGGAAATGACCGGTTGCAAGTCTCGCTCAGCGGTCCGAGTTAAAAAAAAATAAAAAAAAAAATTTGTGGTGACCTTCCGAATTATCCATTAAAAAAATTACAGGACAAGAAATTTTTACCGATTTTTAATTGTTCTTAAACTGCCGATGTCCATTTTGGTTCAAAGTGCAAGAAGAAATGTGGCATTTTGCCATACACAATCAATATATTCAATTTTAAGACGTTTAATTTTTAAATTTTTTATTTTATGTTTCGTGTTTTAAAAAGCACTTAATTAGCACCTAATTTAAAGATTATTTAATCCTTGTTTTTTGTTTTTTTTTCTTATGGGTCAGCTAGGTTGTTAAAGGCTGGCTGACCCATGGTTTTTCGTAAATATTTCAAAAACGGTTAGTGCACCTAATTTTTGTTTGGCGCACCTAAATAGCACCTAAAATGCACCTAATTTTGAAATAAATTTCGACAAATTTCTCCACTTTGGGTCAGCCACCTTGATGGAGGTGTGCTATAGCTCATTGGATCCGGAATGACGCCTAGAAAAATGTGCCAAAAGCGCGTATTAGCACATAAACAATTGCAAAAGTTATAAACAATTAAAGATGAAAAAAATGGCATTTCGTTTTTTTGCAAATATTTCATAAATTATTAATATTTTAGAAATTTAAAGAAAAGATTTTGAAAGAGGAGGAAATTTCCAATAAAAAACTTTAAGCTTCCGGAACTCTATCTCCAATATTTATAATTTTAATTTAACGCTGAAAATAGGTCTCCGCGCGACATTTTTAAATAAATTAATTTATTTAGGAGTCATTCCGGGTCCAATGAGCTATCGCACATAATTTTAGGAGCAGTATCTCTATTTTGTACCATTTTCAACTTGTCGACTACACTAAACACAATCAAGTAAATGTCTGCTCCAGTGTCTTTGGTCGACCTGGTCTTTTCAACACACCTTCAAACAATAAATAGCAACTAAGGACAAGAAACATTTTTTTTTTGGATAACAGACCTCGCCCATCAAGAATTATTATTTTCGGCAGACAGTAGAATATCAGCTATAAGGAGCAATCGTGGACAATATATGTATATGGTAGTTTTAAGTCTTATTTTAAAAAGTTTATATTGTGTTGGCAAAAGTATACGGAGTTGTCGTGCTCGTTATGTACGTATGCTCTGCATGCTTTCCTTTCAGATAAAAGTAGACAAACTGTGACTCGGTTTTAAAACTTGTTACTAAAATTGCTTCAAAAATGCGTCTAACAAGAATTAAGTGTGACTTTTAAATAGCCGCATTTAATGCATTTCAACAGCATTTTTCAGAGGCAACAATATGTAGATTTTTTTTCACCTAGGCCAAAATCTGCAAAAACATATTTCTCAATTAGGGCTTAGAGAAAGGTATAACAACGAAGCCGACTTTGCATTAAATGCAAAAATGATTTTAAGTCTCGCATATGTCTCTATTCTGCACCTAGATAAGGCAGTTGAACAACTCTTTGCAACCCTCCAAATAATTTACTAAATTATCTCGAAGACAATTATGTCGATAGGCCCGGAAGGCTACTCAACGCAAGACGTCCTCCCATATTTCCAGTTACCATGTGGAATCTTTATGAAAGAATTTCTGATGGAGTCAAAGCTGCCAGCAAAAGACTTAATAAATTAATGATGAACCATCCAACAATATGGCGTTTTATTGATTCTCTCAAAAAGATTTAAAAGGGCCGCGATTTATTTCTGCGGCAAATTATTGCCTCCGGCAGAACTTGAGAAACACCAGCTTGCTGATTAAACAATTTTGCGGCTCGTCAGACATTTCGATTATTACAATATTTTGGATTTTTTATGGGAGATTTATAAACAATTTTGAGATTCAACATAATTAGGATTTTACAACAGTATATTTAGAATATGTATTTAAAGTTTGATTCTGTAGAAAAATAAATGTATCTTCCTAATTAAAGTTTCTTCTTATGTTGATGGAATAGTAGAGATAAAGAACAGCATTATGTAAAACAAATATAGCTAGCCAGAACCAATTTCGATTCAGGTTCTAAGAATGTTATACAAACACCATTGAGTGATCTTCCTTATTATCTGCTTCCACATTTTCATATTAAGTTTGGTCTAATAAACCAGCACTTTTAGTATTTAAAATTTTTTTTTCTAGCAATAAGTGACGCTGATTGAAAGAAGGAATTTTCGATGGACCACAAATTCGGAGCCTAATTGAGGACAAAAATATTGTTGGTACTATGAATGACTATGCAAAACCAGCTTGGCAAAGTTTAAAAGTTTGTTACAACATTTTAGGAAATAGAAAAGTGAGAATTACCCAATCTGCTAGTAATTTTTAAAAATTTAGGTTGTTTAAAGTTGTTTAAACAACAGTTCAACCTGTTTTGTTTTCAAAATCAGTTGCATTACGTGAGAGACAGTTGTTGTCACTCAGGTTCATTATAGAATTGAAAAGTGGCGCTAGCCTCTATATATATATATATATATATATATATATATATATATACATATATATATATACATATAACATAAAGTCATAACATAAAGTCATACAGTTAGCATTCCGCTTCATAAAATTTACTGAAGACGTTCGGCGTTTTTTTACCTCAGTCGACGACTGGGTTTATCCCAGCTTACTGGACATGGTCTTCTTGAAAATCAAGCTTGAATTCAATTTCCATTTTAAGTCTATACACGTAGTTATATTTCCCTGAACACTACGACGAGACAGACGATCTACATAGCAAGAAAACTTCAGTAAAAAGAAATCTTTGCTTTAAAATATATACAAATGGTCACAAAAATCTTGTTTACAATTTAAAGTTTATTAAAAAATATCTGGAAAACTTAAAATTTAATATCAGTGTATAACTCAGAAGTACCTACAAAACTCCGACAGTTATCATTAAAAATTTATTGTGGAAATAATAAAATGCTTTTGTAAACTATTATTTTTAAAATGTTTCTTGTTGAATTTTTTGAAAGTTAGAAAGTATACAGAATAAATACTTAATATTTAAGAGAAATGAAAAAAAGTTTTACATCCTGCAGGACTCTAACACGCAACCTTTATCTCTACTCGGTTACTCTTTATCCACGAAACTACAGATGCTTAGCAAGTAATCATTGAAAATTTTTGAAATCCACGGAACAACTTTTTTATATGTTTTTTTTATGTCCTGAATTCAAATCCGAAGTTCGCTTTGCTCCATCAGTCTTGAGTTTTAAGTAAACTGGGCATCTGGGCCAGAAAGCCTTAAACAGCTGCGTCACTTTTTAATTCTTTATTGAACATGTCCATGTGTCTAGTTCATTTACGTTTGATCTCATTTTCATGTTTTTTGTCTTCTCCATATTTATGATAAGTCCGAATTTTTGAGCTTCACTTTTCAAATTTTCAAAATTTATTTTCAACCTTTTTTTTTGACCTTGCAGCTAGACGTCATCTTTTTATAGTCTGTTTTTTTCCTAATATCCATTCCAATACAAGGTAAAATAAAACGTTAGAAAGAAGGTCTCGTTGCTTGACTCCTCTTAAACATAGAGACGGCACTGTACAAAATTATTTCCAGCAAGCACACTGGTGAAAACACTGTGTAGTTCTTTGTATAAAATAAAACAAAATCTAAAAAATTCCAAAAAAATAAACGGTACTTCTTTCTTTTCTTAGATGTTTACCGAAAGTAACATCTTTAAATTAGATACATTTTCATTATTATTAAGAATATGCAGTAATAAAGAAAAAATACTGTTAGCTTTTAGAGTACTTTTTAGATAAAAAAGTATCACAACCCCAGCTCTCGTAGATAAAAGGTAAAGATGAAACTATAATTCTACTAATTACTGGTCCCAATTAACAGGTATTTGAAGAAGGTAATAGTAATAAGCATAAAATACCACATCTTTCAAAATAATACTCCACGTGTATGTTAAAAAAAGCCAATAAAATTAATTAGAAATTGACTAAGGATTTCTGGCCACACCAAATCGAAAGTTAAAAAATCAGTGGTTGAAGCATTTACGAGTAAAATTATTACGTACCTCACAGGGGTGATGACGCTACGAGACATGACTCTGATTGGTCAATCATAGAGTTGCACCCGAAAAGCACATTATATAGTTATGTGTCTTATAGATAAAAGGGTAGTATTATTAATAGAAAAGAATTTATGCAAAAAATAATGTTAAGTTTTTTAAAAATGCTACAAGTATTCTGTTTAGTTTCTTGTAATGTTAATATCAATATCATATTGTTTCATGACATACTCGGTTTTTGGAAGCGCCTACACGGTACCTAATCCTGACATTCCAAGTTACAATTTTTAGTATAGATATTTATGTGATTTTTTCAGTTTAAATTTGTCAATTTTTCTTGTTTCTTGCTGTGTCGTCATTCTTTTCTATACTTCCCTTAACTTTTGCATTTTTATCTGTTTTTTAAGATTGCATTTTTGTTTTTAGCTACCAAGGTTTTTTATTCCAAAGCCATTCTTCATTATCCATTGTCAGTTTGTTATATCTTGTGTATCAATGGTTTTTGGGCTGTTAGGCCGGCGTCGATTGTCATTTTGACTTGACGTTTCGCCAACACGAGCGGTTGGCATCTTCAGAAGTTGCTTTCTGGTTAACAGTCTGCGAACTACTAAGCTCTGCGTGAACGGAGCCCGTATTTATACGTCGAGAAGGAAGTGGGCGCGGCCTCAGTTGCTTTCGATTCCAATCGGTTCTGGTCGGTGTTGTTCGTAAAGGGTAGAGTTTTCGCACCGTTAATTATGGGGACCCATGTATTGTTGATCCTTACTGCTTCCTCTTTTTTATTAAAGTTGTTCTGGTGCTTCTCTATCTCTATGGCTTCCCTATAGAGTCTGGAATGGTATGCTGATGTAGTAACGAGGACTTGGGTCTCCTCAAACTTAATCCGATGGTCCATAGTGAGGGTATGTTCCGCTACGGCGGATTTGTCCGTCTGTCCCAGACGACAGATGGCCTTGTGCTCTTTAATCCTGGTGTTGATCGAGCGTTTGGTAGTTCCTATGTACACGCTTCCACATGTGCACGGAATGCGGTAAATTCCCGGAGCCGACAGTGGATCTCTTCTGTCTTTTGCCGATCGAAGACATTCTTTGATTCTTCTCGTTGGTTTGAAAATAGTTTTCACATTTTTCTTTTTTAGCAATCGACCAATTCTGTCTGTCATTCCCTGAATAAAAGGCAGAAATGCTTTTGCCACTGGTTGGATTTGCTCATTTTCTTTGGGTCTACGATTTGTTGGTCCAATCGATCTTTTGATTTCCCGTTCTAAATAACCATTGGCCCTTAAAGCATCATGAATATGAGTTAGCTCTGCGTTTAGTGCCTCGGGTTCGCAAATCCTTCTTGCCCTTTCTGCTAAGGTTTTGATGACTCCATAATTCTGACATGGGTGGTGGTTGGAATCCCTATGTAAATAACGATCCGTATGTGTTGGTTTTCTGCAATTTATTCTGCCCATGGCTCCATGTTAATAATTGCAAAAATTTCTGACACACATTAACAGCATCCATGAAAATATATAGTTTACGATGAAAATCAAAGACAACAACAAGCTAGCGTTCCTTGATGTGTTATTATGACGAAAAGGAAGATTATTGAGCCACACAGTGTACAGAAAACCAACACATACGGATCGGTATTTACATAGGGATTCCAACCACCACCCATGTCAGAAATATGGAGTCATCAAATCCTTAGCAGAAAGGGCAAGAAGTATTTGCGAACCCGAGGCACTAAACGCAGAGCTAACTCATATTCATGATGCTTTAAGGGCCAATGGTTATTCAGAACGAGAAATCAAAAGATCGATTGAACCAACAAATCGTAGACCCAAAGAAAATGAGCAAATCCAACCAGTGGCGAAAGCATTTATGCCTTTTATTTCGGGAGACAGACAGAATTGGTCGATTGCTAAGAAAGAAAAATGTGAAAACTATTTTCAAACCAACGAGAAAAATCAAAGAATGTCTTCGATCGGCAAAAGACTGAAGAGATCCACTGTCGGCTCCGGGAATTTACCGCATTTCGTGCACATGTGGAAGCGTGTACATAGGAACTACCAAACGCTCGATCAACACCAGGATTAAAGAGCACAAGGCCAACTGTCGTCTGGGGCAAACGGACAAATCCGCCGTAGCGGACCATACCCTTAATATGGACCATCGGATTAAGTTTGAGGAGACCCAAGTCCTCGCTACTACATCAGCATACCATTCTAGACTCTATAGAGAAGCCATAGAGATAGAGAAGCACCCGAACAACTTTAATAAAAAAGAGGAAGCAGTCAAGATCAACAAAACATGGGTCCTCATAATAAAGGGTGCGAAAACGAACAACACCTACCAGAAGCGATTGGAATCGAAAGCAACTGAGGCCCCGCTTACTTCTTTCCCAACGTATAAATACGGGCTCCGTTCACGCAGAGCTTAGTAGTTCGCAGACTGTCAACCAGAAAGCAACTTCTGAAGATGCCAACCGCTCGTGTTCGCGAAACGTCAAGTCAAAATGACAATCGACGCCGGCCTAACAGCCCAAAAACCATTGATACATTAGACAATGGCCGCGAAAGCCTTTCACAGTTTATTTGTTATATCTTGCCTTGCATATAGGACCTTTTTTCATTTCATCTATTGACATCTTTCTAATTCTTTTTTAAATCTCTTTATCCTTATTACTTTTATTGTAACCTCTTCTTATTAATGTTTATGATGTTAATTGCTCGATAAAGGTTCCCTTATGAGAATAGCATTTCGTTGATTGGTGGAGAGAGAATCGTGCGATCGTTCGAGCTCAATAAATAATTAAAAAATTAGAAGTTAGAAAAACCCTTTACAATTTTGTTGGTTTCACCTTACAGCTTTTGCGTTTAACTTGAATTAATTCATTACTTATTTTTAAATTTATTATTATTAAACATATAAAAAGTTAATACAATTACTGTTATAATAAAAAAAGAGTTTTATACCTATATATCAAAAAAAAAGTTCCAACGAACTGAAGTATAGAAGCACGTATAGCCGCTGATGTTAGAAACCTGAAATTTGGCAAGATATTTATTTTTATAATGTAAATGGCGACTAAGAACCCTAAAGGATTAAAAAAAAAAGCTGAAACGATAATTCGACTAATTAATAGTCACAATTAACGGAAAAATTGAAGAAGCTAATAGATAATAATAATAAAAATTGAATGTTGATTTCTGGCGAATCCAAATCTAAACTGGCACAAAAATCACTATTTAAAGTATTTAAAAGAGAAATTACCACGTACCTTACAGTGGTAATGACGCTTCGAGAAATGACTGTGATTGGTAAATCATAGTGTTGCACCCGAAAAGCACATGATAAAAAAATGGGTTTTTCGCACGTAGACATTCTACGTATTGCGTTATTTTAAGAAGTTATTAAAAATTTCAAGAAACAGAGCCGTATTTTTATATAGAGAAAAGAATTTCTTTAAAATAAATTAATGTAAATTTTTACAAAATGCTGCAATATGATTATCTAAATATATACTATAGATATTGTTAATAACGTTAAAATAATCTGACTGAAGGATTTTTACAGCTTCATAATAGAAAAGGTATGACAAGAGTGGTGCAATAGGTCATCGCGTACCGTTCAGGTTGCAATTCATTTTTCTATAAAGCGCTTATCCGGATATCTCTCATATCCTCCCTTTCAGGGCAAGGACATTGTACACCTTTTTCCACCAAAATCTCCGGCAAAAATAATTGAACTCTGATCAATACCGTTTCAGCTTTAATCTTTTTCAGAAAATTCGTAAATGACTGGGTTTTGAAGATAGCAGATTTATTTATTTTATTTCTAATTTATATAAAGCGCTTATTATATAAGTAAAAATTCGATTTATTGAATTTTTAATTGTTCTTTTTAGTATTTTTTAGAATATCTTTTTTTGACTTTTAAAAATAAATACTGATTTATATATAACCTACATACAAGAAAGATCCAAATAGACAGAATATCACCTAAAATCTAATACTAGATGGCCACAGGCAACGTCGAAGAAAGCCACGGAAGGATTTGAAATATCTGATATTGCGTAGAGTTTCACAGCAAAACTTTCATCCTTTTCATGTGGTTTTTCTTTTGAAAGTTTATCTGGTGTACAAAATAACACTCATCATTCATTTCGGCGCAAAAATCCCTTTTCTACCCATTTCCATCTTACTGCTACGGTTTTGGATACTTTTTCGTCGATAAACTGCTCGTCGATAGGATATATTTTGTAGCAATCCAACAAAGAAAAAAACCTTTACTCTAAATTAATAACATCATAAACATATTGAAAAAAAATGTTTTTATTAAAAGAGAACACTATATTTATTATTTAAAAAAATGGTTAACAAGGTAAAAAAGAAAGCAAACCTATTTTTAAAATTGTGTTTACTACGGAAAACTATACCCACTTAAAAAAAGTTCTATAAAAAAAAAGATTATAATAAGATATTAACATATCTTATGGTTTTTAAATGGTAAACTTTGCACAAAAATTAAAATTAGTATATATAGTAAAAAAAAATTGGAAAAGAGGTTGACACTGCGGGCAATCCTTGCAACTTCTCTCTAATTTCAGACATCAAAAATCTATTTTTTTGCTGTTTTGAGCTCACTGAACTCAAGAAAGTATTTTTTGTGCTGTTTCAATCTTCCTAAACTTAAAAAAATTCGACTCAGTTTTTTGACTGCTTAAAATGTTATCATTAGTTTAAAATCGATTAGTTAAAAAATCTTAAAGTTAACATTAAATAACATAAAAAAATCCTGATTATACAGGCCAACAATCAAAAAACTTTTTTTACTTATCGGTCGGTACACATCTATAACTATGTTTTGCACACAGGACAAAATTCATATCATCAGTCACGGGACGCTTGAATAATAAATCACGGCATAAACAAGAGGGCAAAGTAGTGTGAAAGAGAAAGAAACAAAAGGAAGAAAGAGCAATTTTGTCTTTAAAGTTGACACTTACATCTCCAAAATCTCTTATCTAACCCATCTTTTCATGCTTCTTATCTTTATCTTCCCCTTTTTCCTACACATTTTCTCCATTATTTTCCTCAGCCACATATCTCTTAGATCTACTCCTCTTATAGATTTTATTACATATTTCTCTTCGTCATCCTTATCTTCTTTTTTTTCCTCCCCATTATCCTCTTCTTCGGATTCTTCCACGTTGTCAACTGCCTGTATTTCTTTCTCTGTACCTTTTGATTCTTTAAATCCTTCTTCTTTATTGCCGATACTAGTTACTACATATTCATACACTTATTATATCTGTATCTTTCTTTTTTCTCTATCTGTTCATAATCTTTATCTCCTCTAATTATAATCTCACCTAATTCTCTGTTTTTAGCTTTTATTCTTTTATAGTCTCCTTCTACATTACCATTACTCTCTTTCCTCAACCCTTCCCTTAGATTCTTTTTTTTAAATTCAATTATCTATTGCTCGATGTCATTGTCCCATTTTACCTAATATGTAACCAGTTCGTTTACTGCACTGCGATCACTTCAGATTAGTTTAATTGCGATAATTAGATAGGTTAAGATCAGATTTTTAATCATTTTTCCAGGCTTTGACTGTCAGTTTAATCTAAATGAGTCTTTTAACTGTTTATTTATTTGTAATGGTAAAGACCAACGTTAACAAAACTTGTTCGTCACCTCCTTAATCTTTTTCCTCAACAATCTCTCTGTAAGATCTTCTCCTTTTTTCAGATTCCATTTTATTCTATTCTTTTTCTCTTCGTCATCGTTATTTTTCTTCTTTTTCTTCTTATCCAACGATACTTTAAACGAATCAACAGATTTTAATTTTCAGAATGACATTCGTCATTTTTTAAAGTTAAGAGCTGATTAGATTAAGAAATTGATCGTAGCAACCGCCAAAAAGTTATTCTTCAAAAACAGGGGGACAAAGTTGAGTAGAATCACTACACAGTTTCGATCAATTAAGCCGTTCAAAAATTTTAAGATGTTTATATACATACACAAACACACGCACACACAAATACACATAAACTCACACAAGCACGGACATATACAGAAACAAACGCGCGTGCTTTTACACTCTCACGCACACACACACATAAAAACATACTCACACATACAGACATACGGAATTCATCGCGGGAACAATCAAGATGGCTTCCTAGGACCTCGAAATGTGGAGATTTGGTGAAAACTTGATTTTCGAAAATCGGGGTGAAACTAAGTTTCCGATTTTTTAAACATATTAATTTTTAGACGCTGGAAGTTAAAAAGTTTTCTACTCTCAAAGATGCGTCTACAACACTTTTATTCCGAAATAAATGTTTAAGCTTTAATTTGAGCAGTACCGATACAACATCGAATAAAATTTTTGAATAAAACAAAACCCCAAATTTTGTAAAATTGTATACAAAATAATGGATATCCATTTTTCTTAATGGTCTAACTGAACCGAAAAAACAGGAATAAGTGCTATGGTGGTGTGCTAGAGTCTGCCTTCGACATCAAGAATTAACAAAATCAATGTCCTCGTTTGCGAAGACCATTAATCAACTTTGTGAAATATCTGAAGTGTCAAAGAAACCAATTCAGAAGATTTTATTTGAGGATATGGCCAAATTCGTCCCTTACTATCTCACAGACGAGCAAACAGATCGTCCACTTTAGGCATGTTTAGAGCTTTAAAATCAGCTCAAAGAGAATAATTTTTTTCCAAGGTGACTACTCGTAAAAAAATCATTGTACTATGAAACAAAGCAGCAATTACGCCAGTGGAAGTCCGCTGACTTTTCTCGTCACAAAAAGATAGCCAAATAAAATCAAAAATCAAGCCAATGCTTATTTGTTTTTCTCATTGCAAAAGTATTGTGTACTAGGAGTCCGTTTTACTTGGTCAAACTGTTATCCAGAATTTCTTGCCACGTTTTTTCCTATCTCTCTTAACAAAAGGATCCATAATTAAATGACGTAGATGAGCTACGATAAAAAACCAAAACCACGAGGTTTCTTCGATAGTCTATAATTACTTACACCAAGGCAGGTTACTGAGAAAGTGAACCCTGACAGCATGTTCCCAAATTGTCATATGGCAACTTGGGCAGAAGAGAGGCCTTTTACTATTACACTAGTTGAATTAATTACTGCGTTAACCGTAGGGAAACTTAACCACAGGCCGAGTACGAAAAAAAAGAAGATGAATCGACGTAAATAAATAATTATTGTTGACTACCAAGAAATATATTTTAATGATCGAAATATTTAACACTTAAAAGATAATATAAATATGCGAAGACAGTTCATGCTCTGACGCTGGTTAAAATTAGGTAAAATAAAATTGTGGGAAAATAAAAGACAGAACCCGATTTATTTCCGAAATAATATTTAGGTAAACATTGTAAAATTTCCTATCAGACAGCAGGTGAGTTTTATAGAATTTATAATTTCAATAGCTAACAATAACAATACTTAACGAAAATTCGCCTGTTACATGCTATTTAAAAGAAGTTTTGAAGATATTGAGGAAGAGTGTTCAAAAGAAAACGACTGGTTTAAAAACGACTGGTTCTTCTATCACGACAACGCTCCGGCTCACACCGCTCTTTCCGTGTCACATCTTATAAGCAAATACATTAAGACATGAATTGTTTATTCCCCCTGCTCACCGAATCTGGCACCGTGTGATTTCTTTCTGTTCACCAGACTTAAAACAAACACGAAAGAAAAGCGTTTTTCCACCGTGAAAAAGGTAAGACAAAACTCGCTGGAAGGCCCAAAGGACATCCCGATAATTGACTTTACTTAATTTTTCAAACAATGAAAGCATCGTTTGAATACGTTCAATGGTGAATTTTTGAAGCTGATCTAAATTTGATGTAAAAATATTCAGAAATAAATAAAAAACACCCAAATTCCTCCTTAAATGCTGGTCTTGTGTATTTATGTGAACAAAGAAAGATGTGAAACAGTAAATGCAAGTAAGGTTTATAATAATAATAATAATAAAATGACGTAAATTTCTTAATGTGTAATCAGTTAAAATATATTTGAGTCGTTATTAATTTTAAAGCTAAAATTCCTTTCTCTCTTAACGAAGTGTAATGCCCAAGAATTACGGAAACACGCAGAAAACATGCAAACAATAAGCTTCTAGATTACATTGTCATCATCTCCCAGCTCTCCTGGCTTCAACACAATCGCTACGACACCCGCGACAAACTTGTCGCTGATAACTCCGTCCGCCATGGTGCATTTATTCATCGGCTCGACGGCATTTTCCCTGTAGTGGGCCTTCGGCGAATACGGCCTCTATTATGTGTCAACACCAACATGTTGACTGCTTTGCAATGGTTTCAGATTGTATCAATTACGCACAATGGGTCCTGTTATATTTACAATACTGTACATCTACCACTCAACAATATATCGACAACAAGATCTCCTTTGGTTAAATCTGTTTATGAAAATTGTTTTTATTTAGTATTATAAAAAAAGATTAAGAACGTAGTTAATTTTAAAGTTAAATTATGATTTCTTTATTTATTTAAAACATGTTTATTAATTTTAGAATATAAATCGTCTGTAAAATGTCAATATACATCAAAATTGATGTAAAATTCACAAAATATTGACTTATACACATTTTTTTTTGTTTGAGATCCATTTTGTTGCCATCTGTTTTATACAAAACTAGCGGCCGCCCGCGACTTTATCCGCGTAAACTTTAGTTTTTTGTCACCGAATTTCATACAAATTTTCAACCCCTATTTTAAATCCTTAGGAGTGAAATTTAAAAAAGACATCTTTAAGTACACCGCTACGTAATAAAAAAAATATTCTCGAATTTTCAAGACTCTACGCATCTATCGACAGTGTCATGTCAGCCAGCAGCAGCGTTGTACCGCCACACCGCTCCACACACCCCGCACATTAAAGCGTGAGTGGTATTAGACTATTATTATTTTAAAACCATAAAAACTTGCATGCTATATGCATGCAAAATCTCAGCTCGATCGGTTTGAAATTCACACAGTTTTATACAAACTTTCATCCCCTATGTTATCCCTTAGGGGTGGAATTTATCAAAATCCTTTCTTAAGGGATGCCTACGTCATAGTAACTATATGCATGCAAAATCTCAGCCCGATCGGTTTAAAATTGACAAACTTTTATACAAACTTTCATCGCCTATTTTATCCCCTTAGGGGTGGAATTAATCAAAATCCTTTCTTAGGGAATGCATACGTTATAGAAGCTATATGCACGCAAAATCTCAGCCCGATCGGTTTAAAATTGAAAAAGTTTTATACAAACTTTCATCCCCTATTTTATCCCCTTAGGGGCGGAATTAATCAAAATCCTTTCTTAGGGGATGCCTACGACATAGTAGCTATATGCATGCAAAATCTCAGCCCGATCGGTTTAAAATTGACAAACTTTTATACAAACTTTCATCGCCTATTTTATCCCCATAAGGGTAGAATTAATCAAAATCCTTTCTTAGCGGATGCCTACGTTATAACATCTATCTGCATGCCAAATTTCAGCCCCATCGGTACAGCGGTTTGGGCTGTGCGCTGATAGATCACTATGTCAGTCTGTCACCTTTGAGTTTTATATATATAGATAGACTAGCGGCCGCCCGCGACTTCATCCGCGTGGACTTTAGTTTTCTGCCACCGAGTTTTTATACAAATTTGCAACCCGTATTTTAAATCCTTAGGGATGGAATTTCAAAAAGTAATTTTTTAATACACCACTATGTAATAAAACAAATTTATTCTCGAATTTTCAAGACTATACGCGTCTATCGACAGTGCCATGTCGGCCAGCAGCAGCGTGCTACCGTCTCACTGCTTCACACACCACACACCCCGCTCAGTAAAGCGCGAGTGGCATTAGACTATTATTATTTTAAAACTATAAAAACTTGCATGCTATATGCATGCAAAATCTGAGCCCGATCGGTATGAAATTGACAAAGTTTCATACAAACTTTCATCCCTATTTTATCCCTTAGGGGTGGAGTTTATCAAAATCCTTTCTTAGGGGATGCTTATGTCATAGTAGCTATATGCATGCAAAATCTCAGCCCGATCGGTTTAAAACTGACACAGTTTCATACCAACTTTCATCCCCTATTTTATCCCCTTGTGGGTGGAATTTATCAAAATCCTTTCCTAAGGGATGCCTACGTCATAGTAGCTACATTCATGCAAAATCTCAGCCGGATCGGTTAAAAATTGACAAAGTTTCATACAAACTTTCATTCCCTTGTTTATCCCCTTAGGGGTAGAAATTATCAAAATTCTTTCTTAAGGGATGCCTACGTCATAGGTGCTATATGCATGCAAAATCTCAGCCTGATCGGTTTAAAATTGACAAAGTTTTATACAAACTTTCATCCCTATTTTATCCCTTAGGGGTGGAGTTTATCAAAATCCTTTCTTAGGGGATGCTTATGTCATAGTAGCTATATGCATGCAAAATCTCAGCCCGATCGGTTTAAAACTGACACAGTTTCATACCAACTTTCATCCCCTATTTTATCCCCTTGTGGGTGGAATTTATCAAAATCCTTTCCTAAGGGATGCCTACGTCATAGTATCTACATTCATGCAAAATCTCAGCCGGATCGGTTAAAAATTGACAAAGTTTCATACAAACTTTCATTCCCTTGTTTATCCCCTTAGGGGTAGAAATTATCAAAATTCTTTCTTAAGGGATGCCTACGTCATAGTTGCTATATGCATGCAAAATCTCAGCCTGATCGGTATAAAATTGACAAAGTTTCATACAAACTTTCATTCCCTTAAAAAAATGTGGGGACTGGGATTCCGTGGAAATTTTCTGTCTTGGATTGAATCATATTTAAAGGCGAGAAACATTGTTGTAAAAATTAACAATCAATACTCAGATCCTCAGAGTGTAAATATTGGTGTTCCCCAAGGATCTATTTTAGGTCCGTTAATTTTTTTGCTTTATATGAATGATCTTTCACGCCACGTAAGTACTGAACACTTAATATTATATGCTGATGATACAACAATGGCTATGTGGGCAAACACCACTGAAGAGCTAATTAAAAAAACAGAATTACTTTCTCAGGAATTTAATAAATGGTGTCGTAAAAACTCTTTAATTATTAATTCGAATAAAACTGTATTTATGCAGTTTACAAACAAATTAACTATTCTAGATAAACCAATAATAAAAGTCAACAGTTGTGATATTATAATGTCTTGTTCTACTAAGTTTTTAGGCTCCTGCTTAGATAGCAATATGAGTTGGAACACAAATATTTCCTACGTTTGTAAAAAACTTAATAGCAGCTATTTTGCTTTACTGCAATTAAAAAATATTTTTACTACAGATCAATTAATCAGTGTGTATTATGCAATTGTTTACTCTCACATTTCATATAATGTGGTACTCTGGGGAGGTGCCGTAGGTGTCTCCAGGGTTTTCACCTCTCAAAAGAATTCTGCGTTTAATTTTTAACTTAGATGCTAGGGAAACGTGTCGCAATCACTTCAAAAAATTCAAAATTTTAACTTTCCACTCAATATATATTTATAAATGTCTTTTATACGCCAAATGTAATTACAAAGATTTTAAATTTAACTCTGATTATCATGATTATTCCACACGCAGTTCAAACCTTATCAGACAGTCTAAACATACTACAACTTTGTACGAAAAAAGTCCCATATACAAAGGAATTCAATTCTTAAATAATTTGCCTGATGGCATTAGAAATGAAAATAACTTTAATTTGTTTAAGCGAAAAGTGAAAAACTTCCTAAGGGATAAATGTTTCTATGATATTATTGAATTTTTGGATAGTTAGTTCTTTTAAATTTTTCTTGGCAAAAAAGATATGTATATATGATTTTATATTTTTTAAATGTCCCATTTTTGTAAATATCTTGTTATTTATTCGTCTATTTTTAGAATTAACTACATATTTCTGTTTCTTAAATTGTAGTGTTTAAACATAACTGTACTTAATATTAAAGATACTGTACTTGCTTCTAAGCGAATTGACATATCCTATATCATGTATATGATCAAAAAAAAGGATGAATAAAGTATTATTATTATTATTATTATTATTATTATTTTATCCCCTTAGGGGTGGAATTTACCAAATTTTTTTTTTAGGGGATGCCTACGTTATAGTAGCTATATGCATGCAAAATCTTAGCCCGATCGGTTTAAAATTGACAGAGTTTCATAAAAACTTTTATCTCCTATTTTATCCTCTTAGGGGTAGAATTAATAAAAATCCTTTCTTAGGGGATGCCTTCATCATAGTATCTATATACATGCAAAGTTTCAGCCCGAACGGTTTAAAATTGACAAAGTTTTATACAAACTTTCATCCCCTATTTTATGTCCTTGGGGGTGGAATTCATCAGAATCCTTTCTTAGCGGATGCCTACGTCATAACATCTACCTCCATGCCAAATTTCAGCCCCATCCATCCAGCGGTTTGAGCTGTGCATTGAAAGATCATACAAACTTTCATCCCCTATTTTATCCCGTTGGGGGTGGAATTAATCAAAATCCTTTCTTAGCGAATGCCTACGTTAAAACATCTACCTGCATGCTAAATTTCAGCCCCATCCGTCCAGAGGTTTGGGCTCTGCGTTGATAGATCACCATATCAGTCAGTCAGTCACCTTTGAGTTTTATATATATAGATAATAAACAATACATGAGTGTTAAGAAAATGACACAGTCAGTATTCAACCAGTGATGAATACCTAAAATAGTACAATACTAATTGAATTGATACAGTTATTAATAATTGATTGAATTAATTTAAATAGTACAATAGTAATTGGAATGATTAATTAGTTTCTAGTGTCTAGTTTTGAGGTCAAGAGTGTCTGGTCTTTTTAGTCTTCTGTTCCAACAAATTTTAATTTTAGGATTTATCATTTCCAAAAATACCAAATACCACAACAGGAAAAGATATCAACAGTAAAGTAGGACAAGCTAAAATGACATTCAGTAATTAGGGAAAAGAATATTAAGATAAAAAGTAGACAAATTTAGGGGTTTTAAGAGAAAAAATAATTGAATTCTTAAAAGAAACTTTATCTTACATTTTTTTACATAAATAGAATCTGTTAAATAAATCTGGACTTTTCAATTTTTTCTAAAATAAGTGTAGTTTTTAACCCCAAATATAAAAAAAAATAATTTTGGGTCAGATGAGCTGGTATGCCGAGTACATACAAGTCACTCTTGCGGTATAGGCTTGGCCTACAAGAATATCAATTTCTTCCGATGGATAAGTGATGCTTGTTCTCTTTGAAGTTGTTCACAATACAAGTAAGCAGTGATGGTTTGACCCCTTTTCAACAACTCATAATACATAATGCCAGTTGCTGTCCATCAAACACTCAACAAAACCTTGTTTGGATGCAAGGAAGCCTAGGGCATGTGTGGTAACGAATCAGTAGAAGAGGTAAAACGGCCTAATTTGTTATCATTTTTTAATTCATGTGATGTGAGACCCATTTGCTTAACTTTCACGTCTTTCCAAGCTAATGAAGATGTAAACAAATAGTTTCAGGGCTCACACTGAACATTTCGGCAATTTCTTGGCACGTTGTCCTGGAATTTGCGGCCACACCCTGTCAAATATCCTTGTTTATGATTTTTGGTCTCTCTAAGCACGGTTCATCGGTCAAACTAAGATCTTGCAAAGAAAATTTTTTGAACCACTTCTGTGCTGTTCGATTACTAATGGCATCATCTCCAAATGCGATACATATTTTTCGCGCCGCCACTTCAGATTTTGTACCATATATAAACAACTTCGAATTACTATTTTATTTGTTGCCATTTTTAATCATAACTAGTGAAACACTTATGGGGACTTTTACACAATTTATTTACAAAATTGTTAAGATTAACAGAACTCTGGATTACGTCTAACTAGTTGACAATACAATGAACTCTTGTGAACATTTGAACTTGAACTCCCGTTATCTGCCCATACATCCCCTTATATACTACAAATAAATATTCTGGAACTTTCTAGATACATTATTTAATCTAGTCAGTGTGCTTAGAAGTTTCTAGAGTTTTCTAGAAACATTATTTAATCTAGTCAGTGTTTTTAGAAGTTTCTAAAAATCAACTATCAATAACATTCTTTCAAATTAAGGTCCCTTTCTTTACGGTTATCCCGTTACACTAGGAATGTAAGAATTTTTAGCATCATATTAATCGATATCGTTATAACAAATCCGCATGAACTTGGGTTACCTGATATATCATAAACTTCACATTTCACGATTTAATACAATCGGTATTAACCCTTGAGCCCTAATTTAAATAGAGTGGACGAAGGACAAGAAAGGAATTTAACAAAAACCCAAATCAAAATTAAAGCTTCAATTAGTTCTACAAAATGACCAGAAGACCACTTTTAACATCCTAAAATTAGTTTTTAGTCTAGTTCACTTGGCTGCGTTCTGAGTAATGAACTAATAGGAATTAAATCGGTTCGCAAAGATGAAATCCATTTCAGGTGCGATTTAACTGAAAACCTCTTCTAAACCGTGCTTTGAGCACAGCTAATTGAGGTGTGCATATCACGAACACGTGACACATCAAGATGGCCACGGATGATTGTGATGTTCTTGCAGATGGGTAATTGCGAGGATGCGTCCCATACATACAAATAGGGTGCTGATTGTTCTCACACCGCTTCACCAATTTCGTACTTGATTTTCAAAGAATATTCGAATCAAATTTCAAACACCGAGTATGTGCATCTCTCAGTTCCAGACTTGAGCTTTAACTCGATATAATACTAATCCAGGAAATATGTTTATACGACGCTTCAGAGCTTTTCAGAGTATTATAACTATTTTCACTACAAAATCGATTTTAAGCAGAAAGAAACATATAGATATTTTGCATTGTCAAAGTTTAATGTAGACACGTAAGTATATATATTGATATTATACTTAATTTTATATGTTGCATTGTCTTTTATGTTGAATTTCGTTATGCAAAAGGGATTTTCCTAAAAAGATTATTGAAAGCATTGAAAAAAATTCAAAAATTGGTTGACTCTGCGGGCCATCATTCTAACTTTCGTTTATTTTGTTTAAGGCGAGGCACTGACGTACCTAGTGCCCTAGGCCGACGGTACCAGCCTCGATTCCGGGAGTTTTCAAGATCGCTGAACACGAAAATCATGTCGGTAAAAGTCTTTGAGGTACCTGGTGCCCATAAAGTTATAGTATTTACCTCTTCTTCAAGAATTTTATGAAGATTACACACAAAATTTTCCGAAACTCGTTTGTTGGTGGTTTTCAAGGCTGCTAAACACGAATATCGTGTCGGCGAAGGTCTCCAATGTACCTGGTGCCCAGAACAGGTAGTACCTACCTCGTTTTCTAAAGTTTTCTGTAGATTCCTTATAAAAATATTCGAAACACATTTCTGGGTGATTTCAAAGTCCCTGAACACGAATGTGGGCGAATGTTTCGAAAGTACCTCGTGACCAGAGCGTCATCGTACTTACCTCTTCTCAGGGAGTTTTGTGCAGATTTCTTACAAAATAATTCGGAACTTGTTTCTCGAGAGTTTACGAGGTCGCTGAACATAAATAGCATAACGGCGAAGGTCTTTATTGTAGCTGAAATATTAAAAGTGCAATAAAACATTTTTTAAATCACTAGCACGCATTTTTAAAAAAATAATAAAATAAAATAAACAACGAACATGTACAACAAATAGGTAACAATTTACTTGGCACGCATTTTAATATAATAATATATTGGTGCGGGTGCTGCATAAAGTGCAGCACCAATGTTACAAAAACAAAGGTTAAATAATTAGGGGCCAAGAGGTGAAAGGGGTAGGGCACAGTGGCTTTTGGTTTGTACAGAATACCAATGTTAAATAACTGTGTATTCATTTTACACAATCGACGTCATATTCCATAAATAACTAGATCCATATACTCGTTTCTAATAATGAGCTAATGAGCGGTTACGCGTATAGCAGCTTGCAGCTGACACGCACACACACGCAAACACGAATATCATCGGGGAAATAGTCAGGATTGCTTCCTAGACCTTAAAACATGTAGATCTGATGAGACGTTAAAAACGTAGAGATCTAGTGCAAACTCGATTTTTGAATACCACTTCTGGGTATGGTTAGTTTCTTTTTTTAACTTTTGTAGGAAAATATTTACATTACAACAATTTTAAAACTCTTCTAGATCTTAGAAAAAATATTAAGCTTTCGCTGCAAACCGCAACTTTTAACGTTTGTGGGAAAAAAATTACGATCTTTTATTTTTTTTTAGCTACTAATAGACATGATAATCAGGTAGAGCAAGAGTTAATCAAATCTTACTGATAATGGTTGGAAGAGAACATGCGATTTGTGTGCAAGGTCATGTATCTGCAAAAACAAAATACTGAAAAACTTATGGGGGCTTTTTACACAATTTATTTACAAAATTGTTAAGATACACTGAACTCTGCTGGATAACGTCTAACTACTTGACAATACAATGAACTCTTCTGAACACTTGACTCGAACTCACGTTAACTGTCCGTGCATCCCCTTATATACAACATTATTTAATCTAGTTAGTGTGTTTAGAAGTTCCTAGAATTTTCTAGAAACATTATTTAAAATGGTCAGTTGATTTTTTTTACAAACTTCTAAAAATCAACTGTCAACAACAATCTTTCAAATTAAGGTCCCTTCCTTTACGGTTATCCCGTTACACTGCCCCCTCCTTAGATTCATTCCTCCTGGAATGTTATTTCCTACATCGGAATCCCGCACACTCCCTGAGCCAGCCAAACCATCTTCTTGGAGTTGCTGCGCATCTCCACTGTGGTTTCCCTGGTAAGGCGCCAAACGATCGTGATGGACCACGACGGGTTTCCCTCTGGGAATTTTCACGATCCGATAAATGACATCGTTAATCTTCTTCTTGATGGTGTAAGGACCTTCCCAGTTCTTTTGTAATTTGGGACAAATACCTCGACGCCGTCGGGGGTTATAGAGCCAGACTAAATCTCCAACTTGGTAACTCTTTTCCATTGTCCGTGTGTCATAGTACCTCTTCATCCGATCACTAGATAATTGTAGTTTTCCACGCACCAGGTTGTGTATATTCTCCATTCGATTCTGAAGGTCGGCGACATATTGTTCACGTGCCATTTCTTCACCAGGTTTACAACCAAACACCAAGTCACATGGTAGCCTCATTTCTCTACCGAACAGGACCTTCGCAGGCGTTTGGCCAGTTGATTCGTTGATGGCCGATCGAATTGCCATTAGAAATAGTGGAATATGTCGATCCCAATCCCTCTGACAATCTGACACCACTTTTGACAGATAGTTGGTTATAGTCCGGTTCATTCGTTCCACCATTCCATCAGACTGAGGGTGCATCGCTGTGGTTCTCGTTTTGTGGATGCCTAATCTTTGGCAAACTTCTTGAAATAGCTTGCTCTCAAAATTTCTTCCTTGGTCTGAAGGTAATTCTAATGGTACCCCAAATCGGCTTACGAATTCTTCAACCAATATATCTGCTAAAGTGGTGGCTTCCTGATTGGGAACTGCATATGCTTCAACCCATTTAGTGAAGTAGTCCATTACAACAAAGATGTACTTGTTTCCTACATCGGTCTGTGGAAGTGGCCCCAATACATCTACTGCGATTCTTTCAAAAGGACTTCCAACCAGGTATTGCTGCATTTCCGCCTTCGGTTTTCGGTGCGGACCGTTACTGGCAGCACATGTAGTGCATTTACGACACCAATCTTTAACATCATTAGTGCAATTTACCCTGTAAAATCTATCTCGGATCTTTTGCAGCGTTTTTGTGATACCCAGATGTCCTCCAGAACTATCATTATGCATCTGTTTTAAAATTTCCGGTACAGCATTTCTTGGGACCACTATTTGTTTCCTTGTTTCTGTGCCCTCGGAATTTTCTACAAGTCTTTTAACGAGCCCTCCGTCCAAAATTAAAGCGTTCCATTGGGACCAGTATGCTTTTAAAGCAGGAGAGGATGAGGATATCTCTCTCCACAACGGACGACGGTCCATTCTCTTCCACTCCCTAATCTTTCTCAGAACGGGATCGTTTTCTTGTTGCTCCTCCAGCATAGAGCTCTCGTCTCCTGGCACAACCTTAACTAAGGCAAGTTTTTCCTCGTTCTGCTCCATACGGGTACAATGGGGGCAATCAGGTCGACATGGTCTTCTGGAAAGTGCATCAGCATTACGATGTCTGGTTCCAGGTCTGTGCTCGATTTCAACATCATATTCCTGCAGTTTTTCGAGCCATCTTGCTATCTGTCCTTCTGGGTTCCTAAAGCTAAGTAGCCACTTTAAACTAGCATGGTCTGTTCTGATCAGGAATTTTCTGCCATACAGATATTTATAAAAGTGTTCGACGGATTTTACAACTGCTAACAGTTCCCTCCGAGTTACACAGTAGTTCTATTCAGCTTTCGATAAAGTTTTGCTGAAGTAACCAACCACTCTTTCCTTACCGTCTTGTAGCTGTGACAAGACGGCTCCAATTCCCACATTGCTGGCGTCGGTGTCCAGAATAAGCTTACCATCAGGAAGTGGATAAGCAAGAACAGGTGCTGACGTAAGCTGTTTCTTCAATATTTCAAACGCCTTTTGACATTCCTGATCCCAACAGAAGGACTTATCTTGTTCTGTCAAACGTGTCAAGGGTTTGGCGATGTCTCCAAAATTCTTGACATATCGTCGGTAATAGGAACAAAGACCCAAGAAACTCCGGAGCTGATGTTTGTCGATAGGGATTGGCCATTCCTGAACGGCTTGTATCTTAGCGGGGTCAACAGCAACGCCATCCTTGCTTACGTTATCTAAATAGTTGACCTGTCTCTGGAACAAGTGGCATTTCTTAACATTCAATGTTAGATTAGCGTTCTGTAATCTTTTAAAAACTTCTTCCAGGTTAGATAAATGTTCCTTAAAGGTCTTACCCATTATGATGATGTCGTCTAGATAAACTAGACAAGTTTCCCATGACAAACCCCGCAGGATGTTCTCCATTAGTCGTTCAAACGTCGCAGGAGCATTACAGAGGCCAAATGGAAGGACCGTGAATTGCCATAACCCTGATCCACTGGTAAAGGCAGTCTTTTCTTTGTCTGCAGGATTCATTTTAACTTGCCAGTATCCGCTTTTAAGGTCCAAGGTAGAAAACAGAGTAGAACCCGCCAAAGCGTCGAGGGCATCATCAATCCTTGGCAGAGGATAACTGTCCTTCTTAGTGACATCATTAAGCTTTCGATAGTCGACACAAAACCGCATTGATCCGTCTTTCTTTCTCACTAATACCACAGGAGAAGCCCACGGACTACTGGATGGTTCGACTATGCCATTTTGAATCATTTCTTTAAGGGCTCTGTCTGCTTCTTCCTTTTTAACTTGAGGCATCCTTCGGGGTAACTGTCGAATCGGACGTGCATCACCAGTGTCAATTCTATGTTGTACAACATCAGTTCTTCCCAGTTTACTTTTAGAACCAAATACAGGTTTATAACGGTAAAGTAGATCTCTTACCTGTTTCTTTTCTAATTTTGACAAAGAGGGGTCTAATTTTGTCATTAATTGTTCAATTTCGTTGGTCTCATCTGTTTCCGTAACATTTATCTTGTGAATTATGGCCATTACTGGTTCTAAACTTCCCATTTCCGTGTCCTTTCGGAGAAGAACTGGATGATCGTTCAAGTTGATAATTTGGATGGGTACCTCTTTGGCGGATCTAACAAGAGTCTTACCCACAAGAAGTCCTTTTCCCAATTCATGGTCATGGTTCTTCGGCTCTATCATGGCTGGGGCACCATCTGGCTCCAATCCATCCAACCGCGCTGTGACGACACATTCGCAGCTTGCCGGAAGTTCGATATCATCGATTAGCTTAATCGAGGCATTGTCAACTTGTTTTCGGTGCAGGAATATTTCTTCATTACCAGTACGAAGGATACGTTGGCGAAGATCCAAATGAAAACCACAGTGGAGCATAACATCCATGCCCAGAACAACATCTTCATCAACGTCAGCCACCAGCACTGAGTGAACAAGAGAGGTTGAACCAAACTGTAGCGTCACCTGTATCTCACCGTAGACTCTAGCAGAATCTCCGGTAGCGGTACGCAGTCTCCAACTGGTAGGCAACATCTTATTTCGCATAATGATGGTTGGTCGGACGATAGTTTTTGTAGCTCCAGTGTCTACCAGCATGCTAATATTCTTCCCATCAAGGAGGCCATCTACATATAAGCTGTCCACGTGATGTCGCAGAGTTGCCAATTTAATGGTGTGAGGGTCTTCGGGAATGTTTGGGGTCGATTTCGCCCTCCAGGAGTCGACCCGTTCTAGTTTTCCTGCTGCTGGGGTACTTCAGCAGAAGATTTTTCTTTTTGGGGGCAAGTATTTCTTATATGGCCTAGTTCTCCGCAGTTCCAGCATCTCACTTGGCGCCTTCTTCTTGGAGATAACTTCATTAATCTCTCTACTACCGCTTCAACGTCGCTAACGGAATGAACGGCATGGTCGTAGTTACCGGTGATTTCCCTTAGTCGAGCAACTCCACGTGATGCCTCCGTCGCCGCCTCAAACTCCAGGGCAATGGTCAAGGCGTCCACAAGAGTCTTTGGCCGCGCCAACCGTACAGCGCGCTGCAACTCGACGTCTCGAAGACCATCGGTGAAGGTTTGGACTGCTAGGCACTCCAGGAAATCCTCCGCTGCATTTGAATACGCAAATCGTACCATTCTTGCTACATCCGCTTCAAATTCCTGGATAATTTCTCCATTTTTCTGTTTTCGGCTCTTTAACTGCATTCGGTACACCGGTTGTAGATGAGTTTGACCATAACGCATCTCTAGACGATTCACCAATAACTCGAAGTTGTCAGCTTCATCCGGTGTCAATGATTGCAAGACGTCTAAAGCTTCGCCTCGCAGAGCTACGGTTAGGGACAATGCTTTCTCCTGGGATGACCATCCATTAGCTCTGGCCGCTGCGTCGAATTGTTTCAGGTAATTTGGCCAGGAAGTCTTCCCGTCGAAGGTCGGGGGTTTCATCGTCGTTCGTACATGGGTCGTCTCCTCGCTTCTTTGTCGTTCGACGTCTGCGTGGCAGGTTTCCATCCTTCTTGCATCTCCGTCGCCGTGGTGGATGGTTTGGTTTCGGCGGCTAGCTTCCTGTTCTTGTTGAAGCTTCCTTATCTCGAACTGCATTTGCTGGTTGATCTGGTTTTGCTCGTCTCGCAAGTTGGACACTTGTTGATTTTGTTCGTCTCGCAAGCTGGACACTTGCTGATTTTGTTCATCTCGAAGATGTGATATTTGCTGGGAAAACGAACTGGATAAATCATCTGATAGGGTAGACATTCGTTGTGATAGCTGGGAAAATTGTTGCGTCTGTTCTTCTTGCTGGCTCGTCATTCTTTGTGACAGCTGGGACATATCTTCGCGCTGGCTCTTCATCTGACTGGATAGCTCCTCTTGCTGGCTCTTCATCTGACTGGATAGCTCCTCTTTCAGCTGGGAAAGTTGTTGCGATTGCTGAGAAAGTTGTTGGGCTAGCTCAGAATTCGCTTTTTGATTTTGGTCTTCGAATTCCACAGCGTCAGGGTCCAAATTATTATTTACGTAGTACTCACGGAGCCTTCTCAACAATACGGATTTACTTCCAGTAGTTTCCAACTCTAATTCTTCAAGCTCTCTTCTGAGCTCTGCCACCAATAGTTCATTTATCTTTTTTCCAGGCATTCTTATATCTTCACCCCACACCTGACACCAATTTGAAACACTTATGGGGGCTTTTTACACAATTTATTTACAAAATTGTTAAGATACACTGAACTCTGCTGGATAACGTCTAACCACTTGACAATACAATGAACTCTTCTGAACACTTGACTCGAACTCACGTTAACTGTCCGTGCATCCCCTTATATACAACATTATTTAATCTAGTTAGTGTGTTTAGAAGTTTCTAGAATTTTCTAGAAACATTATTTAAAATGGTCAGTTGATTTTTTTTACAAACTTGTAAAAATCAACTGTCAACAACAATCTTTCAAATTAAGGTCCCTTCCTTTACGGTTATCCCGTTACAATACTTTGAAACAAATTTCTGTTTTTATTTTTTCATTTTGTATAGTTAGTATCGTATAGTTAGTTATATTTAGTCCAAAAATTTATTAACTTTTTTAACACACTTTGAACACGAAACTTTTTGCTACTTCTAGAACAAGAGTGTCTTTATTCCATCAATTGTTGCTTAGGTTTTGGGTCCCAAAAATGTACAAATGATTTGGACGTAATAATATTACAACTTTTTTTTTTATTTCGACAGACATTTTTTTAATCTATATTTAAGTCAAAGCGGTAGAAGATAATACATTCTTAACACAAGACAACCAGTTGACTTAGAAATAATTATACAGGATTTTCGTTCAACGTTCTTTCTTAACTCATTAGAGAAGTCGATATTAATTATAATATTTCTTACGTTGACCAAATTGAATTCAATAAGTTTGTTTTTGAAGGTTTTATTGTATTTAATACCATAAACCTAGTAACCTAAATAAAACCAATTACCCCTTGATAAAGTTTGCTAAACACCCTGCGCTGATTTAATCCGGCAATGGATTCGCCCTCTTTAAATCTTTTCAGATTATTAACCCTTTGATAGTAGTTTGAAATTTTAATGTCTATTAAATAACCTAGAACATAAAACAAACTTAATAAATCCACTGTTGTAATGCATACACAGTAAAAAGCATATGTTTTGTTAATAAAAACAATACAATTAAGTAAAATTGAATCTATTAAATACCAGCTTTGATCTAGTAAATCTGATTATCGTGCATATAGGGAAAATTATTTTAATATAAATTAGCACAATATTGACAGTAAATAGAGTTTATATTGAAAGAAAAACTGACAATGACATTAACAAAGCCTATAAAATAGGAATGCTTGTGTGTTTTCAGAAAAATAACGAAAAGACGACGATTTCTAGTAATTGTAATTTTATTAAAGTTGTTTAAATTAGTTGAAGGAAATTGCAATTTAGTTGTGTTTACTAATAAATTGTTAAGTTTGTCTGCTGTTATCACTTGTCCCGAACCTACGAAGGAAAAATTATAACAATTGGTGTCAGAAGTGGGATAAGTGAAAGAAGACGTCGAAGCTAATGGTAAACACAAGAACTACTAATTACGACGATATGGAAGAAATTGGAAAATTATGGGCAGCTATGTAACTGCGCCAAGAACAGTTCAGAAAGAAAGAACGAAAAAAGAGAATAAAAGAAAGAGAGGCTGAAGAACAACGCAGAAAAGAAGAACGAGAAAAGAGAATAAAAGAACTTGAAGCTATGGAACTTCGTCTATAACAGCGCATTGAGGCAGGAGAACAGCGCAGAAAAGAAGAACGAGACATGTTCATGAAGATATCCATCTCACCTGGATATAATTAAGCCTCCTACGTTCGATGGTGAAACTCCCTGTAACATCTACAGAAGGCAGTTTAAAGCGGCTGCAGAAAGTAACGGCTGGAGCAATGAGGAGAAAGCAACAGCTCTGATGCTAGCTTTGAGGGGAAAAGCTTCCGAAATAATGCAAATTCTACCGATCGAAAAGCAGCGCAACTATGAAGCGGTAGTATCAGCCCTGGAAGTTAGATATGGCAGTTAATACCTAAAGAAAGTTTTTTGAAATTTTTGAAATTTAGAAATTATACAAACAAGAAATTATTAAAATGACATTAAGGAGAAATTGAAAAAATGTCATATCCAGTGAGACTCGAACCCACCATCACTGCCTCATACGCAGGCATGCTTTAACCACTTAAGCTATTGGTTGCTCAAGTGGTTAGAAAGCGAAACGTTATAATGAACTCAAATCCTGTCAGATATGACATTCACTCACTTTCTCCTTAAGCACATGTTACATGACGCTAATGAGAGAGAAGATTTGTCAAATCGACAATTGAAACATCAAATAAATATAAGACAGGGCACAAATAAAGTGTAAATGATAAATCAATATTATTATTATTTTGATTTTAGTGTCAAAAGTTCCCCGATTAAAGAAGTAAATAATATATACAATTATGCCACAAAGAAGTTATCAACAATATTTAAATACATATTCTATATTTAATTAAAATTTAAATATAAAACTTACAGCTACAAATGAAAATTAGATTCAGAAGACGAACTTTATATTTATAATAATTGGATTTCATTAGTAATATCGTATAATTTCCACATTGTTTCCTCTTCTTTAATGGTATGATTTACTGCCTTTTCCTAGTTTTTAGGTTTTACATTATTTACAGCCTCCAAAAACAACTGTTTAACTTCATGAATTGAAGTGGTATTTTTTCTTGAAATTTTTTCCTGTGCTCATACCAGTTGAATCGGCTTTAGTCCACAATGATATGGTGGGGATACTCCGGCAGCTAGGGGGGTTTCCGTGGCCAATTCTCCTCCTGTTGATCAAGAATGTTTTTTTACATATTTTTTATGGTAAACTCGAATCTGAAACCTGTTTTCTCGAAAATCGGTCGGGTAATTGTTTATTAACAATTGATTTGTTTCAACAATTAGAAAACTAAGAGAAATACGATATTTTTTTTAAATACTTTTTTGATCCTTATGAAAAAAATGAGCTTTTAAAAATTAAAATCCGTTTGTTCGAACCCGAGATATTGCAAATGTAGTTAAAATGTTGCAAAATATCACTACTAATTCTATTAATTAATTGGGTTAATTTATTTTAAATAAAAATGATTCTTCGCGAGCTAAAGAATTTTTAGTATGAGTAATACGTAGTAAATTTGGCTGTAAAACATTTGATTCACTGCGTTTTCATTCATATTGCCACTCAAGTCAAAGTGTTATAAAAGAGTTACCACCTACTTTTACTTTCATCCAACTGCATATTCTGAGAAACAGATTTCTGTCATACTAATTGTTTTCATATAAATTTAAATCTTATCAACACGGTAAACTTTGGATGGGTAAAGCATGAAAATTTAATTTGACCAAAAAATAACAATTTATTACCACCTTCATGTACATGTAAGGTATGTATTCAACCACAAACATCGCTTGTTATAAGTTTTGTGTTTGACACACCTCGGCTATACAACTTTACTCGCAAAATGACATTTTCCGTCCGTGTGTCACAAATAACTATTGTTATTTAAAACTGCTATATCTCAGCAAAGACATAACTTAGATATATTTAACAAAGCTTGAAATATTTGTTTTTAATCCTAGAATACAAAAGAGAAAATTTTTTGGAGACTTTTTGAATTTGACCTAATAAAAACTTGCCATAAACAAATTACTTATGGCGTTTAAGTAGGTATAATTTTAATAAAAACAATGTTAGAGACATTTATCTTATATTAAAGTCTATTTGTTTGCAGTTGGCAGCACAGTGTATTCATTATAAATGCAACTCCTTCAAAACCTAAGCAAGGGTGGTTCATGAAAAATAACTAAAAGTAGTATACATTTCTATTAAAACATAGTCATAGTTGTTATTTTTCAAAGGGTCCACCCTGTAATTAGGGATTAACTAACCCAAATACAATAGAAACCCTAGATAATATTGTCACAACAGGTAGCTGAATAGATCCCATGATCGTACAGTCCAAGATCCCGATATAGGACGACCTTCACCGAGCTGGTTAATGGACCAAACATATTTTTTATGTAATTTAATATATCAAAAAATATATTGCATCTGAGTTGCCTATAGAATTTCAGTCAAGGATATTTTTAATTAATTTTTAAAAATTTTTTGTGCGACTGAGAGGTCCCTACTTACCGTCCCATGCGATAGAAGAGGACACAACATAACAGCGTTTGAATCCCGGCCTTTTAAAGAGAGAGAGCTCTGTGCTCTCTGGTCTTGAAAACAAGAAGGATAGCGATGTTCATAGTATTTGAGAAAAATGTCGTATCTCTTTTAGTTTTCTATTATAGTTAAATTTGTTTAAAGAAATCAATTGGTAATAACTTTTTCGGAAAAATATGTTTCCGATTCGGATTCAGCCAGAAAAAAATACGTAAAAAACATTCTTGAGCAACAGGAGAGAATTGGCAACGAAAAATCCCCTAGCTGCTGAACTAGAATGTAATGGAAAATTTGCATTTGAAATTAGGTAATATTATTCTGTCCTACATACTATATTAAGTGTTTTTTTTAATATCCTTTTTAAAAATTTACTTATCTAAAATCACGGTACAAAGTGTAATAGAAAACATTAACTAAAGGCAAACTAGCAAGTATGCATAAATATAGGAGAAATAATCCACGGATGAAAGAAGCCGACAGAAACTATAATACTATACGATAGCTCAATTTCGAGTGCAAAATTTGCTTCACGGTGTGGAGAAGCGTCGAGTGCACAGATTTTTCGAGCCATTGGCGGATATGTGTCATCTCTGGAAACCGTTATCGTATATTTGGTAGCAATAATTTTCCAGTCGGCTGATGTATCGGAACAGGGCACCTCTGATGTTCTGCTTTAACAACGCCTGGCAGATCACAGCCGCCTTTTCGCCAAAGCAGATTTTATATGGCCATCGCTGCCGTTAACTGAATATACCTTTACTCGCCGGTCGATAATATACTGATGTGATTTTATAGATGAAATACCCCTACAAGAGTATTAGTGTGATTTTAAACGAGCTGAAACAAAGTTGTTTCAGAGCCACTCGAGCGGAAATCTGGCAACGCCCGGACCAGAATCTCGGCATTACTTTTATGTTGTGATACTGATAATACCATTGTGGAAAGACCTGCGGCATGCTCGGTGGTGCAATCGAGCAGGTGATGACGAGGATGCGCTTCATAATTTCACTAAAGGGTTTCAATGTAGATTTAGCCAAGTATAACGGTTACCGGATTTCTTTAGAAAAAAGGAATATTTCACGGGCAGTTGAAAGTTTTTTTGGGGTCTATAATCCCGGAAAATACCTTTGCTAAGTTCATTTATTTTACAAATTCTGGCAAAGGAAAGGACCCAAAGAAAATTTTTAGGGAAATATAGGAGAAAATTCACTGAGTCGTCAAATCCCAATAAAAGAATTAAGAATAAATACTAATGAACTACATGGTGGTGAAATCTAACAAAATAATTTGTTAATGCGAATAATAAAGCCCTAATCTATAGTCTATTTTTATGTAGGAGAGAGTAATAAAGCCTGATTTCAAATGCAAAATGTAGGATAGTTATTTTATTATTATATTATTGTCTAAATTTCTTTTAAAATTCAATAAATTTACCTCGCCCATTACAAGTTTTCGCTCTTTTATAATTATACTAGCGGACCCAGCGAACTTCGCACCGCCTAACACTAATGTTTTTTCCATTTTTTTTTTATTTTTACGATTAATTTTTTGTATTTTTTATCATATTTTCTCGTTATATAGTTACCAGTTTTTACTATTATTTATAGTACTTTGTAATTTATCGGTTAGGTATATTATATATTAACTGCTCCACCTAACGGTGGCTTCATAGTTCTTAGGTAAGTAAGTTTTGCTCTTTTAAATATATGAGATATCAACTGTGCCACCTTACGGTGGCGTCATAGTACTTAGTTATGTAAGAATTGCAGGTGTAAATTTATAACATCTCAACTGCGCCACCTTAGGGTAGCGTCATATTGATTAATTTCGTCATAAACGCGTCCGATCGCTGCAAAATTCAAAGTGCTATAAGGAAAATCGTGGCCTCCGATGCGCCATTTATAGGCACGTTACCGCACCCCGGCCAGCTAGTACCACCGCAAGCGCTACGTCCCGCAATTTTAAATCTGTAATATCTTCGAAAATATTCATTTAAATCTTGTGCTGTAAAGGACCATATAGATCTATATTAAATCAACAATGTATTTAAGCTATCTAATTGGATAAGGATTAATGCTGTATTGGTTAAAATCGCTTCGAAAATTAGCCATTATTTGTCGTAAAAAGTAAATGACAAAAAAATGTTATTGTGGGATATCCATAAGAGATAGACATATACCATCCCAGAGTTTTCTGTAGACCTTTTCAATGTGTAGAAATAATTAGTACATTATTTTGATAAATCTCGTAGGGTTCAGCCTGCGTTTGCAATGTAAGCGGAAAAAAATTAATATTTAACGACATCACATTAGAAACCTCAAAAATAACAGTATTTTTTCACTATTTAATGGATGTTATTATACATATAAACCTTCCTCTTGAATCACTCTATCTATTAAAAAAAAAACCGCATCAAAATCCATTGCGTAGTTTTAAAGATTTAATCATACAAAGGGAAATAGGGACAGAAAAAGCGACTTTGTTTTATACTATGTATTGATATTGAAGTTGCCCAAAACAATTTAATAGTATATTACTTTACGAGTGGAGTAAATTGCATATTACAGCGAGTGTGTTTGGTCCATGAGCGAGCTTGCGAGCGAATGGGCTAAAAAAACGAGCTAAATAACAAATATAAAATTTAAATTTTGGCATAAGTTGTCAAAAATATTCGATTTCGCAGACAGTTCTGTCTGAGAAATGTTAGTTTAATTTAATGAAAACTGTAGGTAACCAACATAATATTACAGGTTTCTATTTACTTACTCCACTAGTTTAGTAAATGAAACTATAACACAACTCCTCAATAATTTGACACTTACTGACAGAGTTATAGGTTAAAAAATACGCAATTTACTTATGAGTCGTGGGTAAACAAAATTTAATAGACCAAAACTTCACTGAACTACAGGTTACATAGGCGTCTCAGTGCGTTTCAGTTGCCTCAGTATGATTTTATTTCATATGGATTTTTATCAATTTTAAATCTTTCAAACCCCCTTTAACATAATCCTATGAGATTTTATTTTGAAAAATAAATTATATTCATATATTAAACGTACTTTAGCGGTTTTCAAAAACTTTATTTCTTTTGTGGTTTTTAAAATATTTTAAATCGATTTAAAGTAGGCCAATTAGTTTTATTATGGTTGTTAATAAAAAAGGGCTCTTTTGTTTATGTACACATAAAATATTATAACAATGAATTAACGCCTTTTGATATTTCTCATCCCAACAGAAGGACTTGTCTTGTTCTATTAAACGTGTCAAGGGTTTGGCGATGTCTCCAAAATTCTTGACATACCGTCGGTAATGGGAACAAAGACCCAAGAAACTTTGGAGCTGATGGTTGTCGATAGGGATTGGCCATTCTTGAACAGCTTGAATGTTAGCGGGGTCCACAGCAACGCCATCCTTGCTTTCGTTATGGCCTAAATTGTCTCTGGTAGAAGTGGCATTTCTTAACATTCAATGTTAAAATAGCTTTCTTTAATCTTTTAAAGACTTATTTCAGGTTAGATAAATGTTCTTTAAAGGTCTTGCCAATTATGATGATGTCATCTAGATAAACTAGACAAGTTTCCGATGACAAACCCCGGAGGATGTTCTCCATTAGCCGTTCAAACGTCGCAGGAGCATTACAGAGGCCAAACGGAAGGACCGTGAATTGCCATAACCCTGATCCACTGGTAAAGGCAGTGTTTTCTTTGTCAGTAGGATTCATTTTAACCTGCCAGTATCCGCTTTTACGTTCCAAGGTAGAAAACAAAGTAGAACCTGCCAAAGCGTAGAGGGCACCATCAATCCTTGGCATAGGATAACTGTCTTTCTTAGTGACATCATTAAGCTTTCGATAGTCGACACAAAACCGCATTGATCCGTCTTTCTTTCTCACTAATACCACAGGAGAAGCCCACGGACTACTGAATGGTTCGACTATGCCATTCTGAATCATTTCTTTAAGAGCTCTGTCTGCTTCTTCCTTCTTAACTTGGGGCAGCCGTCGAGGTACCTGTTGAATCGGACATGCATCGCCAGTATCATTTTATGTTTGACAACATTAGTTCTTCCGAGTTTACTTTAAGAACCAAATACAGGTCTGTAACGGTAAAGTAGGTCTCTTACCTGTTTTTTCTTCTTCTAATTTTGACAACGAGGGATCTAATTTTGTCATGTATATGATGCACTTTTATATTATAACAATATGTTTGTATTACAGGTAACTGATCAACTGCTATATAATATATTAAGTAGGAGGAATTGGCATAAGATATCAATAACAGGTTTAAAAAATTCACCTAATGTAGTTAGGTACTCATATATACGGGAAAATGCGGAAGTGTGAATAACGGCTGTAACCGGATCTAAAGTTCCCTTTTCCGTGTCCTTTCGGAGAAGAACTGGATAATCGTTCAAATTGATGACTCGGATGAGTACCCCTTTGGCAGATCTAACAAAAGCCTTTTCAACAAAAAGTCCTTTTCCCAATTCATAGTCATGGTTCTTTGGCTCTATCGTGGCTGGGGCTCCATCTGGCTCCAGTCTATCCAACCGCACTGTTACGACACATTCGCAGCTCGCCGGAAGTTCGATGTCATCGCTTAGATTAATCGAGGCATCGTCAACTTGTTTTCGATGCAGGAATATTTCTTCATTACCAGTACGAAGGATACGTCGGCGAAGATCCAAATGGAAACCACAGTAGAGCATAACGTCTATGCCCAAAATAACATCTTCATCAACGTCAGCCACCAGCACCGAGTGAAAAAGAGCGTGTAGTGTCACCTGTATCTCACCGTAGACTCTAGCAGATTCTCCGGTAGCTGTACGCAGTCTCCAACTGGTAGGCAACATCTTTTTTTTTGTACTAGGCCGAAAGTACGTCGTTCCGGTTTCTATATTACGACAGAAAGTCTAACTTTTATGCCGCGATAATGTTGCGGAAATGGGCAGAAACTTTCTGCCATAATGATGGTTGGTCGGATAATAGTTTTCGTAATGATATTTTTTGAAAATAACATTTTAGCGGTTTCCACGATCAATTCCATAACCTTATCAGTTCTTAACCTTAAAATATGACACCGAGTGCCATTTTGAGAATTAAAATGGTTTGATTTCTTCCTAAAATATTGTTGTCGAAAAAGTGTTTTTTTGACTAATTTTGCAACATTTTAGGCACTTAAAAAGCTGCTTCGATTGCTACTTCAAGAATCAAAATCACTCAATGCATTAATAAGCTATAGCTTAAAAAAAACTCTTTTTTTTTTAAGTTCAAAAATATTGAAACACCACAAAAAATACCTTCTTGACCTCTACGAGCCCAAAGCAACACAAAAAAATACATTTTTGGTGTCTGAAATTAGCAGGAAGTTGCAATGATGGCCTGCAGGGTCAACCTCTTTTCCAATTTTTTTATTATTTTACAAAAACAGTTTAACCTTAATCTATATGACAATTAGTTTTTCTTATTTTTCCCATATTTCGTTAATTAAGATATTATCAAAAACACCCAACAACTACTAAGGCATCTATGGCCGAATGGTTCAAGACTACAGGTAGAGATTTTGCCAGATGTGATTTTTTTTTATTTCTTCTTAATGTTTTTTCTTGTTTGTCTAATTTATTTATTAGCTACATAACACAGCTTGTTAAAAATTAAAAAAAAAAAACGAATTATCTCTATTGTAGAAACTGTACCAATTAGTGTTTTTCGAAATACTAGCATTATTAACTTGTACTTTTATAACCCAACTGAGCTTGTATTGGAAACCACCCGACTAAAAAGGTGATGAAGGACGAGTAATTGAAGTGAAGACGACGTCAAGAGTCTCTCCAGATTGTGTCGATTTTATAATAGACTTTTGTTCAATCACGAATTGACAGATAAACAGAAGTTTTATTACATCGCACATTCTTTCAAGCATTATAGTGTTTTTCATGGAAATAAAACACACCTCAGGGAAAGGAACAAATTAGTTAACCACAATCTGAAAATAAAAAAAAAGAATATTTAAAATATAAAAGGAAAAGTAAGAGATTTAAAATCTATATAATTCAATTACCGGTAAATATATTAAAAATGTGTGAGATTGTATTTAAAGATAATACTAAAATAACGATATTTGAACAGTAATCACATTTTTTAACTTCCTGCGTTAAAAATTATAATTTTTTAAAAAATCGGATAGTTTTTGGATTCACTCCGATTTTCACAAATTTTTTTTCACCAAATCTCCACATTTTGAGATTCTAAAAACCCATCCGGACTTTTCCCGTGATGATGTTTGTACGTATGTGTGTGTGTGTGTGTGTGTGTGTGTGTGTGTGTGTGTGTGTGTTCTTTTTTTTTGTTTTTTAGCGTTTATTAGTTTTTTTTTTGTTTATTGAATATATACTTGGACAAATCAACGGCGTATATACAAATAACCTTAAGATACGCTGATGACATTATTATTATAGCGAACAACGTTAAAGAGTTGCAACAAATATTGGACGCAGTGGTAAGATCAGGAGATGACATGGGACTGAAAACAAACATAGAAAAGACTCCAAATCACGACGCAACTATATATTGTGATGGAATTTTTTTTGACAACCCCGTTGATCACATATCAGAAATTTATATGGGTGTGGTCACTCCTTAAAAAAAATTGTAAAGGGTTGCCAAGGGCAAGGGATTATTGATTTGTGATTTGATTAATGGGACAAAAAAATTAGATGTCACGAAAAATTAACAAAATATAAAATTGGAAAATATGGAATTGGTATAATTTACTAAAATACAAGTTAATACAATTAAACACACAAAGGAGCTAATTGTTTATATAGAGTAAAGAAGATTTGAAGGTGGAAAAAAAAGGAACGTTTTGAACAGCCAATTCATCCGAGGGTTGGAGGAGTTGAAAGCAAGGGTGTTAAAAGAAAGCATATGAAAACAAGAAGAGTAGAGAGGAGCGAAGAAGTGTAGGAGAGATTAAAGGAACAGATGCAATAGAGATAGGTCGGATGAAAAGTAATAGAATTTTATGTAAAAAAAGACGTAGATATATATTTTTTGTTTATTTATTGTGTTTATTTAAAATTTTAATTATATATTGTAGATCTGGTACTAGAGGATTTATCCCAGCGCAGAAGAAATTTCGTGATTGGTTAATTTTAATACCTTAGTTGCTGGATAACGGATTACCTTGATCATGAAGTTGAGATACGAGCCAGAATAGAGAATAGCAAATCGGCTTTTCAAAGAATAAAAAACCTTCTAGCGAACGCCACCCCATCATTGGATATTCGTTATTATTTCGTAAAAGCTTACATTTATTCCAATCTACTATACGAAGTCGAAACCTTATGAGTGAAAGACACGAAACACTTAAAAGTCTTTAAAATGTTGTTGTTTCGAAGAATTTTGAGGATCTCTTCGACAGAACATATAACAATGTATATGAAAATATACTGCGAATGTTGGGAATCGATAGAGAACTTCTGAGATATGTATATTCGAGTGCGAAAAACGAGTTATCTGGACATATCTACCGAGGAAAGAGATATAGACTTCTACGCCTAATAATGGAGGGAAATTTTGAAGGAAAATGAAGACCTGTACGAAGAAAGTATTCTTGGCTTAAAAACATACGCGATTGGATAGGAATGAACATGGAACGTGATATATAGGTACCGTAGTAAAACACGAGCTTGGCAAAAACCTGCGTAAAAATAGTCATGGGCTGAAACAAGTTTACGATTAAATAAATTAGGATTTTTATTTAAAAAAAAAGGCAATTTATTTATTAGGTTTGGACACAAAAATAGTAGGTACGTGTCTTTGACTGAGCGACAATTGTACGTGAAGTAAAACGATGTACAAAGCGTGCCATATCCATGCACGACAGGGATTCGGTATTGATAATTTTTGAGCATATACATACTTGGCAAGAGCTTTAATATACAGGTGAACTTTTAATTTTGAATCTGCAATGAAGAGTATAAACGCGTTTTTTTATACATTACTTTCCAATGCCTTAATCGTACTATCGAAGATGCCCCCTGCTTTTATACCGTACCGTAAGACACTCTGAAATAAGTTACCTATAGTGTATTGTTTTCAGCAACTTTATACATACTCAAAATATTCCTAGGAATTCTAAATTTGTGAGGAGTCCTCATCAGTCTGTCAACAAAGTTTCAGATGTGCTTGTTTCATCTCAAGCAGCTATCTATAGGTAGGTATAAGTAATTAAGCGAATCCATCAATATAATCACTACACATGTTATTGAGATGCTTACAAGTATGAATTTTAATTTTAGAAAAGCTGAGTTGGGATTTTTGGGTAGGACTAAAGCAGATGAATTTAGAGAAGTGTTAAATTTATATAGACCACGACTTGCCATCTTCCTGACTCCGTCCCAGACGATATCTGTATCGTCCGAGTTAAAATAATCAAAATACCTATGTCCATGTCCAGAAGTTCATTGACATCAATTAGAAAAAGAAGTGGTTCTAGTATAGTTTCCTGTGGGATACCACAGTTCACTAGAAACTTCCCAGTGTAGGCTGTGTTCAGCCTGACCGTCTGAAATCTTCCTCTGGGATAATCTCTTAAGAGCTCCAAAGGCAAACCTTCATCTTTTTTCAATATTGCTTATTAGAGATATTGGTGTATAGTTAGATATAAGTTTTTTGTAACTATTTTTATAAATTGGCAAAATAATACTGTCCATTTTTGTTGCAAACTATAAATAAAACGAATAAATTAATTTTCTATATAAAACAAAGTTCAGTTGTTCTTAAACAAATAAACTTCTAATTTGTATTCCAAATCGTACATATAAATCTCTGATGTTGATCCGCGGCTAGCAAATTCATTTTCCTGACAAACGGTCCCTACGAGATTCGTATTTCGTTGTGTCCCGTTACTCTGCAGGTGGCCTTCTCATTAGCCCAGAAACTGCCAGAAATCACGACTAGAATTTAGACTGTGAGTTTACCTGATTTGGACAGATTTATTATGATCCTCAAATTTATTTGATTTACATACAAACTTTTTCTTTAACTGTTTTGTAATTATATTTTTTGAATCATTTAAACGACAGAAGCTTAAAATATTTACTTTTTAAGAAGGAAAAAAGGAATATGATTAGATACGTATTTAAAAATTGAAAACTAGTTAAAAAATTCTTGTAATTTGTGTAGAGTGTACATTTTTTACCAAAAGTAATTTAACTATATGGATATTAATTGTTTTTCAAAAGTTAACTTATGCGAACGGCATTCTGTTATTTGGTGGAGAGCGAGTCACTGGTTCGGTGACGCTAAATAAGAAAGGTGTTAAAAGGGCGTCAAAATATTAGTATAAAAGTAGAAAAAATCAAACTGAAAATAAAAATGAATAAAATAAAATATTCATATTAAGTAAATCTCAAGATATAGTATCATACACATTTACTGATAATAGCTAAGATAAAATTTTGCTATCTACGAGGTCTAGCTATTAAATAACGGGACTGGTTACGAAAAAGGGAAGTTTGGTGAGGGCCTTTAGGAGATTTGCTGTTTTTTGATTTACCACTTTCATTGACTCAAAGATGTGCTTGTTGTCAAATACTGCTTCACAGCTAGCGCGTTGTCCTGGTACAAAATCCATGAATTGTTCTTTTACAACTCGGACCTTTTTTAACGAACTCGTTCTCACAGTGTTTCCAAAACTTACAAATAGTAATTCTGGTTGGCAGTGTGACCTTTTGGAACCCAGTCAGTCATCACGATAACATTAATGTCGAAAAACTATCAACATTGCCTTGAATTTTAATTTGGATACCCTTTCTTTTTGATTTTGGGCTTCTTTTAATCTGAGCAGACCTGTTGACGCACGAGCTTTTGTTCAGGGGTCAGGTTTGCATAGACGTTTGTTATGTAAAATTCCTCGTGTAAAATTATCGGCATTTACAGCCTCGGCAATCATCCTAATGCTCATTTGACGATCTGCACGCCCAATTTGGTTGATTTTGATCACCTGTGCGCTGGTCATCTTCAGTGCTCTCCTGGCACTCACTGAAGCGCTTGTACCACTCAAAAACACGCGCAGCAGTATTTCCATTCTATAACTAGTGACGGAATAACATTCTGTAATTGCTCAACAAAAAACATAGATTGCCCTGCGAATTTCAAAACTGTCACTCAGTATGTCAGTGCGACGTTCTAATTGTTTTGCTACATATTTCAATTTAAATAAACAGAATTATTACATGGTCGTGGAGAAAATACAGTCTGTTACACGGTTAGAATGAAAATTCGATAACTCGTGGTTCCTCTCACTCGCTACGCTCGCGTTCGGAATTCTCCACTCGTATCGAATTTTCATTCTAACCTTGTTACAGAATATACTATTCCGTACCTGTGTACGGGAATGATCCATAAAACGTATATAAGCAAACTCATATTTAGCGCCTTGATTTTATTTGGCAATAAATTTAAAACCACATTAGTAGTAATGTTTTAGTAACTCTGGAGGCGTTTTGTCCTCTGGGCATCATGGTCACTGTCCATTTTAAATATAATTTAAAATATCTTAAGCAATATGTAACTAACCGAACTGACAGTTTTGTGACACTAATCAACAATGATAAACAAACAATGTCAACGAAACGGTTTCATAGAAAATAAGATGATATCATGCATTCATAAAACTTTCTTAATTTACGATTATATTTAATGCGATTTCAGAAAAAATAGTATGTGTATCTCGTAGTAAAAGCAACTTCCCGGACACACAAATTCGTTTAATTTTAAAAATATTTTAATGAACAAGCAATACAAAGCAAATTTTCTCCAAAACCTAAACAAAATCAACATTTTAAAAAATCGATATATTCAGTTGCGGTTTATTTTAAAAGATAGATAATCTTATTCAGATCATAAGTATGTTTGAATTTTGTAAATATTTTAATAAACAACCAAAATACAGCGATTTTTTTGCAGCTAAGCAAGAGTTGTAAAAATAGCTGTCTCTATTAAATAATTGTACCTAGGTAAATCGTGTGTTGCAGTCAAATTTCAAGTATAAAAAATACTCTTTGATTTTATGGTCAAGCTTTCGAATAAAATTAGAGGTTTAATGACTCATCATTCAGCAGAATATTTTTAATTCACAGCATAAAACACAAAAAAAATATTGTAAAAAAAGTAAAATCAATTTTTTAAATTTTATTTATTAGGGTATGCTATTGTTTTCAAATTAATCTCACGGCCAGTAAGTTTTAATAAATTTATTGAAAAACTAATATTTTTTTTATAACAGATGTAAAGAGTTTAAATAAATTTGAAAGCAAGTCAAAGAGTTTTTCTTAGACCTATAAAAAATTTTTTACTTTTCAAATTGTTAGAAATAAAAAATTATCCAAAACAATAAACAAAATTTGAATAAACCAAAAAAATTATCGTAAAACATAAAAAAATAGTATATAAAGCAGAAAAAATAGGTCCAAATTAAAAAAACTTCAAAAAGTCAGAAATTTGGAATAATCGTATACAAATACCGCTACAAATACCTACGCCCATTAGATAAACACTGATCTATTTCACCTCTTAGACAACCGTAACGCACGAAAACTTTAAACGCAACTGAGCTGAGTAGCAAAATAAAAATGTAACATAAATAGTCGCCGGTTTTATAGGTGTAAAAAAGCTGTAAATTAACGAAGATGGCTGTAATTTGGGAAAACAGTTTAAAATAAGATACCTGAGGAATATTCTAAACCATAAAATCCAAGAGTAATTTATTTTTGAAAAATCCACAAATATATTTGGCATGTATCTGTCTGATACATACGCGACTAATGCAGGGTTAAAAAAGGGAAAAATTAAAAAAAAACTGTTACTGGAAAATGTCTCCGAAAAAAACTAAAAAAAGCTTTTTCTAATTATTGTGATATTTTCGCAGATTTTTACTATTTTCCATTCTTTTTTTATTTCTTTTTTCTACATTTTTTATTTTAATTTAATTTCTCGTTTGTTACCAACTCGTACCATTCGTACCCTTTTTAATTTTTGTTTTTTTTTTTCGATAAAATTGATAAAATAGATTTTACACATATTTCTGTTTTTTTCCTGAATTATACGATTCTTTTTTTTTTTTTTTGTTCTATCTTTTCGTCAATTTTTTTTCTTTTTTCGATTTTTTTCCGATTCTACCATTTTTCAACTATCTTCTTTGCGCAACTTCGTCATTTTTTGATTTTTCAACATTCTGGTAGAACACAAATCCAAATAAACGTTTTTATTATTATTCGTTTTTTGTGTTTTTTTGAGTTTCCACTTTCTAATTTTCTTGTTTTTTTTTCCACCATTTATGCGAACTTTACTTGTTGTTTTGATTATATTTTGGGTTTTTCGGTTTTATTTTTTTTTTTTTTTTTAGTTTCTTATGCATTTTAAAATTATTTCCGTATTATCGTTTTTTTCATTTTTCACATTTTTTTTTCAATTTGTACGTTTTTTTGAGTTCTTCCCATTTTGTTTCTTTTTTTTTACTTTAATTATTTTAAATTTGTGTTTCGCCTTTTTAATCTTCTTTCCAATAGGTAATCTTTTTAATTGTATTATTTAGAAATCAAAATACAACTCCATCTACCCGCTGTCACCACACCCTAAATGTCAAATGATGGATAAAATGCTATCGATAAACAGGTAGATGTTCTCATACAAGAAACATAACATTTTTTTTCGTTGTTTTTTAAATGGTCGAGAAAAAAAAGAGAATCCTTACTAAAATAAGTATCCCATTTATTTAAACGAGCAGTTCTTTTTTAATGAAGTACTATGGCGCTACCGTAAAGTGGCGGAGTTGATATCTCATATATTTAATCAAGCATTTATTACTTAATTAAGTACAAAGACGCCACCGTAATACAGACGATAACGGTATAAAAAAAGAAAACTAAGAAAATACTTACTAAATTAAGTACTTATACACCGCCGTAAGGTGGCGCAGTTAACATCTTATTGAATTAAACGAGTCATTCTGACTTAATTAAGTACTATGACGCCACCGTAAGACGCCGCAGTTGATATCTAATAAGTATATTAAATCGGTAAATTACAGTATATAACAAACACAAAATAAAAAACTAGAAACTAAAAAAAGTGAGAGGTGTCAAGGGACACCCGGATGGAACGAAGTTCCTATCGATTAATTAGTGAAGGAATTGTAATTTGTAAACATAACAGAGTGTTTATACATACATAAGCCTTTATTATTGTCTGTATAAAATCTATACTTACCTAACTCTATCAGCAATATCCGGAACTTGTGCACAAACACTGTCAGGATACATTATTGTTTTTATTTTCTATTATTTTATTATCTATTATGTACAAAAAACCTGTATAAACTTAACAAAGTCGCGACACTACACTATCAAAGCAAAATAGAAAAAAGTAAATCCAAAATCACTTGAATATTTTCAACAGTTCGTTTCTTTTAACAAAAGTGTCCATTTATACAATACCAGAGGTTTAGATGACATACATCTACCTAGAATTACTTTTTATTTTAATTTAATTTAAAACAGGAATTAACAATTTAATACAAAATTTTAAAATTAAAATATTTGACAGTAACTGACAGTTAAGGTAATTTGACGTACCTAACTAGTCAAGTTACGAACTATTTTTAAAATGTTTATGAATTTATTAATTTATAAAAACAGGATGAAATATAATACTATTAATAGGTAATTATTTTTTTTCTACAGTATTTTCTTTTTAATGTACATTTTCTTTTAATTTAAAATAGTGTCTTTTTAATTGTAATATAGCTATCTATGAGAGAGAGAGAGAGAGAAAGAGTTTTTTATTTTTTGGTCTATGAGACAGACAGACAGAGAAACATGCGTGTGTCGTGTCGTGACAACTTTTGGTCTGAATTTTTTTCGGCTAGCCTCTAGCCTCAGTCGTAATTGGTCTTAACGCCAGAAAGGGAACTTCGTTCCAACAAGAAAATATAATAAAAACGACAAAACACAAAAAAATGACAAAATCGTTAAAATTTGAACGAAAAATGAGATAAGGACTTTACTGTTAGACGGTACGAAGTTCGCTGGATCAGATAGTTCATAATAAATCTGTTTTTTACTAGCTTCTGTAAAACTCTTGGCTTCTAAAAGTTTAATATTTCGCTAATACAACTTCAATCTGCTAGTTAAAATATTTGTTTATCAAAATAACTCCCACTTCTGGATTTATTATCCCACTATAGTTACTAAAAAAAAACTTTATGACCCAATCGAAAGCTCATATATTTGTTTTAGCGAATGTACAACATGCAATTCAGGGATGAGCGGGAGAAGCGTAAGGGCGGAGATAAACCTAAATAAGTTTACCTTTAGGGGACGGTATGGACAGGCGCCAAAGCATCTCGACGGCATCCCGACGCGCCCCGATGCTAGTTCCTTTAGGCCTTTTCACCTCCAGTTCAGTTCTGTGAGTGTCGTCGTGCCGACTGGAAGCGCTTTTCCGCTTTTGGCTCAAAAAGCATCATGCTGTCCAGGAAAAACACGAGTTTAATTAACAACTGAGCTGAGTAGCAAAATAAAAATGTAACATAAATAGTCGCCGGTTTTATAGGTGTAAAAAAGCTGTAAATTAACGAAGATGGCTGTAATTTGGGAAAACAGTTTAAAATAAGATACCTGAGGAATATTCTAAACCATAAAATCCAAGAGTAATTTATTTTTGAAAAATCCACAAATATATTTGGCATGTATCTGTCTGATACATACGCGACTAATGCAGGGTTAAAAAAGGGAAAAATTAAAAAAAAACTGTTACTGGAAAATGTCTCCGAAAAAAACTAAAAAAAGCTTTTTCTAATTATTGTGATATTTTCGCAGATTTTTACTATTTTCCATTCTTTTTTTATTTCTTTTTTCTACATTTTTTATTTTAATTTAATTTCTCGTTTGTTACCAACTCGTACCATTCGTACCCTTTTTAATTTTTGTTTTTTTTTTTCGATAAAATTGATAAAATAGATTTTACACATATTTCTGTTTTTTTCCTGAATTATACGATTCTTTTTTTTTTTTTTTGTTCTATCTTTTCGTCAATTTTTTTTCTTTTTTCGATTTTTTTCCGATTCTACCATTTTTCAACTATCTTCTTTGCGCAACTTCGTCATTTTTTGATTTTTCAACATTCTGGTAGAACACAAATCCAAATAAACGTTTTTATTATTATTCGTTTTTTGTGTTTTTTTGAGTTTCCACTTTCTAATTTTCTTGTTTTTTTTTCCACCATTTATGCGAACTTTACTTGTTGTTTTGATTATATTTTGGGTTTTTCGGTTTTATTTTTTTTTTTTTTTTTAGTTTCTTATGCATTTTAAAATTATTTCCGTATTATCGTTTTTTTCATTTTTCACATTTTTTTTTCAATTTGTACGTTTTTTTGAGTTCTTCCCATTTTGTTTCTTTTTTTTTACTTTAATTATTTTAAATTTGTGTTTCGCCTTTTTAATCTTCTTTCCAATAGGTAATCTTTTTAATTGTATTATTTAGAAATCAAAATACAACTCCATCTACCCGCTGTCACCACACCCTAAATGTCAAATGATGGATAAAATGCTATCGATAAACAGGTAGATGTTCTCATACAAGAAACATAACATTTTTTTTCGTTGTTTTTTAAATGGTCGAGAAAAAAAAGAGAATCCTTACTAAAATAAGTATCCCATTTATTTAAACGAGCAGTTCTTTTTTAATGAAGTACTATGGCGCTACCGTAAAGTGGCGGAGTTGATATCTCATATATTTAATCAAGCATTTATTACTTAATTAAGTACAAAGACGCCACCGTAATACAGACGATAACGGTATAAAAAAAGAAAACTAAGAAAATACTTACTAAATTAAGTACTTATACACCGCCGTAAGGTGGCGCAGTTAACATCTTATTGAATTAAACGAGTCATTCTGACTTAATTAAGTACTATGACGCCACCGTAAGACGCCGCAGTTGATATCTAATAAGTATATTAAATCGGTAAATTACAGTATATAACAAACACAAAATAAAAAACTAGAAACTAAAAAAAGTGAGAGGTGTCAAGGGACACCCGGATGGAACGAAGTTCCTATCGATTAATTAGTGAAGGAATTGTAATTTGTAAACATAACAGAGTGTTTATACATACATAAGCCTTTATTATTGTCTGTATAAAATCTATACTTACCTAACTCTATCAGCAATATCCGGAACTTGTGCACAAACACTGTCAGGATACATTATTGTTTTTATTTTCTATTATTTTATTATCTATTATGTACAAAAAACCTGTATAAACTTAACAAAGTCGCGACACTACACTATCAAAGCAAAATAGAAAAAAGTAAATCCAAAATCACTTGAATATTTTCAACAGTTCGTTTCTTTTAACAAAAGTGTCCATTTATACAATACCAGAGGTTTAGATGACATACATCTACCTAGAATTACTTTTTATTTTAATTTAATTTAAAACAGGAATTAACAATTTAATACAAAATTTTAAAATTAAAATATTTGACAGTAACTGACAGTTAAGGTAATTTGACGTACCTAACTAGTCAAGTTACGAACTATTTTTAAAATGTTTATGAATTTATTAATTTATAAAAACAGGATGAAATATAATACTATTAATAGGTAATTATTTTTTTTCTACAGTATTTTCTTTTTAATGTACATTTTCTTTTAATTTAAAATAGTGTCTTTTTAATTGTAATATAGCTATCTATGAGAGAGAGAGAGAGAGAAAGAGTTTTTTATTTTTTGGTCTATGAGACAGACAGACAGAGAAACATGCGTGTGTCGTGTCGTGACAACTTTTGGTCTGAATTTTTTTCGGCTAGCCTCTAGCCTCAGTCGTAATTGGTCTTAACGCCAGAAAGGGAACTTCGTTCCAACAAGAAAATATAATAAAAACGACAAAACACAAAAAAATGACAAAATCGTTAAAATTTGAACGAAAAATGAGATAAGGACTTTACTGTTAGACGGTACGAAGTTCGCTGGATCAGATAGTTCATAATAAATCTGTTTTTTACTAGCTTCTGTAAAACTCTTGGCTTCTAAAAGTTTAATATTTCGCTAATACAACTTCAATCTGCTAGTTAAAATATTTGTTTATCAAAATAACTCCCACTTCTGGATTTATTATCCCACTATAGTTACTAAAAAAAAACTTTATGACCCAATCGAAAGCTCATATATTTGTTTTAGCGAATGTACAACATGCAATTCAGGGATGAGCGGGAGAAGCGTAAGGGCGGAGATAAACCTAAATAAGTTTACCTTTAGGGGACGGTATGGACAGGCGCCAAAGCATCTCGACGGCATCCCGACGCGCCCCGATGCTAGTTCCTTTAGGCCTTTTCACCTCCAGTTCAGTTCTGTGAGTGTCGTCGTGCCGACTGGAAGCGCTTTTCCGCTTTTGGCTCAAAAAGCATCATGCTGTCCAGGAAAAACACGAGTTTAATTAACATGTGAGTGAAACTTTTACATTTCATCTTTACTTATTGGATTATATTCTAATATAATTGAAAAAATTTTAACAGTAGATATATAATTCAGCCCAGAATTTTTATAAACAGGTCTTAAACTAAGATTTGTTTATCAGAGATTTATTTGTTTTTCTTTAATTGATACAAGTATATGATTAAACTACAAACCTTTACAAGTTTCAGTAATTATAATTCCTAGTCAAGATATTTAAGAAAATACTTTGCCCAGAGCGAAATTAAAATTCTTTATAATACCTATATCCATTTTTTTAAATAAAATTGGTTTTAAAAAACAAGTTTTAACCAGTATCTTCTAAAATAAAAAGTTTTACAATCCTAAAACATTTTGTTTGACAAAATAAGCAAAATTATATCTATAAATATGTTGTATATTATCTGGTATTTATTTAATTTCGGTTTGATGTATTCTTCGGTACACGTCTTAAAGTCAATTCAAATCAAATCAAATCTGTATTAATGACAAATGCCAATTTCAATAAAAATCAAAAAAATACAGATAAATAAAACATAGAACCACAAAGCAAAATAAAGATTTTAGGTAAATTTAAATAAATCAAGACCAATAAAAAAATCATCGGAGTTTGTTTGAGTAATTTAATTAATAAGCAAGAATAAGACAAATTTAGTACCTATGTCATCTAGTCCTGACAAATATTTATTAGTAAAAATATTATTATGTTGAAAAGTTTTGAAAACAAAAATGAATTTTTTAATGAAATTAGTTTTTTTATTCAATATAAGATCCCTTTGATTGAAGACACTAATTCCAATGATTCTCCAGTAATTTTATACCATCTCTGCAATGATTTTCCGGAACCCCTGTAAAATAGTGTTCCACGGCGGCAATAGCTTCTTCATTCGACGAACAACGCTTTCCACGAAGGAATTGATTCAAGTTTGTGAAGAGGTAATAGTCGGACGGAGCCAAATCGCATGAATACGGTGGGTTTCAAGCCATTCGTACTTAAATTTTTCGGTTTAGCCATCGCTAACAAACTTGTGTGAACAAGAGCATTGATTTAATGGAAAATAATAATTTTCTTCTATAAACCGGGTCTTTTTTTACGATTTTTATTTTTAAATGCTGGTACCAAAAAGGTTGCAATAATATTCAGAATTAATCAATCAACAAAACCCCTGATGCATCCAAAAAACTGAAGTTATAACCATTTTTGCTAATCGTTCTGACTTCACCTGTTTTGGACCTAAAAAACCATCGTCAGTAAACTGGAAATGTTCCTGTTTTAGTTTAGGATCCTGACGGTAAATCCAAGTCTCGTGCATAGTTATAAAAAAAAGACGCTTAAAACGCTCCAAATTACGCTGAGAAAATTGTTTTCAATTCAGTTTTTGTTGAATTGTTAACGTATGTGGCACTAACATTTCGAACAACTTTTTATATGTAATTCTTCGTGATAAATATGAAGTATACGTTTATCTGAGATATCTATGGTATCAGCAATTTCCCGCTTTGTCAAACTTGGATCTTTACAAATAATATCATAGACTTGCTCAATGATTTCTGTTGCTGTTACACTTTTTGGACGTCCACTACGTAGTTCGTCTCCGACACTTGTACAACCACGTGAAAAATCTAAAAGCCATTGATCCACAGTTGGAAATGATGTAACAAAGTTCTTTAACACTTTTAGCATTTTTGTATGAATTTCTGTTTCTGTTAAACCTTCTAAAAAAAAGAATTTTGTCATTGTACGATATGCGGTTTATTCCATCTTAACAAATCACGTCAACTTTAAATGGTTTGTAAACAAAGAATCAATTGGCAAATCAAAATAAATTTTTCTGTGTATTCAAATGAAATATGAAATAGGAAAATTGCATATAAATTTTTATACTTGGTTAATATTTGTCGCTCCCTTTAACAAGCTCAATAAACAAAAAATCGCAAGTATAGGACTAATAAGGACATAGAAACGTAGCTCTGGCAGTATATATAACTTTGATCTTATTTTATCTAAAAGTAAATTCCAGCTGTGCTGAACCAAACAATATAATTAATCAAAGTCATTGTAAGAAGTAAGAAAGTGTCATCTAATTCATACATATGCATTATGTACACTAGTTTAGGAAACCGTTAAAATTTTACCGTTGAGGTTATCCAATCTATTACTTGGTTAATAGGTGTCACTTTCAAAACTTTTCAACCAACCGCATGTTCTGTGGTGCATGTCTTAAATTCGTGTATCTTTGACAATTGTCGCACACACTATCCTTCGTTTTTCAAACCTTTTCATTTTGTCACGAATTCAGTATGAACTATTACTTAGAAAGCACAGAAAATTGTTTCATTATATTACACCAGCTATTAAGGTTTTTATAAACAGTTTTAAGAAGAACCCACTAAACTTTAATCTCAAAATTATTTTTAGCTAAAACATTAACAAAAAGTAACATTCATTATTATTTTTACAGTGTAATTTAGCTTTTTTGACGACTAAGTTATCGCATGATTCGAAATAAGTACACAGTGATTTTTTTCCATATACTATTTAAAAACTAATCATCAAACTTTTTAAAAAGGGCACCATATTAATTTTATTGTTACAAATCATAAATTGTTTGTAAAAAAAATTTGTAGTGCAAACTATATTTTCTGGTATTACGGAACTTAAACTAAATAATATGATAAAAAGTTACAAATGAAAATCAATCTATAATAATTTTATTTCCCAAATAAATAACCAAAAAATAATAGTTAAAGTATAAAACATAATAAAAATAATCTAGGTATTTAAACCGTAACTGTTACTGACAAATAGTTTTCCCGCAACTGCTATTGACGGGTCACTCTGACCCGTCTGACTGACCGGTTTTAAAATATTAAAATGAAAGAAAAAAGCATTAACCAAAACTTTTATTTGATATCAAAAACATTATTTATATAATATAGAACAAGGGTAGTACAAAAAAAAACTTTTTATTTACAATTTGGGCACACTTTCAAAGCACATTGCAAACAGATAGGTAATTTGCACACAATACAACATGTATTTGTTTTCCTATCTTTTTTTCCAGGACAAATTGAGCACCTTTTTCTTTTTGATAAATTTTGGGTTGGCGGTTGTGTAGGTGTATCCTCCATATCTACTCCAAGAATATCGGCGGCGAGGCAACGAAGTTTCCGGGGAACTTTTTGGTTGTAAAGTCTTTGCTTCATATGTGGAGTATAAAGTGCAATGCCTAGTTGCTTCAGAAAGTTGTAGCGAGTTATTTCCTCTCCACGTGAAAACTGATATATTATACGACTATTTACACCAGACACATTCAAAATACAGTGAAAAATTGCCATTGGCCATCGACGGGTTCGCCGAGAAGTGGAATACGTTGCACATTTTTCGTCTAACGCATCTACACCTGCTTTAGTGCTGTTATAGAACATAATTATTTCGGGTTTCTCTGTACTTCCATCAATAGTGCTGTCGTGATGCATTGAAGATATTAGGACAACAGATTTTCCTTTCTTCGGGACGTAAGATACTATGGTTTTGTAAGATGTAAATCCGAAGTTTGAAGATTTGACAGGCCTTTTTCTGTCCGGTAGAAATTCTGGAGGGATCATTCTTTTATTTTTTTTTCACTGTACCTACATAGGTAATTCCTTGTTTTTTTAACTCATTAGTCAACTCCATTGATGTGTACCAATTATCTGCAGTAAAATTTCGGTTGGATTTCTCAATTGGTCTCTTTGGCCCATTTTGTGGAATCTTTTCCGTACCAAGCTGACTTTGACATGTTGAAAGTGACTTTTGGTTACTCGAAGTATTTTCAATTTCGACGTCACTAGACGAGGTATTTTCTTGGACAGCTTCAATCTCAAATTCACTATCCGTATCTCGTTCACTGTAAATTTCTTCGTCAACTTCGTCGTTATCACTTTCGCCTGCATGATCAAATAATGTTTGTGCGGCTTGTGATCCATTTTCTACTGTTTGGAGAGTTTCTTCCGCCTCATTCACATCTTCCAACTCTTCCCAAAACTCTTCGCTAGCTAGAATGTCTTTCAGCTCCGCTGAAGTTAGCTGCTTGCCTGTAGAAGCCATTTTATCCAGAAAAAATAAGTCTATCAGTAAAATAACATATTTGAATTTAAATCTAAAAATGGCCTAAACAATTAACAAAAGTTTACACCACAAGTAATAGCAAAAATGAGTACATACCTGTGTAATGAGATAACACCTTGTTTACGTAAGTACTACAGACGGGTCACGGAGACCCAACTACGTAATTATTTCGAATTTGGCAAAATCAAGAAAACCGCCTGCCACGTCTCCAAGAGAAGCACTAACTAATAGGAGAATAACTGGACGTACAGCTCCCCCACCACCAAGGTTACATAGGTAATGCGTATTAAAACTAACGCCGGGTCACACAGACCCCGTCGGTAGCAGTTACGGGTTAATATTTGGGTCAATTAAAGAGAAAGTAAGTTAATTGTATTTTAACATATGTAACTTCCTTAATTTATACATTCTGAATTAGTTAGTGAAATACGCGACTTTGAAGATAAAAAAATTTCACTCAGAACTCGTATCAATAAAGCTGTTTTGAAACTTTGTAAATAAGAGTCAGAATTGGCCCAAGTTGGGTACCCAGGGGTTTTAAGGTCGCTGATCAAGATTATAATGTTCAAATTGACCACCCGAGCACCTGGAGCTCAGGAGCGTCGACGGACGTCATCCCCGGGAACTATCCCGAGCTTCATGCGAGAAAGGAGAGAAACTCGACACCCGGTTTTTTTTTGGCTCGCTGAATTCAAATATGGTACCGACGTACAGCTCACGAACACCTGGTGCGCCCTAACCTGGCTCTGAACGTCATCCTAGAGGTTTTTCCAGACACAATTGAAAAAGACGAACCGACTATCGTTACGGGGGGTTTCTTGGGGCGCTGAAATTAAATATGACTTCAGCGTACACGGCACGGACACCTGGCGCTGAACATTCCTCGCGTTTTTTGCAGAGACAATACGAACCGAAAATCGTCTCATAATTTCATACATTCATTCATGTGTAACTTTCCCCTGGGGCTCAGGAAAAAGGTGATCCAGTCCTGGAAAAATGACGAGAATAATCTCCGGCTAGACCTCCGAACTTTGCCATGCAGCCTTTCACTTTTCTCCCAACGCCTAAAACGCTTTTGTGTAAGTATATAAGTATACACAGATACTTTCCCCTAACTCCAGGCTCTGCCCAACAACACGTAGAACGTGTCTGGAAACCCTCGGGGATGACGTCCAGAGTCAGGTTAGGGCGCACCAGGTGTCCGTGGGTGTTTGCTGCTGCTATATTTGACTTCAGCGCCCCAAAAAACCTCCCGTAACGATTGTCGGTACCTATTTTTCAGTTATGTCTGGGAAAACCTCGGGGATAACTTTCAGAGCTATGTTGGAGCGCTCCAGGTGTTTGGTAAGTCGTTTTCCACATGAAATTCGGATTCAGCGTACACAAAATGCCCCCATAATGATTTTTGGTCCGTTTTTATCGCTATTTCCAGGAAACTTCTTGAAGATGACGTCCGCATACAGGTTAGGGCGCACCAGGTGTCTGTAGGGTATTCGCCGGTGCTATATTTGAATTCAGTGACACAATAAAATAATAATAATAATAATCAATTAATACTAATAAAAATCAATCGTTAAAAGAAAATTCGTCAGAAGAAGAATCAATATTTGTTGGAATTAGAATTTGATTTAACAATGGAAAAACGTGATATTCAGATTCTTTAAGTATTGCATGGGATACCTATTTTTCCCAATTTTCTTGTTAGACGAATGGTATAACTGAACGTATATTATTAAGAATCATTGAGGTACTTTTTAAGATTGGATTGTATATCCCTCCGTTCGACGGTCACGAAATTTGAAATATGGAATCCCATGTCATTAGAAAGAAACCCTATCAGTTTTGGTTTAAATCTTGTAATCTCTACGGTAAAATTTTAACGGTTTTCCGAAACTCGAGTATATAATGCATATTTTCTTTGCCTTTGTGCGCCCTATAACTCTTGAACGAAAGGTCACTGGTTTATAAAATTTGGTATATCAAATTTGGTATATCAAAATTCCTATATCATAGAAAAGACTTCTTTTTGGTCCAAATCCGCATTTTAATAAAATATTTTTTAATAATAGGGTACCGGACAGTAATCGAAAAAAAATCTAAGATGTGTTTTAAAATAAAGTTTGTTATACAACAATATCACTCAATAAAGATTTTTAAGAAATAACAATGATTTATATTTTTAAATCAATAAATAAAGTTGCGTAAATTATCTGTGACGTGTAAGAACCCAAACGCCAATCACAGTGCGTAACGTCATATGGAGGGAGTCGTAAGTAAACAACACTGCTTTGTATGTTATTTCGCGTTTTTCTACGATTTATTTGCATTTGTCTAAAAGTATTTATTTGTAATTAGTTACGAATTGAAGGACTATAGTCATAACAGAACTTTAGTTATACATTATATCTCTAGTATAAGTGAATTTTGGAAAAAAATTATATTTCCTATTTTATATGAAAGCACTAAATAAAATAATTATACACAATTTGTCAATGGTTTTATTTATTAGCATTCTCAATATAAAGTAAAATAAAATGTATATAAAAGATATAATTAAGTTTAAATATTCTCTATAGCTTCTTTGGCAGCTAAAACACAAATACAAGATTGTTTATGCACACGTAAAACATTCTAAGTAAGACATAACCTATAACACCTACATTACATACACACTAAAAATAATTATTTGTATTAAGTGCTGTGTAATACCACTCTAGGTACAGTACTTACATCAAAGTGATCTTCACAAAAGTAAACTGCTGAAGTAACAGACATTCCATCGCACTTTCGTCTTGCTAGGTCTAACAATTTCTTTCGTATGTCTGGTTTTCGAGGTACATCAATAAAAATTTTATTTGGAGTAGGTAGTTACTGATGTATTTCCATATCAAGGTACAACACACCAACGATATCTTTTTCGGTCCTTGATGATTAAGAAACACAAAATACTTAATTTACCCAAGCACTGATCACTTGTAATATGGCTCGTAGTTTGTTTACCTCCATATGACGTAACGCGATCTGAATTGACATGAAGTGCTGTTTTCGCGGCAATTTTAAATAAATTATGTTTTTAACGTTTTCAAGTACTCTAGAGGATTTATTTAATTAAAATATTATTTTTTATGGCTATATATATGAATAAAGATTATTTTTAAACACTATTTGAAAAGTTGTCCGGTTCCCTATTGAGAATTATATTGATCATAGTTTCGTTATTTATGGAAAATGATTTATAACGTAGGATTTTTATTTTCTTTATAAAAATTGTAAATTGTACGTCGAATAAAATCGTTGGAAAAATTATCTATCATCGCTAAGTTTTGTGGACCTTTTTTCCTTTTGATACTATGATCAATATTATCTTCTTATTTAATGACAAAATAAATTGTGAAATGTGCAATTTTTGTTAATTCTGAAATACGATTAAAATAATAATTTTCTGATTGTTGAGAATTTTCTTTTTTAAGCCAAGTTAATTAGATGGATAGATAGTTGACTGTTAGCCTGTATCACTGCGACTTTTACAGCTTTACAGATCTATTGTAAACAGTGTAAACACCCATCATCTCTGACATCGGCCTCTCCACGTAACTTGGAGCAGCTGGTTTTTCTCCTTCCAGTATCATATACTGCATCCTTGCAAGGCCTTTACGCTCACATAGGACATGAAGTGCGGTTTCTTCTTCCTCTTGGCAGTATCGACAGATGTCTTCATCTGCTAAGTTCAGCTGACTTATGTGTTTAATAAGCCGTTTCGCCTTTGTGATACTAGCTCTGCAGTAAATAAATTAAGCCGAGTGTGATTTTATGAAGACTAGCTTTTTGCTTGCCTGGTGATTTTTTACACCAATCCTGGGCCTTCTCTAGACTCTATTTCTCAAGGGCTGTCTTTCTGGAGATGTTATCAATCCCGCTAAACGGTTCCGAGCCAATCATTGACATATTAGCTCCCGCTTGAGCCAAATCATCAGCCTTCTCATTGCCTCGAAACCCTTAGTGCCCTGGTACCCATACCATTGTCAGAGAATTCCAACTTGCGGCTTGTGTCAGGGCCCTAACGCAGTCCCACTGCAGCTGAGAGCTTATTTGTGGCCAGACTATCTATTGCCTTTAGAGCTGCTTGACTTTCCCGTTATACTCTGACTTACGATCTCTAATGCAATGTATTATAGACTTAGTTGAAACTGTATTCTGTGTATTTATATACCCGACCCTGTATCTTTCTCAGTCTTTGACCTATCGATATGTCAAATTGACTCCCATTGAATTGGGGGACCATTGTTCCATGAATGACCTTTTAGTAATTTAACTCAAAAGCTTTTTGCAAAGTTTTACCTGGAGACTATCCTGTCCTGGGGCATACTCATTATTTAATCCGCCTTAACCCTATTATATAACTGTGCTTGCTTTTCCCTCTTAATAAAGTAATGGGAACCTGGTGTTGTAACAGTCTGTGAGCCATTTCCATAGCCTCGCCGTCTATACAGATAAGCAACGGTGGAAAGTTGAGCAGAACCTGTAATGCGTCCGTTGGGGTGGTCCATATGGTCCCTGTGGCATTTAGGCATGCTTGCCTTTGATTGCTTCCTAGTTGTCCGGTCGCCTCAGACTGTTGCGTTCTATTCCACCACACTTTAGAACCATAGGTTAACACTGGTCTAATAACCTGTGTGTACAACCAGAGGTTTATTTAGGGGTTCAGGTCCCAGTTCACACCACACAATTATCCACACCTACCAAGGACTTTTGAAGCTCTGTGTATGACCTTTGGATGTGCTGCTTCCATGATAGCCTCTGGCTTTCTTATTAATCTTGATGGATATGTCAAATTTGTCAAGGGTCGTTTTTTTAAAACTGAAAATGCCTAACAAAAATGAAAATATTTTTTTTTTTAAGTTTCTTAGCTTTCGACAACCAGATCGGTTGTCGAAAGCTAATTTGCTTGGGATAAACTTTAACAAGCTCAATAAAAAAGAATCGCATTCAAACGACTAATAAGGACATAGAAACGTAGCTCTGGCAGTATATATAACTTTGATCTTATTTTATCTAAAAGTAAGTTCCAGCTGTGCTAAACCAAACAATATAATTAATCAAAGTTATTGTAATAAGTAAGAAAGTGTCATCAAATTCATACTGTTATAGCGCACACAAACGAAGAAAAATATAAAAAATATTTACGCGTTTAGGAAAACCGTTAAAATTTTACCGATAGTGTAACACGATCTAAACCAAAATTAATATTATTCTTTTTTATGATATTAGCATTCTATATACCAAATTTTATAACCCTGTAAAAACTCAATTGGTAAAACTTTTAATAATTTTACACAATTTAGAATTTTGTACGAGTGCCTATATAATTTTAAAGAAAAAAAGTTATTATAATTTTCGCCAATCGTTAAATGCACTTTAACTTCTTTTAAAATCCACCTTTTAAATTCTCACAAATAAAAGTAAAAGTCATGTTACTTCAAATTTATATTACAGATTCGTATAAGTCAGTATATCTATATTATTTGGTATAATACGATTTATAAAACTAAAATTATGTTGGCAAGGGTAAATAAACGATTTAATTTTTATTGCAGCAGGATTTTCGTTAATTTCCGTCATTATACCAGTTCCTTATTCCATTCTTTATAGCTTATATTATTAAACTTTAAGAAAGTTTAATTAAAATAGATAGAAGGTTAATTATAAATCACAATCAAATTAAAAGAGTTTAAAAGTTATCTCTAAATATGTTTTTCAAATAATTTTGTTTTCCCTAATCACTAAAATTGTTATTCTGCTTTAAAAACAAAAAAGTTTAAACAAATTTTTTGACAATTATAATAATATTCTTTGCCCACGACTGTTATATAAAACGTTCTTTATACACTTGTTTTTCGAAGAACCTATTATTCACTAGTGAATGATTTTTTTTTCTATTTTTTCCAATTTTTGCGATCTTTTTTTTTGGATTTTCAACTATTTTTTACAATTGTAAGCAATTTTTTTCGATTTTCATCAGTGATTATGATTTTTGACAGTTTTTGTCAATTTTTTAAAATTGTCCAGAATTTCTTACAATTTTTTCAATTTTTCATGTTTTTCAAGATTTCTTTGGACATTTTTTTAATATTTTCACCAATTTTCCAAAGGTATTAAAAATTTCTTATAATTTTCAACAATTTTTCACGGTTGTTAACATAATTTTTGACATTTTTTACCATTTTAAACAATTATTGAAGACGCTCACATTTATTTAGAATTTTCATCAACTTCTTACGATTTTCAACGTTTTTTCAAGATTTTTAACATAGTTTATTCTCAGTTTTTATTATTATATCAGGCTTTACAAATAGTTTTTTAGGATTTTCGTAAATTTTTCATGATTGTCATTTTTTTACAATTTACAACATTTTTTTATAATTTCTGATAATTTTTCAAGGTTGTCACAAATTTCTTAAAATTATTCACGTTTTTCAAGATTTCTTTATAAACTTCGACATTTTTTTACCATTTTCAAATTTTTTTAAATTTTACAATTTTTCACGATTTTCAACAACTTTTTACGATTTTTAACGTTTTCAAAATTGTCAACATTTTTTTTACAATTTTTAACATCTTATCAGTAGGAGTTTGCATAATTTTATTATAGAAAACGGAGTAGTTTATAAGTATGTATGCATCCCCTTATTTGCATCTTTACGGTGTGAATTCTAATAAACCATAATACATGTGTTAAGTCTAAATTTTAATTTTTTTAAAAGTCGGTACCGATTTAAAGATTTTTCCATACGAACTTTCAAACTCTATTTTACCCTTTTTCAAAATCTTTTCTAAGAGGGTGTTCACATTATGAAAATAAAAATCTGTATAAATTTCACGTTTCTAGCATCAGCGGTTAAGGCTGTGTGTGCGACTATACCTCGGTCAGTGGGAACTCCTTCTATATTAAGTGCGCCACTTTCCAGTGGCTTTATGGCACTTAAGTAAGTATAGCTTGTTTAAATTTATGTGACATTAACTGCGCTACCTTACGATGGCGGTATTTTACTTAGTTCGTAAAATTATTTTTTTGGCTTTTTTCCCGTATTTTTTTTCCTTTTTTTACAACTTATCATTTTATTTTAGTTTCTCACAACCTATATGTTGAATAATCTAGAAAACAAAACACAGTGCCATCTGCCTTTTGTTTATCCAAAACATTAGGAATTCGTAGAACTAAATAATAAAGGTCACTTAGGCATTATTGGCACATGGCTTTGGAAATACACAGATAAGTAAACAATATTAAAAAAAAACATTTTATATTTATGCAAATAGTAAATCTAGATCATTCTCAAATCCATTTGAACACATACAAAAAATTTCATGAAATTCTGTCCAGCCAGTTAGAAGGAGTTCAATGATATACACAGGTACGAAAGAAATGTATATGTATGAGGGTCAGTTGAAAAGTAATGCCTCCTACACTGTAGAATCCGTTCTAATTGAGATAAATGAATGAAACAAGTTTTAGAATGTAGAAAAAAGCATACTGAACAAAATACCATAGTTATTTTTCAACATAGTCACCGTTATGATCGATACGTTTTTGTAAACGTAAAATCCATTTTTCGAATGCGTTGACGAAAAATTCCTCGGATCTACTCCTCAACTATTTCCCTACAATTTACTCAACTTTTTCATTCGAAGTGAAGTGACGTCTCTTAAGGTCTTCTGTTATCTTAGGGAACAAATAAAAATCCGAGGGGGCCAAATCGGAGCTATACGGTATAATCTCGAAATGCGGTACAATCTCGAAGTTCAGACGCTCGAATTTGGCATTGGTTTGTGGCATCATTAACCGCTATTTTGGGACGCCCTGAACGCGTTTTTTTCAAGATTGCTAACATTACACGTCTTGCCAGCTTAGCAGCATTCACCTACCGATGAACATTTCTCACATCAATCGTTTTATCCCCGTAAACCTTCTTTAAACTCGTAAAAATCTCCTTCGGTGTACAATCTACAGCTGACAAAATCTCGATCACAACGCGCTGCTTCAACCGAACGCACTTATCCGTTTCCATGGCAACCAAACAGGAACGCGCTAACGGATCTCAACGAAATTTTGAACACTACTACAAAACATTTTAGGCTTTTGAATGAAACAAACTGCATCCCTCTACCCCCCTCTCAAATTATAGGGCATTACTTTTTAACTCACCCTCGTATATAAAGATAAATTTTAATAAATTATAATACCTTTCGTTCCTAGACATTTTCTAGACACGTTATTTCTATAAAAAGGGGTATCATCGTACGTATAATTAAAATTATTTTTAATTAAAAGTCTACAAAGCCTAACGATTCGTTCTAGCACCAAATTAACATACAACCTTCAGCTGGTTAAAGTTTCAGCATAATAGCTCACAGAACCTAACAGTTCTTCCTTGATATCTTGCAACCTGTAAATTCGCTCGTGTTCTTTGTGCTTTAAGAACCCGAATTCAAAGATCCTTTAATCTTAGACCTATTCTGGATTCATTCAAAAATGAATATGTGGCGGTCCTGTGTATGTTTTGGATAGAGAATTCTTCACCCAGTACGCATGCTGGTCAACCACCGCGCTCACGAGATGCTCGAGTACGTGGATAATATATATACATAAATATAATAAAACTGTAAAAAATCTGATTGTTGTCCGGCTTAAATGCTAAAAATTACTGGATGGATCATTTTTTTAGTATATCTCTTAGTCCTCGGCAACATGTAGATATAATTTATAATTCATAATATTTTGTAATAATTTAAAAATTATTGTTTAGTTCTATAAATCCCTAAAAAATGGGAATATAAGTTATTAGATCAAAAAAATCTATACCATCGTTTAACATCTCGGTTGCGGAAAATTTTGGTAGATGGCGTTATATTGCGAGTTGTAAATAATACAGCTAGATTATTTGGATTTGTCTTTGTATATTAAGTATTTAAATATTATTTTCTAATAACTGTTAAAAGTCTTGAAAAACTCGAAAGAAATCGTGAAAAATAAACGAAAATACTGAAAAAATGTTGATAATCCAAAAAGATTGTAAGGAATCGTGAAGAGAATGTTGAAAATCGTAAAAATTGTTAGTAATCATAAAATTTGTTAAAAATATCTTAAAAATTGTTAGCAATCGTTAAAAATGGTTGATAGGTAATGGTTAAAAATTTTTGAAAATCATATAGAAAACTTAAAAACGTAACATACTGTTAAGAATTTTAAAAAATGTACCAAATGTTTAAAAGAAAAGTTAAAATTCATGAAATATTGTTGGAAATCCTTAAAAATTGTTAAAAATCGTGAGAAAGTTTTTTGATAATCTTTAAACAACTGTTGAAAATCGTGAAATATTGAGAATCGTAAAAAATTCTTGACAAATTAAAAAAAAATTGTTGAAAATGATCAAAAAATGTCGAAAATCATTTTAAAAATTGTAAAATTCAACTGGAATTATTTTGTTAAAAATGAACTATATTACATAATTTTTTTATCCAAATCCACCTATACATATATCATTAGTTAAAAAATATCCTAATTTAGCAACGCGGGATTGTGTCAAAACGAGCAGAAAAAGAAGGCAAAGAAGGGAAAACGTAATTCCCGTTTCATCTGAAATCTAGGTGGAAGTCGAAAAGTGCCGGTAAATAAATTCGTTTCGCACAAAGTCAATCAAAATCAGGGAGCATCCGACCCTTTACGTCGTTAAACAAATTAAATGTTATTTTTACCAATTATGAGGGTCTTCTTTCGTGAAATTCGAAGGAGAGAGTTGCGTTGTAGCAAATGTTGTGTCAATACATATGATGTAAAATTTGAATTACAAACTTAAAGTTTTGAGAGAAATATGACATGCTGTAATAAGGTAGAATTTATTACATTGTAACGTTAAACCGTCGTAAAAGGTGTTATTTTTTTAGCTAGCTCAACAAAGTCGTATGTTATTCCAAATATTTATTTAAAGGGTGCCAAAGTACAAACGTTCAAAGATCTATTCTTGTAAATTTCGACGATTTTACTACGTACGATGATGCAAAAAAGTCGTGAAAAAACGACCTCATGTAAAAAAATCAGATGATGTGTCATGAAATCAATAAAAAAAATGATAGAATTGTATGAATTTGGCTCTAAGTTAAGTCCGCATCCACCGTATTCTTTAGATCTGACTCCCAGTGACATTTTTTTTTATTTTTGTACCTTAAGAAAATGCTCGCTGAAAAGAAATTAAGCGCCGATAAAGAAGTAATTACCGAAACCGAAACTAAAGACAAATCGGTGCTGTAAAAATACTATCGGAAAACTGTAACCGTTTTAATTGTCATGTCACTTCCCAGTCTGATCCTCCCGCCTCCCATTGATTCCAGTCTAAAATTAATTTTTTTTCTTAGATCCTATTTTTAAACTGTTTCTAGTCTTATTTCCTATTTTGATTACATTTAGTTTTCCATAATCTATTTATTGGTCTGTATACTTCTTGTTAACTATTTTCTTTCCTGCTTTTTAACTCGATGTACTTCTGTCTACATTTAGCTAGATTATGGACCGATTACAAAATATAAAACTAATTCTTTTATGCATTGCTTTAAATCCATAAACCTACCCTCTCTGTTAGGCCCATTGTCTCTTTAATAGCAGCTCCCACTTAAAAACTGGCTTCTGTTCTTACTGACATTCTAACCAAGTCTTATGACTTTAATAATAAATATTATGTTGGGAACTCTTTTGAAGTATTCAATAATTTGAATAGATTTCAATTACTAGATGGTTTCGTTTTAGCTAGTTTGGATGTATTCTCTCTGTTCAGTAATATATGCGTAGACATTTGTCTAAAATCCATAAAAAAGAGATGGCATGTCATTGAGGACAACTGCAAAATTAAAAATGAAAAATATCCTAGATCTGATAACCTTCCTTTTTGACAGTACCTTTTTCACTTTCAATAACCAATTATACAAACAACTTTTTGAAAGTCCTATGGGTGCTATAATAAGCTCCATTGTAGCAGCATATGTAATGGATGACGTGTTGTTCACGATTAATCAAGTACTTTCTTTTAGATTGATTTTCATCAAAAAATATGTTAAAAACATGTTCTAGCACTTCCTAACTGCGATGAGATCTCAGAGATATTCAACTCTTATAATACACACATTCAATTTACATTAGAGAGGAGAAGACGCCAACTTGACGAGAGATCAAGGAAACTTGATACTTGTGGATTGGTACAGAAAATCGATCGTATCTGGTAGATTTATGAATTTTAATCCATACCATAAACTCTTTATGAAGATAAAACTTGTTAAACAAATGAAAGCTTTAGTTCTCAAATTATCTAATGAAATTTTTTACCAAAACAATCTAAGAATTCTGTAGAACCTTTTCACTGACAACTCTTACCCATCCTCATTACTAAGAAAAATTTTGTTTAACACTTATCCCCATAACATTCAAAATTGATCGTTTGTTGATAATGTCAGTAACTTACCTTTTGCAGATGTGAATAATGACAAACAACTTATGTTTTTTGCTTCATTACCATTTATTAAGGGTCTAACACCAAAACTATCTAGAATCTTAAATTCATATTTAAATGTAAAAATAGCAAACAAAACAACATACTCTATTTTCTCTATACTTAAGGATAGGACCCCAAAATAACTATCTTTCAATGTGGTGTATTCCATTTCTTGTTGTCAATGTGACCAGAAATATATTGGTCAAACTTACAGATTCATTAAGGAAAGAATTAGCCTTCATAAAAGTGATGTAAAACACCACCCTGAACGTTGTTTCTTAGCTAAACATAATTCTATTCTCTCCACTTGTAACCTTGTAACAACTACCTACAAAAAAACGACTTTTCTTAGAGATGATACATATTTTATAAGAACCTAATAGCATTAACAAACGGACTGATATACAATCTATCTCAGTGAAATTAATAGTTTCTTATTATATTTAGATCATAACCACCTACCCCATAAAATTAGTTCTATCTCTTTAGCAGAATTAATTCATATTTAAAAAAAGTCTACACCCATGTTCATCTCTAATCATAAAATCTGAATCCCCTACGACCCAAGTAGGTAATAATAAACTAAATCCATTTAAAACCCATAATATTATTTATTTCGTCAAAATATTTACAAATTAACCTAACTTTCGCTTTTCCTCTCAATTTTCTGGTTCCACAAAAATAATCTTCAGTGCAAGTTCGCCTGTACCTATTAAGCTCACAACAACAAATCAATATTATTGACTACACTATCTCTTGGCTTTATTCTTCTTTTTTCCCCCTAAAAAACAAATTAGTAACGTCTCTTTTTTTTCGATCCAACATGGCGATGGTATCCTAGCTTAAAATCGGTTTTTCGCAGGTTGTGAGTTTTCCCAATGGAATTTTCTTCTGGGAAGTTTTGCTAAAAGTTTCAACTACAGATCTTGGTCTGACACACTATGGTGATTGTTGTTCATATTTTATTCTCATCAAACTGATGTCCTTCAAATTCCATCGTTGGCTTCATCCTCAGAAGAGTAAGTATCATCAGAACAAAATAAGTTATTGTTTTAACTAATTTGTAACAATTGTAGTAACTTCCTGAATTTAACAAAATATTGGAGTATTAAATCTTAAAGAGTAAACTTCGCCTAATTTTGCTAGATACCCACTATTTACCTTACTGTGTCCTAACTATATATATATATATATATATATATATATATATATATATATATATATATATATATATATATATACAGGATGTCCAGGAACTTAATGCCAAAAATTCGGGAGCAAATAGAAGAGGTCAAAATAATGTTAGAAGTTCAAATAAATTTTTGTCATACGAGCCTTCGTATCCGAGTTATAGACCTCTAAAGTTTCGAAATAATAACCTTTGTTTTGTCATAATTTCTAAACTATACATTGGAATACTATAAAATTCCAGTGACGGATTGCATACATCCATGTCCTGTGTTTGACGGTATAAATAAATCTACATTACGTACAGATAAGCAGAGACGGCTTGTGCCCATTGGTTAATAATCCGTAATTTTAATAGGGACCATCTGAATAATATTTAAATTTCAAAAATACATTTTCCAATCCATTTACTAATGAAAATGTACTCTTGTTTGAACTCGATAAAATTAAGGGTTTAGGAGAAATTTGAACTTTTAGATCTGATCGCCATATTTTGTAAAGACAGACATTCTGAAGAGAACTATCAATAAATATCACAACTTATAATTAAAAATTCCTTAAGATAGTATTTAAACTCAATAAAACAATTGCTTTGCAGTTTTAGTTTTAGTTCAAGCGTTTAAAGTGGGACTTAAGCCATGGGACTGGCTTAAGAAAAAGTAACTCGGAAACGAAGGCTCGTATGACAAAAATTTATTTGAACTTCTAACATTATTTTGACCTCTTCTATTTGCTCCCGAATTTTTGGCATTAAGTTCCTGGACACCCTGTATATATATATATATATATATATATATATATATATATATATATAAAGATTAATATATTAATAAGATTAAAAAAAACGTAGCTCAACAGTTCGATAAAAAATTTCTGTGACAAATTTACTACCCAATAAAATTATAATAACTAATTAACAAAACAAATAAAAAGATATTCTGTACACTTACTTTTAAGATTTTTTTTATGTTTTGAGATTTACTTTCGTCTGCTCATTTTTCTGAAGTAACGAACCGAGTTTGGTTTACTGTAACGCGAATAAAACTTTTTACAAGGAAGAGAAACTCTGAATAGCATAGAGTAATTGTTAACTACCTGAGTCTTCTATAACTTTTGCAATGTTTCACTGAACTGAAAACTTATCAGGTTACTTTCTGAAGTTTCATTCTCTTAGTCATTAGAAGTGAGCTGAAGGATTATTTTCAGCCCAAGTATGTAGTATTTTTCAACTTTACTTTTATAAATACAAGTCCAAGCAAAAATTAAATTTATTGAGTCTTATTTTTTAGATTTTTTTGAAAAAAATAATTTGGATAATGTTCATAAGAAAATTAATTGTTTAGAACCGTGGTGACCTTTATTTTGATTAAAATCCGTTATTAGCATCATCATATGATGCCTAAGTTAAGATGAAACAAATGTCATGTATTTTTGAAATTATACAAAGTTTTTTCAAAAATTTTTGATTTGATTGTTTCTAATCAGATTTTTACATTTTTTCACCAAGAAAAACTATTTAATCCTAGACATAATGGTTTCTTTGCTGGTAAAAGTACTAAAACAGCTCTGTTTGAGTTAACTATTGGTTTATATAACTGGTGTGATGCAGGAAATGTCCCTTGTGAGATATTTCTGGTCTTATTAAGTGCTTTTGACTGCATTGGGTTTTAGTTCTTGTTCAGGAAGCTCGAGCAGCACTATTAAGTATATATAACGAAAAAAAGTGGACCAAGTACACTGTCCTGTAAAACTTCCCTGGCTCCCCTATACAAACGTATCTAGTACCAGTTCCATGCTGTCAGTGTATTCCATATACATAACCTGGATTTGTGCCTGGTTAGTAGAATTCCTGACTGTAGGGCACAGAATGCTAAGACATAGATATAAATATTGTCTATACAAGGGTAAAACCAAACTGAAGACACGTGTTTCGCTCTAGTTAGAGTTGTAGAGGTGCAGTCAACGTTATACAAAACCAACAACTTTCACATAACATTAAGGTTATTTTTTTTTAAATCTTTAATAATCTCTCATGACAACAGAAATTTACTTAATATAATAATAAAATCATAAATCGAGAAAATGTTTTGCTCTCTTACTGTTTTAAAGTAAAAATACCATAATAAAAAATACATATACTTATACAAAAATAAAATTAAAAAAAAAAGAAACTGAACACACATTAAAAATCAATCATCACTTGTAGATAGACCTCCACACTATAAAGACAAAAATATCTAGCTTTATGTTTTAAAATGTATTTAATTTTATGAATTGTAAAAAGTGATGTACCTTAATTTTAAATTGTATAATTAGTGTATTAATGTTGGTAAACGGAATTGGTCGCTTCTTTTCTAACCTCACGGTTAGAAGTTAAACGAACACATAAGTGAAAAAATTTTTATTTTAAAAAATTGTTCTTCACCACAGATGTCCTGAAGAAGAATTAAATTAATTCGAAAGCTTGACAGAACTCAAAGTGTTTATTTTACTTACCTGGCCATAACGTTGACTGCACCTCCACAATTGACTTCACATTGTATTGAACCAGTCACTAGTATACATATATATTGAGATGATATTAGTTACTATGTTATATTAAATAAGAATGTATAAGGAAAATCTAATGGAAAGTAGAGAAAGGAGATTTTCTTATTTCGAGTCAGAGCGCAAATTTAGTAACATTGGGATTGATTATCATCATCTTCTTCATAATTCCTAAAAAAGAAAAAAGAAAATAGAATAATAAGAAAAAAAAATATACAAATACATTTCAAAGATTTTTATTTAAAGATTCAAAAATGATTAATCTACATTATATAAAGTTTTGATAATTATGAAATTGATAAATGGGTAAAGTAGATAATTAAAAGTTTATAAAATTGCCAATACGTTAGTAATCAAACATTAATTTTAAATGAATTAGGGGTGTAAGTAAATGAGAAAATTAAATTATAAAAAAAAGACATCACAAATAGTTAAAATACATGTTAAAAAACTTCTACTTACTTTTAAATTATACGTATTAACCAACCATATTCTAATTTATAAATAGTTCAAATGCCAAATGAAATATTCTGAAAAAGAGAAAATTATTAGTTTGTAGTGCTAGTAAATTTCATAAGAATATAAAAAAAAAAAAGAATGATCATTGTTTTAAATTCTAATATTGAATCAAGAATTAGATTTTGTTAATAATTTTATTTGAATAAGAAATTAGTAGGCGATTAGATGGAAAAGATGTATAGATTTAAGTTTGTGGAATTTGTCATTTGTTTTTTTGTTGATTCTGATAGAATCTCTCTTGTTTTCTGGTTGTTGAAAGAGAAGTTGTATTAAAAATTTGCTCCGTAGAAATTTTGAGTTTTTTTTGAAAGTTTTGATAATAGAAAGTATTAAAACAGTTTAAAGTATAAAGATTATCCCAAGGTAACCAGAGAAAGCAATTGGTAAGAGAAATTTATATGATTTTATGAAGAAATAGATATTTCAATTTATGGGGCTGAGCACTTTATGGTATAACTGTATTTTAATTGAGTTAAAGAAGATTAAATTAATATTTAACAAGAAAGAAAGTCATAATTACACTCACCAGAGAAAATAGTAGCCATCCATCGCTTGGTTTTGAAGAGGAATTGATTATTTGATCTTCATAAAGTTTCCTGAAATCTGTGCTGTATCGTTAGAAGAAAGTAGATTGTCCTAAGAACTGAATCCTGATTCCAGAAGAGGAGTAAAGCTTCACACAAATGGTAACAACTTTGCACTTGTTATAATAAAGAGTTTTATATGTGTTTGATTTATGAAATTGTGATGAACATTTTTATTTTCACTGTTTTATGTATTTAACTAAATTATTTTTATTCACCTTTTGTTAAGTTTCATCCAAATTGTTTAATAACTCAAGACAGAATATTTCATTTGATATATTTAATGCATATTTGGGTTTATCAACGGTATCTTTGAAGTTTGACACATTTTGAATTAGAAAGGTTAGAAATTTATATGCAATTCATGCCTGGAAAATATTGTTGGTCTAGGATAGTGCGGTTATACAGTTATTTTATTACAAATTTGTGTATTCACTGATTTTGAATCTAGTTTGGTTGAATATTTGAACTCTGACCTTGACATAAGGGAATAGCCGGTAGCATATTTAATTAATCATATTGGAAAATAATTACATTGAGTTAATTCTTACCTATTCACTATTTATATTTAAAATTTAAAATTAATTAAAGGTAAGGAATATTTTATAACATAGTGATTGATATTATCAAAACATATCTTTATTATTCATACATGTTATAAATTTTGGCGCCCAACGTGGGGCTCTAAACAATCGAAATTAGAGCCTATTCTAAGAATTAAAACTTGAGAGTTTTGTTAAGGTTGTTGTTTCATTATTTCGCTCTAAACAATCAAAATTAGAGCCGATTCAAATAATTAAAATTTGAGAATTTTGTTAAATTTTTTTTATTATTTCGCTCTAAACAATCAAAACTAGAGCCTATTTAAATAAATAATATTTAAAATATTTTTTTTTGAAAACTTGATTTGAAATTTTTTTTGTGATTCATATTAGTTATATTTAGCTCGATAGAATAAATTGTGAATATGGAGGGAAAAATGAGATTGAGAGATGGTAAGATAGTAGGAGATGAGAGTGAAAGTAGGGATGGAGGAGAGATTGAGGTCGACAGAGTAGCGGTGCAAGTGCATGAAGAGAGAGTGTTAGGAGCCGGAGATTATCGAGTGGAAGAGCTGATTCAAACTGGACAGACACAGGAAGAAGCAGAAACGGAAGAAGGAGAGAATTTAATAGAGATAGGGGGAGAGCAGGATCGAACTATGGTAGAAATAGAGACAGAGGTAAATGCTGGTGGAAATGAACCAGAAGAACAGGTAGTACAGGAAAGACCAAGAGATGAGTCCCAAGCTGATATGTTCAGGATGATACAAAGTTTAATCATGAATATGAATGACGATATAAACAAAAATATGGATAAGAAATTGGAAGAGTCTAATAAAAGCAGAAAAGAAGATAATATGAAGATGAAAGAAGAAATAAATAAGAAATTGGATCAACAAAAAGAAGAAATTAAAGATATAAAAAAAGATATAAAAGAAGATAATGTGAAGATGAGGAAAGATATGGATAAGAAATTTGAAGAAAATAATAAAAAGTTGGATCAAATTAAAGAAGATAATAAGATTTTTAAAAGAGAAATTAGTAGTATTAAAGAAGATAATTTGAAGATCAAGGAAGAAATGAAAATTATGAAGATAGACTGTGACAAGAATATGGAACAGCAAAATATTAAATTAAGGAATGAAATCCAGGAGACAGGGATTAAAATTAAGGGGGAAATTAAAATGGTAGAAGAGAAAATAGTAGAAGTGAGTAAACAAACAGAACAAATAAAAAAGGAAATAGGACAGATAAAGATGCAAGAGCAAATTACTGAAGAAGTTGTAGACAATTTAAAAATTAACTTAGGAAAAGAATTTGAAAAACTAGAGGGAGAAGTAGAAAAACAAAAAGGAGTTTGTAGTAAGAATCAAGAGTTAACCCAGTATAAATTAAATAAGGAAATGGAAGATATGCAAAAGAAGTTACAAGAAATTATGGATAATAATGTCAGAGGAAATATGGTGGGAGTTCTTCCTAACATGATATCACACTACAACAATACCGGAATTAAATTTGATGGAAACATTAATCATATACATCCAAAAGTATTTGTGAATATAATAAAAAGTAAAACAAAACATATTAGTGACTTCTTGGAGAAAAAACTGTTGATCCGTGATATGTTAACAGGACATCCTTTACTATGGTTCTGCAATAAAGAAAATCAAATGTCGTCAATAAAAGATTTCGAAGAGCAATTTTGTAGATATTTCTGGGGGGAAATCCAACAATCCACTTTTAGAGAAAAACTGTATTTTGGTAAATATGACTATAATAAAGGAAAAAATTTTAATGCATATGCAATGCAACTATATAATAATGCACAATATTTGGAACCTGCAATGAGGGAAGAGGAAATTGTTTTGTATGTGGCGAGACAGTACAAACATGAAATGACGGAAACAATAGCAATTCATAATATTAAAACAATGGAACAGTTATCAAATTACTTACAGAGACTAGAACGAAGTCTAATGAATGAAAGTAGAACGAATGGGAATGAAAGATTTAATGATAGAAATAGATATGATAATAGGAATTCTGGAGGTAATAGATTTAATGAAAGGAATCGAAATGAGAATAGGAATGATAGTAATTACAGATTTAATAATAGGAATAGGGAATTTAATAGGGGATATAGTAATTTTAATAGGAATGAAACAAGAGCAAATGAATATAGGAATGATAATAGTAATGGTAGAAATGGGGAAAATAGGAATTCTGATAGAAGAAATAGGGAATTTCCAAATAATAATAATTATGATAGGAATGTAGGATCAGGTGATAGGTGGAACAGAGACAATAATTATAGTAATAGATATTATGATAATAGAAATGTAGTAAACCGGGAGAACGAAAGGAGAGATAGAGGTGAAAACAGTAGACAGGTGAATGTTGTAAGTGTTAATCAGAGTGATGTGACTGGTCAAGGCCAGGGACAGAGCGTGGATTTTGCATAAATCGCTCTCATGTGCATAATATCATCTACTCTTCTAAGTATGAACATCCTAGGGAATTTATTGTGAATGATGACGAGGTTAAATTTAATGAACTAAAAAGGTTAATTTTTATAGAGGGGGTTTTCCAAAATATTAAATGTAAAATTATGATAGATACTGGTTCAGAGGTTACTTTAATTAGTCAAAGGGTGGTTTCACAAATCAAACAAGATGATATTATGGTGATAAAAACAAATAAATTATCATTAGTGGGAGCGAATAATAAGAAATTATATGAAACAAGTAATATGATTATGGGGGAAATTTTAATAGGGTACACAGATGGTTGTTATTGTTGCAAGAATACGACTTTGAGATTAAATATATTCCAGGAAAAAGTAACATCATAGCAGATGCATTGAGTAGGGAAAGTGAAGAACAAGGGGACTATAAAAAATTCAAAATAGGTATAAATAAATTATTGGATAAAGAGGGATTATTTACTTTGGAAAGGGTTATACAAGATCAGAATTATTTGACAGAGGTGGAAAAGAAAAGAACTTTTACAGAAGACAATATTATTTATAAATAACTAGAAAATTGGGATACGTATGTTATTACAACTAATTATGCAAAGGAAATTCTATATAATCTTCATCACGAATATGGTCATATCGGAGTAAGAAAATTATGGATGCTATTTAGGGAAAATTATTATGCAAAAAAGGATTTAACTAGAGCCAAAGAAATATGCAAAGCTTGTACAATATGTCAATTAGCCAAAGAAAAAAATTATCATAATAGCAATATAAATAAATCAATAGTAACACAAAAACCATTACAAAATTTAGCAATAGATTTTATAAGTAATTTAGTGGAGAGTATTCAGGGATGTAAACACATATTGGTCATGGTAGACATATTTACAAAATATGTACAGATGTATCCTTGTAAAAGAACAAATACCAATACAATATTAAAATGCATTAAAAATTATATACAAATTCATGGAAAACCAGAGAAATTAATTTTAGATCATGCCACATATTTTGAGAATTATAAATTTTTATCTGCATGTCAACATTATAATATACAAGTAAATTTTATTAGCATAAGAAATCCATCATCAAATCCAGCTGAAAGATATATCAAAGAAGTAATTAAATATTTGAGAATGTTATGTATACAAGAACACGATCAGTGGGAAAATAACTTGGATAAAGTACAAAGATATGTGAATGAAACACCTCATGGAGTGACGAAAGAATGTCCAGAGCTTTTATTTAAAGGTAGAGTACCAGAAAGAAAGTGGGAATGGAATAGAAGACAAGAAATCCAAGAAATATTTGATAAAGTTAAGAAAAATTTAAAAAGAAACGCAGAACGATATGTCAAGAGACAAGAAAAGAAATTGAAAAAGAAAACTAAATTTGAAAAGGGAGAACTTGTCATAATAAGAGCTTTACAAGTAGCGGATAAAAGGGAAAATTTGTGTGCAAAATTATTAATGCCTTTTGAGGGACCATATGTGGTAGATAATCATAATGCTGAAAACAGCTATCGGTTAGTATATCCGGATACAGGGAGATTAAGGGGAGTTTTTAATATTAAGGATGTGTACAAGTTTATACCAGAAGAGGGGTAGATGATATTAATAGCAAAGTTTTGTAAATAATAGTATTAAGATGTAAATATCAAATTAAGATTGAATGGTTTTATTAAAAAAAGGTTTATACAATCTGTGCAAATAATATTAATTGAGGCTAAAGTTTTTGTAAAATGAGTGTTTATTTATAAAAAAAAAAATAGATTAAAATTATAATTTTTAATCCAACATCAATGAAATGTTTGATGTAAAAATTTTAATTGGGGGATTTGAGATGATATTAGTTACTATGTTATATTAAATAAGAATGTATAAGGAAAATCTAATGGAAAGTAGAGAAAGGAGATTTTCTTATTTCGAGTCAGAGCGCAAATTTAGTAACATTGGGATTGATTATCATCATCTTCTTCATAATTCCTAAAAAAGAAAAAAGAAAATAGAATAATAAGAAAAAAAAATATACAAATACATTTCAAAGATTTTTATTTAAAGATTCAAAAATGATTAATCTACATTATATAAAGTTTTGATAATTATGAAATTGATAAATGGGTAAAGTAGATAATTAAAAGTTTATAAAATTGCCAATACGTTAGTAATCAAACATTAATTTTAAATGAATTAGGGGTGTAAGTAAATGAGAAAATTAAATTATAAAAAAAAGACATCACAAATAGTTAAAATACATGTTAAAAAACTTTACTTACTTTTAAATTATACGTATTAACCAACCATATTCTAATTTATAAATAGTTCAAATGCCAAATGAAATATTCTGAAAAAGAGAAAATTATTAGTTTGTAGTGCTAGTAAATTTCATAAGAATATAAAAAAAAAAAAGAATGATCATTGTTTTAAATTCTAATATTGAATCAAGAATTAGATTTTGTTAATAATTTTATTTGAATAAGAAATTAGTAGGCGATTAGATGGAAAAGATGTATAGATTTAAGTTTGTGGAATTTGTCATTTGTTTTTTTGTTGATTCTGATAGAATCTCTCTTGTTTTCTGGTTGTTGAAAGAGAAGTTGTATTAAAAATTTGCTCCGTAGAAATTTTGAGTTTTTTTTGAAAGTTTTGATAATAGAAAGTATTAAAACAGTTTAAAGTATAAAGATTATCCCAAGGTAACCAGAGAAAGCAATTGGTAAGAGAAATTTATATGATTTTATGAAGAAATAGATATTTCAATTTATGGGGCTGAGCACTTTATGGTATAACTGTATTTTAATTGAGTTAAAGAAGATTAAATTAATATTTAACAAGAAAGAAAGTCATAATTACACTCACCAGAGAAAATAGTAGCCATCCATCGCTTGGTTTTGAAGAGGAATTGATTATTTGATCTTCATAAAGTTTCCTGAAATCTGTGCTGTATCGTTAGAAGAAAGTAGATTGTCCTAAGAACTGAATCCTGATTCCAGAAGAGGAGTAAAGCTTCACACAAATGGTAACAACTTTGCACTTGTTATAATAAAGAGTTTTATATGTGTTTGATTTATGAAATTGTGATGAACATTTTTATTTTCACTGTTTTATGTATTTAACTAAATTATTTTTATTCACCTTTTGTTAAGTTTCATCCAAATTGTTTAATAACTCAAGACAGAATATTTCATTTGATATATTTAATGCATATTTGGGTTTATCAACGGTATCTTTGAAGTTTGACACATTTTGAATTAGAAAGGTTAGAAATTTATATGCAATTCATGCCTGGAAAATATTGTTGGTCTAGGATAGTGCGGTTATACAGTTATTTTATTACAAATTTGTGTATTCACTGATTTTGAATCTAGTTTGGTTGAATATTTGAACTCTGACCTTGACATAAGGGAATAGCCGGTAGCATATTTAATTAATCATATTGGAAAATAATTACATTGAGTTAATTCTTACCTATTCACTATTTATATTTAAAATTTAAAATTAATTAAAGGTAAGGAATATTTTATAACATAGTGATTGATATTATCAAAACATATCTTTATTATTCATACATGTTATAATATATATATATATATATATATATATATATATATATATAATATATATATACTTGCTCCGTATTTAATTTATAAGTATATATGCTATAATTCAAAATTTTTCTTTTTTTTTGAAATTTAAACTTTATAAGAAATTTTAATTAAGATAAATGAATTTTATATGATACTAAATATGAATTTTATATTACCCGTAATACTCTTAAATCAGGGCCGAGTTTAAAATTTATGAAAATTAATTATTGTAATTTAGCTCTTAACTTTATTCCAAATATAATTTTTTAATTTAATTTACTTTTAATACCTTTTTGGAACGCCAATGGTGAACAGATGCATATAATATTTCTAACCTTCAAATTACTTATTTAATATTTAGTGACTGTGAATTGTGGAAAGTTCGTTTTCAATGAAATTATTGAATAGTAATGAGAAATTCTAAATTTTATAAAGTCTAGTGATGTGCAAAGTGATTTTAAAATGAAAGTAAAAATGAATATCGTTTATACAAAGCAAGAAATTAAACACAGTTATTTATTATTATACTAAATACCGTATTAAGGCTGCTAATTCTCTTCTCAATATCTTCTTCCATACAAGAACTGCTATAACTATTTAAGTGAAGAACTTCCTTCAAATTCTCGAAATTAACTGTTGTTTTCAAATCTGGTTAGTATTTATTTCAATACCTTTCTTCTTACCTTGTGAATTTAACTTCTTAGCAATGATGAAAATTCTTTCTCGTACACTGTCTCATCTTTCCAAACATTTCAATCCTTTAAAATTACTTTATATAATCTTTCTTCTTCTCTAAACTCTTATTGCTCCTTCTGTTCAACTTTATTAATAATATTATATCATTCAAATCTCTTTAAACTTATTTTTTAATGAAAAAACTCAATTTTAATACTCCAGAACATTTATTACAACCATTCGCTTCAACATACCAAAGGAAAGAAGAACAATCTCTAAAATCAACAAATTAACAAAAGCCTATCAATAACAATCTAAATCCTATATAATTTTTTTCAAAACAAACCTGATTCTATACAAATAAAACAAATCAGACCTCCTAGATTACTTAATCTTAATTTTTTAACAATTTCTACCATCATACATACTAGATTTATTTCATAAATTTAATTTTTTTAGAATTTCTCAATTTCTTATTAATATTATAAATAACAAGTATGGATATTATGGAAATAATAAATATGAATATTATGGGAGTGAAAATTTATACACAGTCTATTAAAAGTGAGTATTTAATTATTTATTCAACTAATTTAATTATTTTAAACTAACAAAGGTATCTTTAATATTTAAGTTTTCATTCATCTTTCTTATTTTATTTTTCCTTCTTTTTTAGGAATGAAGAGAATAATTTTTAATATACTGAAAACATGAAAACTAAATTCAGCAAATTCCAATGCTTTGAACTCTTTCCTGGGATCAAGCATATTCTTTTTAATCATTTTATATTTAATTTTACATATTATATATATCATAGAATCATATTTCATATAATATATTGCCTTGGCAACGTAACAAATTCAAAAACGTTTCATTATAAATTACAAATTTTTTATTATTGAATTGACAGGAGTATACTTGTAACGTCAAATAAAATATTACTAACAAATTCAAAACCTTAATTCAAAGATTATTTAACAATAATTTTAATTTTTTAAATGAATATGAATAGTGCATTTAGTATTGTTTAATATATTAATTTGTCGATTTTTTTAAATAAGAGGAAATGCTATTTAAATTAATACCGCTATCATTTTTTGAACACAATGAGGTTTCACTTCCATTAATGGCACTACCAATAACGTTTAAAACATGATTCTTATTGCTAATGCTTTCTTCAACGCAACCAGTCGCCACAGCAGCCGATCTCCATCCTACTTGTCGTTGGATTTGATCTACTGTCATGCCACTATTTTCCATAATGGTAGCGGACGGACGTACGTCGAATTGCATGTCCCGTGTATTTCTCAGGATCATCTAATTTAAGATAACGTGCAAATCTGATCAAAATGCATTAATGCCAACTACTTGATTGGTACGTTTCCCTTTATCATATCGTAAGAGAACTCGGTCTGTACTTACATTTTGCGGGCGCAATGATAAATAATGCTTCACCAAACGCACATAACTAATTGCATCATTAACGGCTACAGTAAAACGCCGAGGCTTCATTGTCTTAGACGGTCGGATAGTAATAACCAATACGATTCCTTCTTCTTTGATATCATGTTAGCGCAAATCGCATAATTCACATCATCTAGAAGACCCAAAGATGCCGAAAATGGCTACCACCTTCAAAAATAATTACGTAATATGCGGCGCATCTATGAAAAACTTCCGCAAATCATCTTCTTTGAAAACATACGCCTTCTTGGCTACATCATTCTTGCTAATTGCCTTCATGAATGCGTGCACTTTTACCTACAAATGATTTTATATCAACTCCTTTGTTTCACCTTAACAAACATTGCAATTTCGAATGGATAGCTCAGATAGTCGACGCCTTGTATTGCTCAGACATTTTCTGAAGTATGGAGGGTAGAGGTAAGGAGAACTGTCTCCGTGTATTGAATGTGTCCGTCAAAATGTGGTGTTGCTAAAAGAGACTATTACTTTTGCACAACATAAGAGAGCTCGGGACTATACTTTAGATAGACCCCGAAAAAGATGTTACTGAAAAATATTACCACGCCACTGGATTGATCAATAAATTCAATTTGTAAATATTTAATGTGGTTTATTAAATTAACTATAAAAACAATTAAACGCTACAGTTTCTATACATGTTTTCTTAATTTTCTAAAACGTAATTACAATTTTGCAATAAACACACTATACTAAATTTTTGATAGAGTTCCACCAATCGTTTATATAAGAAAAAATGTGTTTACTTTACCAAATCCAAGAAATGATAGCAAAACTGGAACGCCAACGTCACCAACCAACTTCTTTTTACTTTTGACGAGATTCTTAATTTATCAAATTCTAAACAAATGATAGGATGAACTGGAACGCCGATAGGATGAACTGGAACGCCAAGTGTTTACTGTTGGAGAGATTCTAGATTCTCTAATTTGAAAATAACTGGGATGAGAACACCGAAAATGAATATAATATCAAAATTCTACTTATGTTTGAAAATAAAAAAACTGTCAGAGCGAAGTGACTTTTTGTATCAATCATTCTCGCCGTAGTAACAAATTAGGCTTTTTTTTACCTGCAGTGGCGGGCGACATAAAACCAAATAAAAATACTACAAATAATGAAAAAATAGAAAATAAATTCAAAAACTGAACAATTGTTTAAATCAAATTTAAACATACTGCCCCGCGTTGAAAGCATCTTGCTTTCAAATACTGAGGAAGTGAATAAAATATAAAATATACCTAATAATTGTTAAATGAAAAAAAAAAACTATTGAACAATAACAAATAATAATGAGAAAATGTATAAATTATTTTGTTTTAGTGGCGATCAAGTCAATTATTAAACTTTCTTTCAAAGGGTAATGGACACACCTTGGTGACTGGTCGCATGTATTCTCCCGAGGAGGTTTTTACTTTAATGACACGTATCTTATTATCCGGACCAGGATATACCTCCACTATTCTAGCCAAAGGCCATTGTAAAGGTTTAGTATTATCCTCTTTTAGGATAACTAAGTCATTCACAGCGAGATTTCGTGATGAAGTGAACCATTTAGGACGGTTTTGAAGTAAATTTAAGTATTCAATAGACCATCTTTTCCAAAAAGACTGCTGAATTTGAGAAATTTTTTGCCATAGAGACAAACGGTTATCAGGAATTGATAAGGTATCCCTTTCCGGATACGAAGTAAGAGACCTTCCTATTAAAAAATGGCCAGGAGTAAGACTCTGAAGGTCGTTTGGATCATTAGAAAGACTGCAAATTGGCCGAGAATTAAGAATCGCCTCTATCTGGGTTAATATAGTATACAATAATTCAAAAGTTAAATTCGCATTACCTATCAGACGAACTAAGTGAAATTTTACGCTCTTTACTGCCGCTTCCCAAATTCCACCCCAATGCGGTGCATTTGGAGGGATAAACTTGAAATCTATTTTATTTGCTGAGCAAAAATCAGAAATAGATTGATTTGTACAATTTTTTACTAGAAATGTATGCATATCGTAAAGTTGATTTCGAGCACCAGAAAAATTACTGCCATTGTCACTAACAATGTAAGAGGGATTACCTCTTCTAGAGATAAACCTCTTTAAGGCTAATATAAAAGCATCAGTGGAAAGACTAGTTACCAGTTCTAAATGAATGGCTTTGGTAACCATACAAACGAACACGGCAATGTATGATTTAAGGAGAGGGGCCTTACGTAAAGCTGATGATTTTAAACACACAGGACCAGCATAGTCAATACCCACTCGGTTAAACGGCCTGTCTGGAGTCACTCTAACCTTAGGTAAATCAGCCATAATTTGATTATAAGAAATAGGTTTCAAACGAAAACAAGTGAGACAATGATGTATTATCTTCTTTACTTCTCTTAGTCCATTGAGAGGCCAATATTTGAGTCGAACATTCGACAATAGAGTTTGAGCACCTCCATGTCCAAGACGAATATGCTCATGTTTAAGAATTAGAGATACTAAATGATTTTTTGAAGGAAGTAAGATCGGATATTTTTGATTAAAATCAAGATCTGAATGAGTTAAACGACCGCCCACTCTTAGCAAACCGTCTTTTTCACTTAAGAATGGTTGCAAACCGAGTATTCCTTTATTGGACAATAATTTATTATTTTTTAGCTCAAAAATTTCTCTAGCAAAGTGTTTCTGCTGAAGAGGTTTGATCATAATAAGCACTGATTTTTCTAATTCAAACACAGATAGAGGACCACTGAGTTTCTCTTTTGAAGGATGCAAATTATTTATGAACCTAATAACATACGCCAAAACTCGTTGACATTTATTAAATTCAGAAAATTTTTCAAAAAATGGATCCCAAAAATTGTTAGAATCTTGTTGAAACCTGGCAAGAAGTGTAACTTTTCTTGCTTCTTGACAAGCAGCCTGAACTTCCTTTTCAACTTGAAACGGTTTCAAGTTTAGAGAATTTTGTATAAGAAATGATGGACCGCGCCACCACAAGGGAGAATTTAACAATTCATATGGTTGAACTCCTCTTGATGGAAGATCTGCTGGATTATCCTGCGATTTAATAAAGTGCCAACACCATTGGGATAATGCTGATTGAATTTTCGTAACTCTATTGGCAACGAACGTAGTCCACCGATGTGATGGGGAACTAATCCAATAAAGGGCTATTTCAGAATCTGAGTAGAGATGAATTTCAGAAAATATTACAGTGTCTTTGAACACAGTAAGAAATGCGCCTACCAATTCTACTAATAGAAGCATTGCCGAAAGTTCCAACCTTGGAATTGAAATAACCTTTTGTGGAGCAATTCTAGATTTGGCTGTAGCTAAACAGGAAGAAACAGTTCCATCAGAATAGACAGTTCGAAGATAAACACAAGCTGCATAAGCTTTTGAACTTGCATCAGAAAATCCGTGAAGATGAACTGAAGAAATAACCTTTTCACTGAAAAAATATCTTGGTATTTTGAGAGATTTGATTAATGATATATTTTTTATGAATTTATTCCATTCACTAATTATAAATTCATCACCGATTTCAGTATCCCAGTCAATTTTCAAATTCCAAGTAGCCTTAATAATAAGTTTACCCAAAACTACTACGGGTGCTACGAAACCTAACGGGTCCCAACATTGTGAAATACAAGAAAGGATTTTTCGTTTGGTAGGGGGACCAAAAAATTCAAATTTTGGAACTGAAATTATAAAACAATCTTCTTGAATGTTCCACTTTAGACCAAGAACTTTACTGATAGCCTCGTCTTTATTTAAATCAATTTCAGAAAAGCTGGCGAGGGAAAATTCGTTGAACGAATTTTTAATATTTGAATGCCATTTGTAAAGATAAAATCCACAAGGATTTAAAAGAGAATTGAGTTCAATGAATAACTGCTGCAACTTCTCCAACGAATTAGCCCCTGACAGTGTATCATCAACATAAGTTTGTAATAGCAGACTTTTAGTAGCTAAAGGATATTTGTTTTTGTTATCCGTAGCGATTTTATTGAGAACTCTAGTTGCTAAAAAAGGTGCACAATTTGTACCATAAGTTAGAGTTTTTAACTCTATACATTGTAGAGGATTTTCTGGATTCTCTCTCCAGAGAATATTTTGAAGAAATGCCTGATTTGGGTTTACTTTGATACACCGATACATTTTTACTATGTCTCCAACTAAAACATATTTAAATGAGCGAAAGCGAAGAAGAATATCAAAAAGATTGGGTTGTACTTGAAACCCTTTATACATAACATTATTTAGAGACATTTACATGATGCATCGAATACGACTCGCAATTTGGTTGTGACAGCATCTTGTCTCAGTACAGCATGGTGAGGCAAGAAATATTTTAATTGAGAATATTCATTATATTCTGAGAGAGGTACATAACGACCATGACCAAGTTGTACATATTCATCAATAAACCGTTTATATTCTAAAAAGAATTCTGAATCCTTTCGAAATTTTTTCTTAAGATTTAAAAACCGAAGTTTAGCAACAGGCAATGATCGACCCAATTTTAAGTTCTCACAAGGAGATTTTAAAGGTAAATCAACTTGAAATGAACCATCTTCCAATTGACGCGTTGTTGAAATAAATTTATTCTCAACTAACTGATTCTCAATTGATAACGAAGAATTTGAATCAGATATTGTTTCTAAAGTCCAAAATTTTTCGACTAATGATTCTAAGTTATCAAAATTATTTATTTGTGAACATAATGCTACTGTGCATGGAACTTCATTTAAAAATTGTTGAACAGAATTACGATTTGAAGTAACTATACCTGAAATTGGACAGATATAATTTCTAAAGCTCTGTGGAGCGTGGCCTACGACTATCCAGCCCAACCGAGTTGAAATTAAAACTGGTAATGTCTTACCCAACCTGATAATACCATCAAGTAACAAATCATAATAATAATCCGCACCAATAAGAATGTCAATTGGAGAAGGAGAAAAATAGGTTTCATCGGCTAATGTTATATGAGATGGAATTTTAATTTTATTACGATCAATTAAAACTTGTGGAAGGTTTGAGGTGATGTTACTTAAAACTGAACAAGACAACTTTATTTTAAATTTATTTAGGTTCGATTGAACTACTAAATTAACCATACTATTCGAGAAGGTAGAACTGCTTCCAATTCCTGAAATATTTAATTTATTGACATAGGTAGTATATCCTAATTTTGTAATAAGATTTGAAGTTACAAACGAGTGTTGACTTCCGGGATCTAACACTGCCTTTGCCATAATTTTATGTCCATCAGAACTATACATACATACCTGAGAAGTTCCTAAAAGAATATGTGAACTGGATTTATTAATAGCAGAAAGAACATTAGCGTGTTGAGGAATTTGTTCTTGTGGATTATTGATAGTTTCATCGTTCGAAACGTTGGGTGTAAGGGAAATAGCACCATTATCATGCATATTGGTGCCTGAAGTTGAGGGAATGTTTCTAGAACGTTCACAGTTAGAAAAACTTGAATTATAACGAGGTGTGGAATAATTTGATTTATTATTTGCGAGATTATTATCGTGTAAAATTGTGTGATGTTTTTTATTACATACTGAACAGAGATGTTTACTAGCGCAATTTGATATTACGTGATTGCCAAAGCAATTTACACAGAGTTGTTTGGATTTTATAAAATTGTGTTTTTTGTTATGAGGAAGATTTCGAAACTTATCGCAGCTATAAATTTTGTGGGAATCATGACAAAAGATACACTGTCCTTGAACTTGCACATGTGACTTTAAATTAGTTGAAACCTTTGGAGAATTTTTATTTTGAGAAGTATGACTTTCTACAGATTTAAGACCTTCCAGTCCACTGCATCGTTTATCGATACTTTCTAGAAATGTATCAAGAGTGGGGTATTGCGACGTGTCTTTTTCAAATTCGAAGTTACGTTTTGTTGCATAATCTAATTTACGTTCCAGTGAATAAATAAGAAACATATCTAACATCTGTTTGGAAGTTAAATTTAAATTTTTTTAGTGCTTCTAAATTCTTTGTAACGTTGGTGTGGAAATCTCTCAATTGATCGGCTGTACCCTTTGATACAGAATTAATGTCCAAAATATTGGCTATTAAGGTGTTTGCAAGAACATTTTTATTATCATAACGTTTTTTCAAAATATCTAACGCTACTTGAAAATTATGATTTGAAACTGATATATTTTGAATTAACTTTAATGGCTCATCCCGGAGAAATGATTTTAAATAAACAAATTTTTGAACCTCAGGTAAACTGTTATTATTCAAAATTATTGCTTCGAAAAGTTGAAAAAATGGCACCCAGTCCGTTGGGTTGCCAGAAAATGTGGGAATTTTAATTTCTGGTAACTGAACTTTTGGTGAGATTGAACACTTCTGTGTTTCCTCTGATATTATCTCTGACTTTTTATTAAGTCGTGAAACCTTGGCCTTAAGATTGGACATTAACTCGCAATAGCGTTCGTCAAAAATATCGCTTTCGTCCTGAGTACTTACACTTGAAGACTCATCTTCAAGTAATTCTAGAGCTACTGAAAACTTATCATAAATCTTAGAAAGTTGGTCAATTTTTAGCTCAAGCAGTGTAACACTAACTTCAGAATCAGCCTTTGACTCATACCAATTTTCAAGTTTTGTTAGATTTGATTTTGCAATCCTTTTATTTAGTTTTGCATGTTCAAGAATATCTTTATCGTTATTTTCGCTATTAGGCATTGTGAAATATTGAAATTCACTTTATAGAAAATACTATTTGTTTAAATATAAATAGTTTATCCAACGAAAACCGTATATTTTGACGAAGCTCCTTTAAATGTTAAATATTAACAATTAAACTTAAAATATAGAACAAATTTGTCACTATAAAATCTTAGTGATTAGAGCGTATAAAAAATTCCGCGAAAATGTCAGTTTGTTAATGAGAGAAGAAAATTTATTATATCCTTTATCCACCAATGAAAAACTTAGTATCCGCACTCAAGCACTTTTAAATAGTTTTGAAAAGAAAAATTCACTTAGCATTAAACAACATACAACAATGAGCTATTTACTTAGCTAAAAAATATTTACTTGATCTAAATTCAAGAGAATTAACTAGTTATTTGGTATACAAATAAGAAACTGTAGCGGTTAACAATAAAGAATTTTTCTTTAGAAACAAGCGAGTTTTATATCCGGCTCGAAGGACCAATTTATGTTGCTAAAAGAGACTATTACTTTTGCACAACATAAGAGAGCTCGGGACTATACTTTAGATAGACCCCGAAAAAGATGTTACTGAAAAATATTACCACGCCACTGGATTGATCAATAAATTCAATTTGTAAATATTTAATGTGGTTTATTAAATTAACTATAAAAACAATTAAACGCTACAGTTTCTATACATGTTTTCTTAATTTTCTAAAACGTAATTACAATTTTGCAATAAACACACTATACTAAATTTTTGATAGAGTTCCACCAATCGTTTATATAAAAAAAAATGTGTTTACTTTACCAAATCCAAGAAATGATAGCAAAACTGGAACGCCAACGTCACCAACCAACTTCTTTTTACTTTTGACGAGATTCTTAATTTATCAAATTCTAAACAAATGATAGGATGAACTGGAACGCCAAGTGTTTACTGTTGGAGAGATTCTAGATTCTCTAATTTGAAAATAACTGGGATGAGAACACCGAAAATGAATATAATATCAAAATTCTACTTATGTTTGAAAATCAAAAAACCGTCAGAGCGAAGTGACTTTTTGTATCAATCATTCTCGCCGTAGTAACAAATTAGGCTTTTTTTTACCTGCAGTGGCGGGCGACATAAAACCAAATAAAAATACTACAAATAATGAAAAAATAGAAAATAAATTCAAAAACTGAACAATTGTTTAAATCAAATTTAAACATGTGGTAAATAAGGGTGGCGCTACGATCGTAGTAGGGTAAATTTTAAAAAAAGCGCCATAATTTCTTAGAGTAGGATAGATAAATAAACAAGGAAAGACACATTTCCGCTTTATTATGACACCATTTTTAAAATAATCATAAGATACATAAGATAATCATAAAGTATAAAACGAATTTAAAATACACTAAACTGAATTCGCTGACCACGTTTTTTTATAGCACTTATATAATTTGTGACTTATATTACGAAATCATACGACATTTCAATCAATTTGTCAAAAACTGCTACATTCATTCTGTACCCTACATCTACTTTAGCGCCATTGTAGTGGCAAGTTTGAGAAGTGTTATGTTCCTCTAAAAAGTGGACACATTTTTAATCATTTCCCATTTAAGATCGTTCTCCTTACCTTTACCCTCCATATTCTGAAGGTAAGCAAGCACAACTTGTTCATATCTGTTACCTTTTGATCTTCTTTTTCCATGTGATAAACTTGCCGTATTTTTTTTCATATGCGTCTTTAAATTTTTGCGGTATCAACCGCGATTCTTCTTTACTATTTAAAAAATCGATATTAGAATTCATTTTTAAGCACTATGGTGACAACAAATGATGACAGATTACAATTAATTTTTGATATTTTCATTTCCATAACAACCAAAGGTATACTCATTTCACATCACGAATTCGACCATTTTTAACTCTCATTTTTTGTAGACTTTGAATTAAATATTCACAATGCAATATATAAATATATTGGGGGAGAGCTTATTTTTTGGTTTGCAAATTTCATCTCTGAGTGTACAGTGTTTTAATTTGTATATTGTTGAAATACTTATCAGAAATATAAAATAAATTCAAATCATTTCTAATGTTTTTATATCTTATTTTTTTACAACAATGTACAACATATTGTTAACAATATCATTAACTTTTTGCATACCTACATTGATAATCTCTGTTTTGTTCGTAGAGACCCCCTAATGTTTTAGGAACCCAATCTGTAATACTGTAATTCGTAGCAGAGTCCAGACATAAATTTTTTGTTACCTGGAGTATGTGGCAGAATTCGGAAAACCCAATTGTATTGTAGTCTTAAGTATTGTCACATGGTTGCAGTATAGGTTTAGTATATTCTTTAACAAGGTTAGAATAAAAATTCGATACGAGTGGAGAATTCCGAACGCGAGCGTAGCGAGCGAGAGGAACCAAGAGTAATTGAATTTTCATTCTAGCCGTGTAACAGACTGTATTTTCTCCACGACAATGTAATAATTTTGTTTATTTAAATTTAAATATGTAGAAAAACAAACAGAACGTCGCACTGACAAACTAAGTGACAGTTTTGAAATTCGCAGGGCAATCTATGTTTTTTGTTGAGCAATTACAGAATGTTATTTCGTCACTAGTTATAGAATGGAAATACATGCAAAACACATAAGAAGCAAGTGTTTCAGAATGAATATTCTATCTCAAGAGTAGGAATGAACACTTTCTATTATTAAAAATGAAGTCGGAATTATTACATTCATTAATGGTCGTGGAGAACATAACATAAACAGAGATTTAAAAAAATGTATTTCAGTTAACTTTTTGGGAAATTATAATGAATTTTATAAATATTCTTTCATTATTTCCACAAAATTATTATAAACTAGTTGTACTCGCAACGTCGTTAGCGTGGCGTGTAATTGTTGTATAAAAATTTCTTACCCCACCCCATTTAAGGAATGGGAGAGAAATTTTTATACATCAGATGTTAAGTTAAAAGAAGACAAATACATCTGTGAAAACCGCATTCGAATCGGATCAGTAGTTTTCATGTGATGCGCGCACAAACATACAGACAAAAAAATCTAACCATATTTTTGGGTTCTATTTCAATGTACCCGCGACGTCGTTCGCGTGGCGTGCTGATTTTTGTATAAAAATCTCTTTCCTCACCCCGTTAAAGGGGTGGGGGGAGAAAGTTTTATACACCAGATGTTAAGTTGAAAGAAGACAAATACGTCTTTGAAAACCGCATTCGAATAGGATCAGTAGTTTTCATGTGATGCGCGCACAAAAATATACATTTCTACAGTTTTATTATATGTATAGATATAGATATTCTGCATTCATCGGATTATATATACTGGAATTTTCGCGTTTACTTTTTATGACTTGGCATGAATACCTGGTGCAAATGGTCAACAAATACACTACCTACGTAACTTCTTCTTGAAGTTTTGCTATTGTCACACACTTATATTTTAGTTAATTTTTCCGAACACACGGTATACACCGTGGGGTTTTTAAATATTTAATACTTCAGTCCACGTCCGTTGTATAAACAAAAAACTAGCAATAAATAGGCAACGAACGAGGACTGGGGATCCGACGGGTCGTAAGCGAGACGAGTAGAGGCTCGAGAAACGCTGCTTCGCGTATATTTTGAGTTTAAGAAGGTATTAAGAATATTTCGGTACGAAAGTGTGATGTGTGCCCGAGTGGTAATAAGGTAAGCCCTTTGTTGATTAACTTATTGTATTATTGTTATATGTATTCCCCATAAGTTTATTTGTAGATTCGTTCCTACCTGTCCTATAACCCACTCAATTCCTTATCCAAGCCATACTAACTGCTCCTCCATACACCCTTAACCCACTAACCGATAAGTGTAGTAATTTTAGTTCTATTGTTTGTGAAGAGTCCTTCTGACTCTTCAACCCCCTTATATTGAAAGTCAATATATTTCAATATATTTGTTATTTTGTTATTCTACTGTTTTTCTGAGCTACCCCCTTACCCCCGACTCTTACACCCGACTTACCTGGAGGTAAGCGTGACACTATTTAATGCTATTTTTTATATCACTTCCTTTCTCCTATCTCTCTCTATTAAAGAGGCCCCCTCACCTTGTTGCCAACCTATACGCTAGTCAAAATATTTTACACTGCACATGTTGGAGCACTGATTAACTTATACTTTATACAGTTTTTAGTTTTATGTACACACGATAAATATTTTCGCAATAAATATTTAAAGATTTTGATCGATAAGCGATATTTTGTAACATACTATTGGAAAGATGGAGAGTTTTATTATACGATGAGATTTTTTTTACTGTAAATTGGATTTTAACCTATTAAATGAACACGGAAGTTAGAATTTATAGTATAGTAGGTCTATGTTTCAAGCATATACTGACTTTGCTATATTATTCCCATACAAATTTCTAAGCCCGGGCGCGTGCATAGAAGTATAACTTCTACCGGCAATCCCACTAACTGCCACACCCGTTTTTTTTTTACTTAACCCTTACTTTCTAAGTAAGTCCCCAAGATCCGTGGGTTCATTTTATTTTTATGTAAGTAACCCCCCCCCCAACCATTTCTCGTTGGGCTAGTCTAGGTATTAAGTTTTTAGAAATTCGATTAAAATTAACTCGTAATATGACTTTAAATGACTCTAAAATACTTTAAACATGTTAAATGTTTGAGTGTACATGTTGATGAAAACTGAGATTTCTCACATCACATCGATAGTCTGTGTTAGGCACTAATCCAATCATGTTATGGACTTAAGGTTCTTGTAGAAAATGTTAATAATAAAATCGTTAAATTATTTTATTTTGCTGGTTTTTACTTAATTACTTAAGAGCAAATTAAGGCATTATTTTATGGGGGGTAGCAGTTATATTTAAATTACAAATGAGAACAATTCGTGTAATAAAAAAATCATATAGAAGTCATTTCAAATCTTTAAACTTACTAACGATTCCTGCTCTGTACATACCTATACGAGTGTATTAGGTTCGTTTTCAATAATAGGCATTACTTTGAACAGTTTAATATATATATATATATTCATATATATATGAAGGTGTGAGGTACCGTGCTGATGTACTGAATGGCCAACGGGTTAAAGTTGGTCGCGAACGGTCCCCTGGGGGCACCGGGCGAAACCCCCTTGTAATTAGCCTTACCTGGTCATGCGGGGCTCTGACCAGGTGGACCATCCCTTCCCTAGCTGCTCGTGGGACTCGTATGGATCCTCATAAAGACGTAGGAACAGTCAGGATCCTGCAGGCAAATCTCCAACATGCAAAGGCTGCATCGGCCATAGTGTGTCGGAGATTTGAGAGAGAAGGCGTGGAGGTAGCCCTCCTGCAGGAGCCATGGCTATACGGAGGTAGGGTTGCAGGCTTAAAACCGCACCATGGCGAGTTGATATATGACACCAAGGCTATAAAGCCCCGTGCCTGTATATTGTTTTCTAAGGCAGTTGGATGTAAGCTGATTCCGGTGCTATGCACTGGGGATTTTGTTGCAGCCATACTGTCAATATCCACGGAAGAAGGCATCAGAAGGCTAATGGTCTGCTCGGCGTACTTTCCTGGAGAGGACAAGGTATGTCCTCCAGGCCACCTAATGGACATCATTAGCTACAGCCGGAGGGAAAACCTACCGTTGATCGTGGGGGCCGACGCCAATGCTCATCACATAGCGTGGGGTAGTACGGACGTCAACCCTAGAGGTGAGTATCTATTACAATTTATACTTGGTAATAGTTTACAGATATTAAACAGAGGCAATAAGCCAACGTTTGTAACAGTTACGCGCAGGGAGGTCCTTGATATGACCCTCTGCTCAAATAACATCTACGACAAGATTGAAAACTGGCATGTCTCGGACGAGCCGTCTGGGTCGGATCACAGGCATGTAAGGTTTAATATTGTCACCCCTAAAATTATTGAGACCACGTTCAGAAATCCACGGAGAACGAATTGGGAGGACTATGTAAATTCCCTCAATGAGAATCTCGAGGACAGAATGGTGTCAATAAGAGATGTGTACAGTTTGGACTGGGAGGTGGACAGGGTAAGCAAGGCTATTGGGTCGGCTTATCGTGAAAACTGCCCGGAACAGACAAGAAAGTACACGAGAAATACTCCCTGGTGGAACGAACACCTACAGAAGCTTAGGGCTCAGGTGAGAAGGCTGTTTAACAAGGCCCAAACCGTTCATAACTGGGAAGAGTATAGACAAAAGTTAACGCTGTACAATAAAGAAATACGAAAAGCCAAAAGAGACTCCTGGAGGAGGTTCTGCGAGGAAGTCCAAACGACCCCCGCATGTTCAAGAATCCACAAGGTCCTGGCTAAGGATGGTACAGCGAAAGAGGTCGGCCTCCTCAAAAAGGAGGACGGATCATATACCAAAACGTTGGAGGAAAGTTTAAGAATGCTAACATTGGCACACTTTCCTGGCTCACGGTTTATGGAAGCAGGATCGGATAGCGCAGGCCACGGTCAAAGGCCGGTAAGGCCCTCAAGGGATGACTGGAAGCTAGCTACTGAAATAACCAGACCTGCAAAAATCAGATGGGCTATCAGCACATTCCGTCCATTCAAAACACCAGGAACGGATGGAATATACCCAGCCCTACTCCAGAAAGGGCTGGATGTAATTATAACACAACTGTGTAAAATCTTTAAGGCTTGTTTGGCCTATAGATTTATACCATCTGTTTGGCAAAAGGTGGAAGTCTTCTATCTCCCTAAAGTGGGGAGGATGGCGGACCAATCGACCAAGTCATACAGACCAATAAGTCTATCGTCATTCGTAGCAAAAACGCTGGAAAAACTGGTCGATAGATATATAAGGGACGAAATCTTAACGGAGAACCCATTAAGTGATCGTCAATATGCATACCAGCCGGGAAAATCCACAGACCTAGCGCTGGATGACTTGAACAGGCTATTGTCAAAGTCAATTGAGGACAAAGAAGTAGCCCTAGCGGCGTTTATTGACATTGAAGGAGCCTTCAGTAATGTGGGACCCGAGTCAGTAACCGACGCACTTTCAAGGAGGGGAGTCCCCCCACTAATATGCCAATGGGTGTATGCCAACCTAACGAATAGGATCGTAGTGTCCAAGTTAGGTGAGGCGTCCATTGAGGCAACAGTGGGAAAGGGCTGTCCGCAGGGAGGGGTACTGTCACCTCTGCTGTGGTCAGCACTTGTGGATGACCTCCTTAAAAAACTCCTCAATGAAGGCCTTCACTGCCTAGGCTTCGCAGATGATATGGCCATAATCATTCAGAGGAAGTTTCTGGGTACAGTCTCAGAGCGGATGCAGTCCGCAATAAATATGGTGTACAAGTGGTGCAAGGAGGAAGGCCTAACAGTCAATCCACAAAAAGCATCAATTGTCCCATTCACTAATAAAAGAGCGTTACAAGGCTTACAACCAATAACGCTCAACAACGTGGTGGTTCCAATGGCCACAGAGGCCAAATACCTAGGTGTGGTATTTGACCAGAGGCTATCATGGAAGCAACACATTCAAAAGGTCACACATAAAGCTACAATAGCCCTTGGTAGGTGTAGACAATTGTGTGGCAAGAACTGGGGATTGAACCCCAAAATGAACCTATGGTTGTATACACAAGTCATTAGACCAATGTTAACCTATGGTTCGGTGGTGTGGTGGAGTAGAACGCAGCAGTCCGGGGTGATCAGGCAGCTGGAAAGCATTCAAAGGCAGGCATGTCTGAATGTTACAGGTGCCATGGGAACCGCCCCAACGGACGCACTACAGGTTTTACTCAACCTACCACCATTGCACATTTACATTCAGGGCGAGGCTATGGCAACTGCTCACAGACTGCTACAAGGCCAGGCCCCCATTACCTTATTAAAAGGCAAAAAGCAAGCAGAGTTATACAATAGGGTTAAGGCAGATCAAATAATGAGTATGCCTCAGGACAGGATAGTCCCCAGGTATAACTTTGTGAGAAACTTTCGAGTAGAAATACTGGAAAGGGACTCATGGAACAATGACTCCCCAATCCAAGGGGAGTCAATTTGGTATACCGATGGCTCAAAGACTGAGAAAGGCACAGGGTCAGGTATATACAGTAGAGGACACAGGATAAAAATCCAACTAAGTCTAGGTGCGTATGCCACAGTGTTTCAGGCTGAAGTAACGGCCATACAACACTGTGCAACGGAGATCGTAAGTCAGGGTATAACGGGTAAAACCGTAGTCATATACTCGGACAGCCAAGCAGCTCTAAAGGCGATAGTCTCAGCACAAATAAGCTCACAGCTGGTGTGGGACTGCGTTGGGGCCCTGACACATGCCGCTAGTCAAAATTCTCTGACACTGGCATGGATACCAGGACACTCAGGGTTTCGGGGCAATGAAAAGGCTGATGAATTGGCCCGTGCAGGAGCTAACACTCCAATGATTGGCCCGGAATCATTCGGCGGAGTTGCTAATACATTCAGAAAGGCAGCCATTGAGAAATGGAGGCTAGAAAAGGCCCAGGAGTGTGGGAAACATCACCGTGCAAGCGACAAGCCAAACTCTTCATAAAGGGATACTCGGCGAAGTTTACTGCAGAGCTGCTATCACAAAGGCGAAATGATGTCAGAATGATTGTCAGTCTCTTGACAGGACATTGTAGGCTCAGAAAACACATGAGTCAGCTAAACTTGGCAGATGAAGACATTTGTCGATACTGCCAAGAGGAAGAGGAAACCGCATTTCATGTCCTATGCCAATGTGAAGGCCTTGCAAGGACGCGGTATCTAGTACTGGGAGAGGAGAAACCGGCTGCTCCAAGTTATGCGGAGTGGCCACTGTCAAAGCTATTAAGTCTCATTAAGAGGGCAGAGCTGGACAAGGTGCTCTAATCCTATTCCACAGATAATGGGTGTTCACAATAGATCTGCAAAGGTCGCAGTGATATAGGCTAACAGCCAACCCCAAAAATATCTATCTATCTATCTACAGTTTAATATAACCCATATCTATGGAACTAGAAATTATTTGAATTTCAACTTTCCCTATCACAGGCTTTTATTCGTCGAAAAGCAGCGTATAATATGCTTATATATAAGGTTATTTAGTCACTTCAAGCTTATGACAGTTTTCAAAAAATTTAAAAGACACTCTTTATTGTTTATGCAATTTGGAACCGTACATCGTCGCTGATTTTCTAAACACGATATAAAATACAGTCGCTATCTGTGTTATAAAATATTAAATAAATGAAATACTCACTTAAAAATCTACACTGTTATATTAACTAACGACATGTTTCGATGCACAGCGTTTTCTTCAGGTAAATTTATGTCCCCAAAAATCTCATTTTCATCAATATTTACAGAATAATAACTTTTTTTATTACTTTGTAAATTGTCAATTCCGAATGCATTTCGAAAAAGCATTTTTGACTCTGCAACAAAGCAATTTTCAAAATGCATCGATCCCACTAGGTCACAAAGTTTGTAGAGTCGATTACGAATCGAATATAGAAAATCAGAGCAATCCATCTTATTGTAAAAATTTTAGAAGTTCATTCCTTCATTTCTTCAACTATTAGGTACTCAATTTAAAAATAAAAATGAAGCTAATAAGTCGACCCCAAGATAGGTGAAATTATTCACAATTTTTAGTTTTTCAGTTCCATTATAAAACTTATCTTCGTAAATGGTAGAGTGAGAATTAAAAGGCACATAAAACAGATATGCGAAAAAAACTTTAAATTAAACTAAAAAACCGAAATTAGAACACAAATATCCTCGTTTTCTAATCATTTCTTTATGTTAACATGAAACTTCTAACTCCAAGACTAAACATGGAAAGAAAATCAGTAAAAATTAATTTGATAAATTATTTCTTAAAGCTACAATCGTTATTTCTGTTTTTAATTAATTTTGTTTTTCTGCTGACAACAGTAAATATTTTGTTAATTATAGTCGAAAATAACATCTAAAACTTTGTTAAGTCGATACACGCCTTCTAAAGAAGTTTTATAGACGTTTTTCCTGAGTTAATTGGTTTTCTATAATAAAGTCGAGGTAAAATTTTTAAGTCTAATAACTTCTTAAAGTTAATTTTTGTTGAATTGGACAAGTTTTTGAATAAATAATGAATGTAGTAGCATAAAGTTTGATGATGATTTAAAACTTTAAATAAAAATCAGAAAGTAGGGACGTTAGATCCACTTATTATAGTAAATAAAGATAATTGTGAAAAATCAGAAAAAATCAAAATAAAAATGTTTGTTTGTTTTTTCCTAAATAAGTTAAGTGAGTAGATAAGTTAATAACAAAGTTAATGTAAGAAGTGAGAAAGATGATTTATGACATGACGATTCTATATACCAAATTTCATGATTCAAGGGAAATATGCATTATTTACACGAGTTTTGTAAAACCGTTAAAATCAATAGGGTACCTTCCCATAAGAAGAGGATTGTATATATCAAATTTTATGATCCTCTGATTTTTCGTTTAAGAGTTATAACGCAATGGGGTTATCCGATTTGAGTCAAAATCACTGAGGTTCTTCTTAATGACATAAAAATCCTATATACCAAATTCTATGACCTTGTGATTTTCCTTTTAAAATTTATAGCACACAAAATAAAGAGAAGTTTTTAATTATATACATACACGAGTTTAGGAAAGGCGTCGAAATTTTAACGTTAGAATAAAACGATCTAAACCAAAATTGATATCGTCCTTTCTTATTACATAATCATTTAATATATTAAATTTGATAATTCTGTGATCTTCTGTTTACGAGTTAGAGCGCACACAAACATTGGAAAGTATGAATTATATACTGGAGTTTCGGAAAATCGTTAAAATTTTAACGTTAAAGAAATAGGATGTGAACCAAAATAAAATAGGGTGCTATCCGATCTAAACTTAAATAATAATAATAATAATAAATTGCCTTTATTAATATTGCAAATAATACAATACATAATACAAAAAATGAGGCGAAGTCTAGCATAATGCTACTCCACTTAACCCCATTCCAACAAAAAATGAAAATATGAAACTTAACAAGCATACAATATCACAACTAAAAAAATATTTATAAGTATATCAAAACTAAAATTTAATAGGTTTGAAGAAAATATAAAAATAATTTCTTACTTATTATACAATAATAAAATAAAACAAAAAATTTCATTTGAAGTTAAAAAAGAGAAGTATATCTACCTATTCTTAACAGGCAAAATAAATATTACAAACCAAGTCGCAACCGCTGACACTCTAATTGAAGAAGTAAAGACTTATATTGTTTTTTAAGATAACCTAAGCTACGTGTTTTTAAATTGTTTGGTATGCTATTGTAAATATATGCAGCATTATATGAAAAACATTTCTGAAACTCAGTTAGGCGATATCTAGGTACCTCCAAAGTATTTGGATTCCTAATTAATCGTTCATGAATATCCCCTCTAAATAGCAACTTATCTTTGAGGTAAGGTGGTATTGAAGTTGATAATATTCGAAAAACTAAAGAAGCCATATGATGTTTAAAGAGATCCTCAATTTTTAGCCAACCAAGCTCATATATTTTCTTTGATACTCTATCATATTTTTTAAGACCATAGACAAATCTACAACAATAGTTTTCGATCCTTTGGAGACGCTGTTTTGTAATTTGGTATAGGCAAGGGAAATACAGTACTAAGCCGTAAATTAATAACGTTCTTCTCTATAATCTAAGGATTCTATACACTAAATTCTATAACATTGTGATCTTCCGTTCAGGAGTTATAACGCTCTAAAAACGGAAGAAAATTTAAATAATATACACTTTGGAAAACAGTTAAAAATTTAACGTTGCAATATTACGATTTAAATCTAAATTAATAAGGTTCTTCCCTATTACATTAGAATTCTACATACCTAATTTTATTTCCCTGTGATTTTTTGTTTAACAGTTACAGCGCACACAAGCGGAGGAAAATATGAAGTATATATAGGAATTTCGGAAAACCGTTAAAATTTGATTGTTACAGTTATCCGATCCAAGTCAAAATCCCTAGGGTTCTTTTCCATGATAGAAAATTCTATCTAACAAGTTTAATGATCTTGTTCGAGAGCTATATTGCACACAGAGGAAGGAACAGAGGCACACAAACCGATCTTATATAGTACCTCAATGGTACTTAACTAAAAAAACTAATAATGAATAAATTCTGATGTTTGAAATTTGAAAAATGAGACAAACACAAAATGGCATTAAGCATATAACAAAAAAAGGCAGCAGGACTCGAACCTGCAATCTCTAAACATAGCCGGTAGCGCCTCTAACCACTTCAGCCACACATGCATTAGTACCTAGTCGGCGTTTTAAATTATGTCACATATAATACTTTAATTTATAGAAGCTGTATGTCAATGCATTTTTTCTTTTAATTTTGTGATTTTTGAAATATTTTAAACCCTTTTTAACGTGAGCCAATTAGTTTTATAAAATGATTCGTTAATTTTTTACATTTTTTTTTTATTTTCTACATGTATTATTAAGGAAAAGTAAAAAGTGGCGCACGCCCTATGGGTCACGAATTATTTATTACTTTATTACTCTCCTATCCATAAAATTATACTATAGGTACTATTATATATAAAATTTGTGTTAATGGATATCATTAGCAATCTTAACCTCTTTAAATTTTGCTATAGAGGTCAAATTGGCAAATATATTGGCTGAATAGCCTCCGCAGTAAACTGTAATCAATCTTCAGTAATTCGAGTTATTAAAAATTATGCTTAACTAGAAAAAATTGACGACAAACCGCGTAGTGGCCGACCAAAGAAAACTTCAATTTAAGATGACGCTGCTTTAAGAAGAACAAGTCTGACAGAAACCTTAATTCTACCCAATTGACCAAACTGTGGTCTGAAGCTGCAAGTGTTAGCGTATACACTTCCATTGTGAGAAAAAGACTGCTTAGTTTTGGATGATGTAAGGCACGGAAGAAACCACTGCAAAAGACTGCACCGTTTGAAATGAGCCAAGAAACATTGAATCTGAACAGCAGAGCAGTGGCAAAGTGTACTATTTATTGACGAATTTACTTTTAATATTTATAATTATGCTGGAAATCACTACTTTAGAAGATTTCCTGGTTGTTCCAATGTTTTCCGAAAGAGAAAAATCCTTTTGGTGTGGGTATAAGTGTGTGTTGGAGTTAAAACTTGGTTAAAGCTTGAATGGAGAGGAATGAAATTGGTAGGATAAACTGGCCAGCGCAATCCCCGGACCTTAATCCTATCAATGGATAATAATCATTATTAGGAAGAGAAAACCCAAAAATAAAACGATATTAATCGAATCTCTAATCCAAGCTTTATCACTGTATTTCGATGGAGAAACTGCAAAAACTGCTAAATTCCATTCCCAAAAGATGTGAACTAATTATAAAAAACAACGGCTGCCAATTAAACATTAAAATTAGTTTAAAATACCTCATTTTGTATTATCTTAATTTAAATAACACAATTTTTGTAATATTGAATAAAAATTTTTCGCATTTTTTTTATAAATTAATATATTTTTATTTGTGTCACTGCTTGTTTGGTTTAGATGGTTAAAAAATATTTAAGGTAAAATCCTCAAAACTCTGATTTCAAGTATTTTGTAAGGTGATGCTTTTATTTATCTTTTAACATTAGGAAAACGATATTTGTCAGATAATTTTCATCTGAAAACTGTTTCACTTAAAGTAAATTTTCTTAACAGACTTCAAATCTTATTTGAGTATTACTTCAATCTTCTTACACCTCTTTCCCCTTGCAAGAGAAACGGTAAAGGCGATGGGGGTTCGAAGACCAAAATGTAATTACAAAATAAATGCCGGGGGGCAGGTAAATATCTGATTACCAAGATGCGGCGATGGACTATTTAAGCTTCGTCGCTTTGAAATCTAGTTATCCGCGACACGGTGCCCGGGTTGTAATTAACGAAATATTATAACACAGCCAGCATTTCAGCCTAAATGTTTGCAGAAACAGAGGTATTAGACGCTATAAGATTGTTTTGCTTAGTTTATGAAAATTTAGGGCGGAATCGTGCGAATGTATCTCAAACGCCCCATTTATATTAAGACAAACTACAAAAAATTAAAATAAAAAAGTGTAAAAAGGTTGGTCGCCCAAAACCGACTTTGGAAATTACGAAAATAAGTAAAGGAAAAAATCGGGTTTATAAACGATCTCTTAAAATATTTTTATTTATGAAAAAACTGACTAGTTATGGGGTTGTATTAATCGTCTTCATTGGTTTCCGTGTTTACTATTTGGCAATAGGGATGTTGACTAATTTCCGGATCTGCTTTTATTTTATAGATAAACCCTTAAAAACCGCGAAAAAAATATTTTAATAATAAAAATGGTTTTATTTTAAAGAAAAAAGTGATAAATTAGAATAGATTTAAAATTTCCCGCTAAAACGCCCAAAACTGTCATGTGACTTTGATTACGTCACGAACCGATAAACAATGCTCGCGATCTGTTAAACTCTAAGGAACTTGAAAGTTTTCTTGAGAAATAATTCCTTTTAGGCTTTAATACTAGTTAATAATAAATAAAAAGTGTGTGTGTATGTAGATGTACATGTAAAAAATGAAGATTTTAATATTCAAACAGCCCACAGTATTTCTAACCACAATGAAGTTATAAATATACTCACCTGTTTTTAACTTTTAACAAACGACATAAGTATTGGTATTGATTTATTAAAACAATTAAAATCAACTGTAAATTTAGAGAAAAAACTCCTTATACAGAAATACTAATAATATACGAATTAGAAGAATTAACACAACTAAAAAAGAAACTTAAAAGTAAAAAATTATTCTATTAATATTCCCGCTAGGTCATCCCAAATTGTAAAATTACCCGTTGACATAGAAAGCGGAACAGGACTTGTAAATTATATTAATTTTGGCAAGCAAATAGAATTACCCTGTGCAGTTGTAAACGTAAATAAATTGTTTGCAACCACCATTACTAATTTAAGAGAAGAACCAATAAAAATTAATATTAATAAACCTTTTAAAATTGAAAAATTAGATATCGCAGATATAAATTTTAGGTATTGAAAAAATGGAAACCAATTCTGAATTAAACGAATACACCGATAATATTTTAAAATCTAATCTAAAAATTATACGAGTTGAACATTGTAATTACGAAGAAAAACAGGCTATAAAAAATTTATGTTAAGTTCCGCTGCACAAAAATCTTTGTAGCAAAGAAATTCGCCACCATCAAACAATCGATTCTCGGCAAGTTAGAACTGTTTCCTTTGATGAATCCAGTCTCTATAATGTAAACACAATTCGGTTTATAATAACAAGTGAGTCACAAATACTAATAGCGAGTAATTAGCGAGAGAAATCAAAGAAATAACTCGTTCACACAGTGACACCAAGCGACGCTAAGTTGTTTATCGGTTCATGACGTCATGCGCTGTGATTGGCGTTTACAGTCACGTGATAATGTGTATTAAATAAAGTTTTTTAAATTAATTTTAATTAATAAAATATTATTAATTACGTTTAATAAATATAATTTTAGGTATTTAAATATTACCATTAATCATTTAAATTCAACTTTACATGGATTTAAAACTACTGTCAACATGCCTATGAGGCATCAGAATAGACAAAACCGGACGTCACAGACTTAGATTTATCCGAAAAAATAAATAAATCATATATCTGCTAGACTAATTTATTAAGTAAGAAAAATATTCGACTACAATTAAAAAGTGCATATCGTTTAAATATCGAAAGAGATAATCACGAAATAAAAGAACACGTATGATGTTTTAAACTGTATAAAAATTTTTTTGTGCTTTTGAACTTGCTCTCCGCGGCCATGACGAACGAGAAAATTCAATAAACCCTGGGATATGTAGAAGTCTTATCAATTTTTTCCCGAATTGTACTTGGCACTTAAAGATCATTTACAGCAAGATACGTGTTAAATGGTACAACAAAAGATATTCCAAATGCATGCTTTCCGTGTGTCAGTCACATTTAAAAAAGGAATTGCTGCGTCAAAAATTGTGTCTATTATGAGATGAGTGATGAAACAAATGACAATTCTAACATTTCCAAATGGTCATAGTTTACCGGTATTCTTTAGCAAACGGTACTCCTGTTTAAGGATTTTGGACATTTTTAAAACCAAATGACCACGATGCTGTTTGATTATCTGGCTGCATAGAAGAATCTTTAATTTAAATTTATTAAAATCCAATCATCAGCTACTTTCTCAAAGTTATCCCGGAGTAATTTTCATGATGTTGTATAAAAACTTAAAAATAAACTTCAGTACGCCTCTTATATACATTGCTTTACTCATCAATTGTATTTATTAATGTCTTAATGTTCGCATATTTTTTTCCGATTTAAGTGACTTAACCAATTTTTTTAAATTCCCCACACAAAGTAGCTATAAGTATTAGATATTAAATTGATAACAATATAGCATTTCTATAGCATCTTCTACAAGATGAAATTTTAAAGTTAAACAGTTAATACTGTATATACAAAAGAAGACGCCTTTATGAACTGTATGGCAAGAATACAATATTCCTTCAGACAGTCAGATACCATAAGAAAGGCAGGTGCATTTTTAAGGTTATTAAACTAGGTACCGTAAATTAATCTTTTGGTTAACAGTGTTTTATGGTTATATGCCCCACGTTGATATTAAATATTAACAATTACAAAAAAGCACTAAACGAAAGGGACAACATGGACACCATTACGAAAAGCGAGTTAGCAGATATTAATGAAAGTCAGTCTATGAAAAGAAGAAAGGTAGTTGACAGAACTTCTTATGACTTCACGACCATCCAAGCTGACGAAGTTTGTGATATCAGAAACTGTATGTTCAAAAGTTGGTTTCTTACAGGATCCCTCATTTGCTCACTGAAGAGCGAAAAGCGTTAATTGGTGTGGAAAAATACAGGAACGGTGTAACAAACTAAGATAAAAAAAATTATAGTATTGTTAGTGGCGATGAATCTTGGATTTACTCCCACGAACTGGAAAATAAACGTCAATCCGCTGTATGGTTGTTTCACGATGAGGAAAGTGAATCGTTCTTGAAGTGTGTCAAAGAAAATAGTCGCAACTTTTATGTCAAGATCTGGTCATGTGTTTTAAAAGACCAAAAAATAATTAGGTACTACCGATTGGTATATAAACGTTTTTTTATCAGAAGTTATCGCGAAACTTCGACAAAGCAACACACAACGCTGAATCATCTTACACAAGGTCAATGCAAGTGTTTACACTGCCCAAAAGACATTCGAATTTTTTGAGCTTCAAAACATCGAATTAGTTCCAACTTAAGTCCCAATGACTTCTTTACGTTTTCAAAGATCAAAAATTCAATGCTTGGCAGGGATTCCAGTCGTTAGAAGAGGCCATGGATGCCTTTAAAACAGCAATTTTTCAGGTGTCAACTGAAGACTGGAAAAACTGTTTTACCAATTGCTTTGTACGTATACAAAAGTGTACCGATCTTGATGGGACATATTTTGAAAAGCAATAAAGTCTTTAAGTCTATATATATTTTGTCTTTATAGCTATATGAGAAACTAAAAAGACCCTTATACTTAATTAAATACAGTAATAGATAATTGCATAAAAATCAAAACAAGTAATTTGAATCATAAATCATTCACAAATAATATTAATGTAAATAGATTAAATAAAATTAATATTTAGAAATATTTTTAGATAATATCGTTGTTATTAACTATATTAAAGTACTTAATTTTGATCCTGTTAATGCATTAAATAGGATTTTTGGCATGTCGTATTTCGATTCCCATAAAATTTAATTAAAGAGGTGGTAGTGTATGTTGATTTTCCCCGTTGGAATATTGTTTATAATTAGATTGTTCACTCTCGTTTGATCTATGTAATTCAGTTGACTTCGTTCCTAACGGAGTATATATCTACGTATAGGCAAATGTTCATATCGACCTAATGAAGTTTCAAAATTTGTTATCTATGTGTTTACAGCCAATAAAAGGTTTACGCTTAGTTCAAAGGCTCGACAAAATGTACTTGTATTTTCCGGGTCAGATACACGTCAAAGGTTCAATCTTTTATGTCAAAAATTACTGTTCTAATTGATGTATTGTTTTGATGTATACATTTACGCCTGTTGGGGACAAAAATTAAATTACGGTGATATTAACAATTGGTTTAATCGATTGATCTAAACGGAAATCGTGGACAATAAATTAATGAGTGGTCATAAACTTAAATGTTTTATTTAATAAACTATAACCTTTTTACCTTCCGAACAGCAACGCTGTTAGAGGAAGGTATTGTGATCGCGAGAAATTTCGATCTCGGGTTTTTAGCGGAAATACGCGTTTTAGGGTTCCTTGAGCCTAAAAAACCCAAAAATAAAAAATGTCTGTCTGTCTGTGTGTTTGTGAACACATTTGCGGCTAAACGGCTAATCGGATCGGAATGAAACTATAAAACCTTACTTATAATCACCATCGGAGGAATCTGATAGAATTTGAGTAAAATCGGCCGACCGGAAGTGGACGTTTACTCTTATCAAAAAATGGAATTTTTTGAAAATATTGGTTTTTCATATAGTTATTGGCAAAATATTTATACTTTTTGGAAAGAACATGTAATTTCCGACATTTTTGAAAGAATACATTTTTTTGATATTTTCATTAGTTTTCGAGATATTGACACTTTTATCAAAAACTGGAAATATGTGAAATAAAAATTGTGGATTCGCTCTTTCACTACTTGTTATTATACATGCTACTGTTCGGAAGGTCGTGTGGTGCCCACACCAGATTTTTTATGTTGATGGTAATTGCTCGCTAAACGTTCACTTATGCGACCGGCACTCAGTTGTTTGGTGAAGAGGGAGTCATGCGTTCATTCAAGCTAAATACAAAATTTTTAAAAAGATTTGTTCAGCTAACACACTGATAAAAACAATGTGGTTCATTGTATAAAAACACACTCCAAAATTTCCAAAAAAACAAACAAGCAATTTTTTCTTAGATATTTAACATAAGCAGTTGTTTTTTCATTAGTTTTGTTTTCTTAATAATCAGAAATACGTAGAAATAAAGAATAATACTTATGGTAGGCTTCCTAAGTACTTGTAAGAAACTTCAAAAATAATGTATCACCACCCCAGCTCTCGTAGATTAAAGGTAAAGTTAAAACAATATTTCGACCAATTAGTCACAATTACTAGGTATTTAAAAAAAGTCATATTAATAACCATATCGGGAAATTTTACCACACCCGTCATTATAACACTCAGAGCACAAAACTATTACGTAACTTAAGAAAGCCGGTAAAACTAAAAAAATTAAGTTTTGTCGCAAGACTAAATTAAAAGTAAAGTAAAAATCAATGCAATGGGTTATTTAAGACGAAAATTATCATGTACTCTACGGGGATAATCACGATGCGAGAAAATGACTGATTGGTCAATCATAGTGTTGCACCCGAAAAGCACATGCTATGTGTCTTTTTGCACGTAGGTATTCCCAGCAACAGGGCCGTATTATATTATGAAAAGAATTTATTTAAAAGAATTGCCACTTAGTAGCTACTATAGAATAAACCTATTGTTAATTTGATATCGATTATATAGTAATTACCAAACTTAATTCCTTATTTTATTCTTTGTATATCAAAAAATAGACAAACAATTTAAGTTTTGCATATTTCATTATGAAGCCAGAATAAATTACATTATTAGTGAAAAATTATTTCGCGTAAATGTTTGCCTTTTTCTTTGTTTTAAAGTTTAGCTCGTTTTTTGGCATTTTCCATGACTTTTTTAATGTTTCGATGAGCATGGCTTTAATTTCTCGTTGAATATTGCGTTTCAAATCACTAAGAGTATTTGGCTTGTGTGTATATATGTTTTTTTAAATATCCTCATAGTTATAGCTTATTCCTAAAGGATCTTTTGACGGTCAGAGTAAATAATGCGTATGTATATATAGATGAAAGATGTGAAAGATCTTGAAAAATGGGAAAAGCCAAAATTTTTTTAAAAAAAATATCAAATCTGAAACATGAGGAAATTCACGAAAATTGTTAAAAATGTGAGTAAATCCAAAATATGTAAACATAATGGTAAAAAGAAATCGTAAAATATCGTAAAAAACATAAAAGAAAAAAACGCTACTAATCGTACAAAACGCAGGGAAAAACAAAAAAAAGACTAAAAACACTTAAAATCTCGAAATTTCAGGAAAAACTGAAAAAAAATGACAAATTATGAAACATTTAAATAAACCTAAAGCAAAAATAGTACCCGAACGCTCCGCTAGTAGGTACGCTCTTCGTACTTACTGCCGCCACGGTATTGCTTCTCATTCAGACGGCATGTCCGACACGGTTTAAAATTCGAAACGGTGTTTAATTTAAATCTTGGCAATCATTCACACGACACACGGCGAAACGGAACGAATTTCTATAAGTATTCATGTACTTTTTTTCAATTATCTCGGTTAATTGTTTATGGATTTAAATAACTTTTATATTGAAAAACTTTTTAAAATCTTTCATTTTTGAAGTGATAACTTCTTATGGGAGGGTAACTGATTTTTAGCGTAACGCGTTGAAAAAAGCGTTTATCATAACGCGTTGTTTATCGTTGTTACACGCAGGCGCAGTGAAACATAATAATAATAATAGAAATAGGTAAATATTATTATTAATATTAATACATATATCTTTATTTATTTATTTATTTATTTATTTATTGAAGTGATAACTTCTTATGGGAGGGTAAACTGATTTTAGCGTAACGCGTTGAAAAAAGCGTTTATCACAACGCGTTGTTTATCGTTGTTACAAGCAGGCGCAGTGAAACATAATAATATCATTTCTCTCTCTCTCTCTCTCTCTCTCTCTCTCTCTCTCTCTCTCTCTCTCTCTCTCTATGCTTTTCCCAATGTAAGTTTTAAGTATATTTGAATTTACCGTGTTATACGGTATTAATCTGTCACTAAATACAATTTATTACTTTTTATTAATTATTAAATATTTATATCCATTTAATATCATAAAAATTAGGTTATTTTCTATATCTTCGTATATAAAACTAATTTAATCCCCTTTAGTTATAATTTAAATTCATAATTTAAACGGTTCGGTTATCATATTAATGTAGGTAGGTACATAAAATTTAAGTAATAGGTAAAGTTTTTCTCAAGTTAAAAATTTGGATTAGTTGGACTTATTACTTCTGTCGCGCGTCCTGAGACGCACACGTTTTTTTATTTTAACTATTCTTTTCTAAAATAAAATAGAAAAATTTTATTAACAAAAAAGTTGTTTTTCGATTTTTGTATTTGTTAAAAAAACAGTAAGTATAAGATTTTTTCATCTATTACCTCACAAATACCATTTAGAACCTTTAAATGCCTGGAAAAGATTTTTTATCGTGTCACGGCATCCGGTTTGCTGAGACCAAATCGGTTGTAAATTTGGCCGGATATGATAAAATTTTCTAACCCGATACACGGTCGAATCGTGTGAAGATGCACATTTAAAACTATCCACCAGTAAGCAATCCGACATTTTTAAAGTTCCGATTAACTACCTGGACCGGTCCGTCTGAACAGGCTGTCGTAGACATTTACTCAACCAAATCAGGTTCAAGGGACTCTCTACCATCGTTTGAATCTGAGTGGAAAGCACTCGGCTATCCGTTAGAAACTTTGATTCTTGAGTTGGAACTGTGGTTTGTTATAGTTAGTCGTGTATTGTTGATTTTTAATATAGTTATACTCTTTCTTTACAAAGTTAAAGCTTCGTCGCCTCAACCCCAAATCCCCAAATAAGTACACTCAGACTAGAGTTGTTGCAAATGTGTCCAATTTATTAGGGCCCTGAGACGAATACATACAATACGTCTAACGAAAGCAATCAAAACACCGGTACATTCGAAATCGGGTATAATGGTTCAACAATTAATAACACCACAAATACTCTAAGCAATCCTAGGGAGATTTTTTCCGGCTCTTACAAAGTTCTTCTGATGTCCAATGGAGAACGATGTGATGAAAAAGTGGACGATTTTATTACGAACATAAAGTATTACAAACAGACAAAAAGGATTCCAGATGCCAACACAGTTCAAGGATTATCTTACTGTCTATAAAGGAAGTCAAATCAGGCGAACGTGGCGGCCAGTCGAAATCACTATTTTTTGACACTAAACGGCTTGGGGACATTTTGTTCAACCAATCCATGGTTTGGCGAGCAGTATAAGCCGTAGCACCATCCTGTTGGAATCGTGGTCTTTCAGGCCATTAATCTCGACCACTTCACGCAAAAAAAGTGTTTACCCTATTACGATAACGGGCACTATTCACCGAAATTGCTTTATCATCAACGCCTTCTAATTGGCTGGACCGATTTTAATGAAATTTTTTGTTTGTGTTCATACGGATTCGACAATGTTTTAGTATTACAGATTAACTATTTGCTTCTTTATAAAAGGTTTTTTTAAATAATTATTCATTTGTGAGTTTAAAAATCTTTTATTTTCAGATTTTCTTCATGTTTTAGATGATACAAATTTGTTAGTTAGTATGATTATTACAATGTGAACGCAATCAAGAACTAATCCTAGAAGTTCCGGGTTTCGAGACATCGTAACCGATTTTAAACTGGTTCGTTGTCGACGAAACCTGCAATGCATAGGATACACACAACAGTATGGACCAGTTTCAAAAATTTAGAAATTATATTATGGTTGTTTATAAATTTTAAACTTGCTATTTTTTTTTTTCATTCAAAAAATTTTATTAACGTATTTGATATTTTTTTAGTGTTTTCTTGAATTGGTATGGTTAGAATGACTACAATATCAAAAGCCACCCGAAGGCCTCTCTATTTTTCTCAAAATTGTAAAATACTTTCGACACAGCTTACCTCCTCTTTCCGTCTTGACAAAAAAGTCTAGATGTGGTGAAGATAGCACTTAAGGAAAATCAGAGAAAATTACATCTCTCAACACAACAGTAAACAAATTATTCAACTGAATAACAATAATAAGAAGCTAAACCAGCACTGGTCACTTCGTTCTGAACACATCAACTGGACAATGCAATTAAAACCAAAACGCCTTCGTTGATTTTTTTGTAAAATGTTTATTTTTTAAGTTTAATTATTTTTTTTATTAAATCAAAATATTGATTTTTCCTATACCCTGCTGTAGGACCCATTGTCTTTTTTAGGGTTGTGCTACAATTTACTGTTTCCTGCATTTTGCTTCAGAATTGTCCGTGGCAACTTTTAACCTGTTAAAGAAAGACCATTTGGCCAGTTGTTCCTAAAACAGGCTGTTTTCAGACTAATACAGGTTGAACTTGGATCGAGGGAAACCACAGAAAGCCTTGGCCTATTTTTGGTACAATTAGATCTTATGATATTTGTTACATAATTAAATATTATTTTAATATGTATTACTTAGCTTAACTGTGCCTCTTCGAGTTCGTTCTGAATCTGAAGCCACTCTGGAATTTACTGACCTGCTGCTTGAAGTAGCCTTGGCTGAAGAAGCAGAAGCTTTCAGCAAGGTTTTCTTGGGATCACTCTGCAACCCTATTTTAAGAAAAGGGTATCCTTGGTTTCGTAGTTAGGGCCCTAAGAGGCTTTGAACACAAAAAGAGATTTCGGTGGTAAAATTCATAAAATCTCGCTTTTATAAAACGTTTCATTTTAAACCCAATGGTAGGTGCTTAGTTTTGCTTAGTTTGAGTCGTGAGGAATTTATACTGTCCTACGGTTATGTCCCATGAGCATTAATGTATATCTTGCTGCTGTTTGTTGTTCGTAATTCTGGTTATTATTATTAAACTGTCCACTAAACACACAACAAAACCTTGTTTGTGTGCAAGGATGCTTTGGGCGTGTGTAGTACCACCCAATCAGTAGGTGACAACCAATGATACGAACACTTAGAATTTGAATACAAGATGCATTTTTTGTCGCAAGTAAATAACCAATTAAAAAATGGTTCAATATCGTTGAGTGAAATGTTTGCTAAACAAATAGTAAGACAACTTAACTTGTTATCATTTGGACATTGGACACATTTGTTTAATTTCCACGTCTTTTTTAGCTAATAAAGATGCAAACAAATATTTTTAGGACTTATAGTAAAGGTTGTTCTGGAATTTGCGTTACCAACCTGTCAAAAATCCTCGTTGTTATTGATTTTTGGTTTACCTGAGCGCGGTTCATCGATCAAACTGATATGTTCTGGAAAAATTTTTTTGAACCACTTCTGTGTTTTTCGATCATTAGCGGCATTATCTCCTAATTCGGCCCGTTTCTTTCGCGCCGCCGCTGCAGCATTTGTACCAAGTTTGTACTTATACAGTAAACAACTTTAGCAGCTAAAAAACAATCGATATCGATCAACAACCTAAACAATTCTATGACAATGTGTGACCTACAGAAAACGCACGAACTTATTTGGGTACGATAAATTTATATAAAACTAATTAACAATTCATAGGTAATGGTAATCTACTATCTTTTATTCTATGTTCTAACCTGATTATTGGTAAAAGGGGATAGAAAAGAAGAGAAAAATTATTTACAGCTAAATTCAAAATACATAAATAAGACACAACTGTAAAAGAAAATTTATTGAATTACTTTTATAAAAAGTCGATAACTGTATCACATAGTGAGTTTGAAGAGAGTTTATGGATAAAGCTCGTCGGTCTGCTATACAGTTAAATTGGATTTAATGGGCCGTTTGTACACGTGTTTCCATATTTCGTAAAAACACACTGTAGCCTGGAATCTATAGGAAACAACAAGTGGCATCGACACGTGAGTAATTATATTCCATGCTAATATTCCGTAAAAGTCCATCTGATTTGGATGGAAGGCGGATTTTGTGTTTTTTATTCGATTTATTACCTAAAATACATAAAAATAAATGTTTCACATAACAGACAAGTTATATCACAAATATTTCTGGTTTGAACTTTGATTTGTTAATAAGAATATCGTGAATCGTTCGGGTCCGTCTTTGTTCCTGCCGTATTTTTACGTATTTTTTTTTATTTTATTGTATTTCATATCCTAAAGATTTAGTTCTCAAGTTATTAGAAATTGTAGATACTTTTCATATTTATATGTTTATAGTTTATGATATTTTGAAAATTTTGGCCATAAAGAAATTTATATTTTATATGTACCAGGTTCATGATTTGAGATTCTTGGGAATTTTCTATCCTTGTTTATAAGGGATTGTTTTTTTTGCAAGAAACGTCTGTACAAACATAGTTTATCACCTTGGGTATATTATATTTACTAGCTTTCGTTGAGTAATCCCTTTGGGAAATTTTCTGTAATATTTTAATATTTTATCCACCCTCTAATATCCCCAATCCTCGATTTTATACAGGAATCTCGAGATTCCTAAAGATACAAGAAAAAATAATAGTCAGTAATCAGTCGTTACCATCAAGTGCTTTAGTAACTAATAGAAATTTTAAATATGTTAAAGTAGGTTTCGGTTTCGGTTAAAAAATCTCTTTCTAGTTTGTAATAATCACAATTTATAAAAAGAACTTTTTATAGTAGAAAGTTTTTTTTGGTGATTTATAAGTCATATTACCTACTATTATTAAATTATTTTAAATTATTACAAGTGCAACCTGTCCCTTGGCAAATAGCGCTTTACCAAGATAGATTACGGCATAGTCCACAGTACAGTCAAAAAACTTTCTATCTAACAATTTTCTAAATTAGTTTATTTTATTAACAGCTAAAATAATAATTACTGTTTTCACATGTAGAACAAAATAAAAAACAGGAAAAATACTTCTTTCTCGCGTAATCGATCCCATTATGATAACATAAGACGCTTATTCAAATAGGCTACGAAAGACTTATTTAAAAACTTTCAAAATGATAATATCCATACACAATATATCATATTGTAACGGGATAACCGTAAAGGAAGGGACCTTAATTTGAAAGATTGTTATTGACAGTTGATTTTTAGAAACTTCTAAAAATATAATAAAGTTTCTAGAAAATTCTAGAAACTTCTAAACACACTGACTAGATTAAATAATGTTTCTAGAAAATTCTAGAAAGATCTAAACACACTGACTAGATTAAAAAAAAGTTTTATATAAGGGGATGTATGGGCAGTTAAAGTCAGTTCAAGTTCAAATATTCACAAGAGTTCATTGTATTGTCAAGCAGTTTTTACGTTATCCAGCAGAGTTCAGTGTATCTTAACAATTTTGTAAATAAATTGTGTAAAAAACCCCATAAGTGTTTCAAATTGGTGTCAGGTGTGGGGTGAAGATACAAGAATGCCTGGAAAAAAGATAAATGAACTATTGGTGGCCGAGCTCAGAAGAGAGCTCAAAGAATTAGAGTTGGAAACTACTGGGACCAAATCTGTATTGTTGAATAGGCTCCGTGATTACTACCTAAGTAATAATTTGGACCCTGACGTTGTGGAGTTCAATGACCCGGTTCAAAAAGCAATTTCTGAGCTATCCAGTCAGATAAAGAGCCAGCGCGAAGATATGTCCTAGCTATCAGAACGAATGACGAACTAACAAGAGGAGCTATCCAGTCAGATGAAGAGCCAGCGCGAAGATATGTCCCAGCTATCAGAACGAATGACGAACCAACAAGAGGAGCTATCCAGTCAGATGATCAGCCAACAAGAGGAGCTATCACAGCGAATGACGAACCAACAAGAGGAGCTATCCAGTCAGATAAGAAGCCAGCGCGAAGAGGTGTCCCAGCTATCACAACGGATGTCTACCCTACCAGAAGAGTTATACAGTTCCTTCTCCCAGCAAATATCACATCTTCGTGACGAGCAAAATCAGCAAGTTGCCAACTTGAATCAGCAAGTGGACAACTTGAATCAGCAAGTGGACAACATGAATCAGCAAGTGATCAACATGCAAGAAGAGCAAAACCACGGTATTGCTTCTCATTCAGACGGCATGTCCGACACGGTTTAAAATTCGAAACGGTGTTTAATTTAAATCTTGGCAATCATTCACACGACACACGGCGAAACGGAACGAATTTCTATAAGTATTCATGTACTTTTTTTCAATTATCTCGGTTAATTGTTTATGGATTTAAATAACTTTTATATTGAAAAACTTTTTAAAATCTTTCATTTTTGAAGTGATAACTTCTTATGGGAGGGTAACTGATTTTTAGCGTAACGCGTTGAAAAAAGCGTTTATCATAACGCGTTGTTTATCGTTGTTACACGCAGGCGCAGTGAAACATAATAATAATAATAGAAATAGGTAAATATTATTATTAATATTAATACATATATCTTTATTTATTTATTTATTTATTGAAGTGATAACTTCTTATGGGAGGGTAAACTGATTTTAGCGTAACGCGTTGAAAAAAGCGTTTATCACAACGCGTTGTTTATCGTTGTTACAAGCATGCGCAGTGAAACATAATAATATCATTTCTCTCTCTCTCTCTCTCTCTCTCTCTCTCTCTCTCTCTCTCTCTCTCTCTCTCTCTCTCTCTCTATGCTTTTCCCAATGTAAGTTTTAAGTATATTTGAATTTACCGTGTTATACGGTATTAATCTGTCACTAAATACAATTTATTACTTTTTATTAATTATTAAATATTTATATCCATTTAATATCATAAAAATTAGGTTATTTTCTATATCTTCGTATATAAAACTAATTTAATCCCCTTTAATTATAATTTAAATTCATAATTTAAACGGTTCGGTTATCATATTAATGTAGGTAGGTACATAAAATTTAAGTAATAGGTAAAGTTTTTCTCAAGTTAAAAATTTGGATTAGTTGGACTTATTACTTCTGTCGCGCGTCCTGAGACGCACACGTTTTTTTATTTTAACTGACAGTTGATTTTTAGAAACTTCTAAAAATATAATAAAGTTTCTAGAAAATTCTAGAAACTTCTAAACACACTGACTAGATTAAATAATGTTTCTAGAAAATTCTAGAAAGATCTAAACACACTGACTAGATTAAAAAAAAGTTTTATATAGGGGGATGTATGGGCAGTTAAAGTCAGTTCAAGTTTAAATATTCACAAGAGTTCATTGTATTGTCAAGCAGTTTTTACGTTATCCAGCAGAGTTCAGTGTATCTTAACAATTTTGTAAATAAATTGTGTAAAAAACCCCATAAGTGTTTCAAATTGGTGTCAGGTGTGGGGTGAAGATACAAGAATGCCTGGAAAAAAGATAAATGAACTATTGGTGGCCGAGCTCAGAAGAGAGCTCAAAGAATTAGAGTTGGAAACTACTGGGACCAAATCTGTATTGTTGAATAGGCTCCGTGATTACTACCTAAGTAATAATTTGGACCCTGACGTTGTGGAGTTCAATGACCCGGTTCAAAAAGCAATTTCTGAGCTATCCAGTCAGATAAAGAGCCAGCGCGAAGATATGTCCTAGCTATCAGAACGAATGACGAACTAACAAGAGGAGCTATCCAGTCAGATGAAGAGCCAGCGCGAAGATATGTCCCAGCTATCAGAACGAATGACGAACCAACAAGAGGAGCTATCCAGTCAGATGATCAGCCAACAAGAGGAGCTATCACAGCGAATGACGAACCAACAAGAGGAGCTATCCAGTCAGATAAGAAGCCAGCGCGAAGAGGTGTCCCAGCTATCACAACGGATGTCTACCCTACCAGAAGAGTTATACAGTTCCTTCTCCCAGCAAATATCACATCTTCGTGACGAGCAAAATCAGCAAGTTGCCAACTTGAATCAGCAAGTGGACAACTTGAATCAGCAAGTGGACAACATAAATCAGCAAGTGATCAACATGCAAGAAGAGCAAAACCAGATCAACCAGCAAATGCAGTCCGAAATAAGCAAGCTTCAACAAGAACTGGAAGCTTGTCGCCGAAATCAAATCATCCACCACGGCGACGGAAATGCAGAAAGGAGGGAAACCGGCCACGTAGACGTCGAACGACGAGGAAACGGAGAGGCAGCCCAGGTACGAATGATGATAAAACCCCCGACCTTCGACGGGAAGACTTCCTGTTCAAATTACCTGAAACAATTTGACGCAGTGGCCAGAGCGAATGGATGGTCACCCCAGGAGAAGGCATTGTTCCTAACCATGGCTTTGCGAGGCGAGGCTTTAGACGTCCTGCATGTATTGACACCGGATGAGGTTGACAATTTTAAGCTATTGGTGAATCGTCTAGAGATGCGTTATGGTCAAAGTCATCTACAACCAGTATACCGAGTGCAGTTGAAAAGTCGGAAACAGAAAAATGGAGAAACTATTCAGGAGTTCGAGGCAGAAGTGGAAAAAATGGTACGGTTTGCGTATCCAAATGCAGCGGAAGATTTTCTGGAGTGCCTGGCGATCCAAACCTTTACCGATGGTCTTCGAGACGCCGAGTTGCAAGGGGCTGTAGGTACGGTTAGCGAGACCGAGATCTCTTGTAAACGCCTTGACCATTGCCCTGGAGTTCGATACGGCGACGGAGGCCTCACATGGAGCTGCTCGACTGATGGAAGACACTGGTAACTTCGACCATGCCGTTTATGCCGTCAGAGAAGTCAAAACGGTAGTGGAGAGGTTAATGAAGTTTTCTTCAAAAAGGAGGCACCCAGTGAGGTGCTGGAACTGCGGAGAACTAGGCCGCATAAGAAATACTTGCCCCCATTGTACCCGAGTGAAGCAGAACGAGGAAAAAGTCGCCTTAGTTAAGGTTGCGCCAGAAGACGTGTGCTCTATGCTGAAGGAGCAACAAGAAAACGATCCCGTTCTGAAAAAGATTCGGGGATGGAAAAGAATGGACCGTCGTCCGTTGTGGAGAGAGATATCCTCATCCTCTCCTGCTGTAAAAGCATACTGCGCCCAATGGAACTCTTTAATTTTGGACGGTGGGCTCGTTAAAAGACTTGTAGAAAATTCCGAGGGCACAAAAACAAGGAAACAAATAGTGCTCCCAAGAAATGCTGTACCGGAAATTTTAAAACAGATACATAATGATAGTTCCGGAGGACATCTGGGTATCACGAAAACGCTGCAAAAGATCCGAGATAGATTTTACTGGGTAAATTGCACTAATGATGTTAAAGATTGGTGTCGTAAATGCACCACATGTGCTGCCAGTAATAGTCCGCACCGAAAACCGAAAGCGGAAATGCAGCAATATCTGGTCGGAAGTCCTTTTGAAAGAATCGCAGCAGATGTATTAGGGCCACTTCCACAGACCGATGTAGGAAACAAGTACATCTTTGTTGTCATGGACTACTTCACTAAATGGGTTGAAGCTTATGCAGTTCCTAATCAGGAAGCCACCACTTTAGCAGATATATTAGTTGAAGAATTCGTAAGCCGATTTGGAGTACCACTGGAATTACATTCAGATCAAGGGAGAAATTTTGAGAGCAAGCTGTTTCAAGAAGTTTGCCAGAGATTAGACATCCGCAAAACGAGAACCACAGCGATGCACCCTCAGTCTGATGGAATGGTGGAACGAATGAACCGGACTATAACCAACTATCTGTCAAAAGTGGTGTCAGATTGTCAGAGGGATTGGGATCAACATATTCCACTATTTCTAATGGCAATTCGATCGGCCATCAACGAATCAACTGGCCAAACGCCTGCGAAGGTCCTGTTCGGTAGAGAAATGAGGCTACCATGTGACTTGGTGTTTGGTTGTAAACCTGGTGAAGAAATGGCACGTGAACAATATGTCGCCGACCTTCAGAATCGAATGGAGAATATACACAACCTGGTGCGTGGAAAACTACAATTATCTAGTGATCGGATGAAGAGGTACTATGACACACGGACAATAAAAAAGAGTTACCAAGTTGGAGATTTAGTCTGGCTCTATAACCCCCGACGGCGTCGAGGTATTTGTCCCAAATTACAGAAGAACTGGGAAGGTCCATACACCATCAAGAAGAAGATTAACGATGTCATTTATCGGATCGTAAAAATTCCCAGAGGGAAACCCGTCGTGGTCCATCATGATCGTTTGGCGCCTTACCAAGGAAACCACAGTGGAGATGCGCAGCAACTCCAAGAAGATGGTTTGGCAGACTCAAGGAGTGTGCGGGATTCCGATTTAGAAAATACCATTCCAGGAGGAATGAATCTAAGGAGGGGGCAGTGTAACGGGATAACCGTAAAGGAAGGGACCTTAATTTGAAAGATTGTTATTGACAGTTGATTTTTAGAAACTTCTAAAAATATAATAATGTTTCTAGAAAATTGTAGAAACTTCTAAACACACTGACTAGATTAAATAATTTTTCTAGAAAATTCTAGAAAGATCTAAACACACTGACTAGATTAAAAAAAAGTTGTATATAAGGGGATGTATGGGCAGTTAAAGTCAGTTCAAGTTCAAATATTCACAAGAGTTCATTGTATTGTCAAGCAGTTTAGACGTTATCCAGCAGAGTTCAGTGTATCTTAACAATTTTGTAAATAAATTGTGTAAAAGTCCCCATAAGTGTTTCAATATTTAATATCAATTCAGTATAAATTTCGAAATCTATGTATATGCCTAAACACACTTGGAACATGCATTGTCATCCAGTTCTTAGCTATCCTGAAAATTTCAGAGCTGTAGGTAGTCGGGAAATAGGTTTAAATTCGATTACAAAATTACACGGAATGACAAATAGAGAGAGAACACGGCGAAAATATAAAAACTTTTAAAAAAGGAACCTTGACTTTAAGATTACCAGTAGTTATTTTTGTGAAATTTTGGAAAATTAACGGTTTTTGGCGTTTCTTGCGATTGTTTTGTTAAATCGACAAATATTAATGATTTATTTTATGAAAATCGACAAATTTAACGGTTTTCTGTTTTTTTTTAATTTAGTATTCTTACAATTTTCCGATTTTTACAGAAATACAATTGATCTGATAACAATGCATAGAAATTTGAGTTTCTTGCGCAGAAATCAGGTAAATTTGTAGCTTTTTTAAACGCGCAGAAAGTTGTGCTACCAAACATTTTTAAGGAGGAATATCCTGAGAACTGTAAAAAAAAACTTTCGAAAATCGTGCAAAATTGTTGAAAATGTAAAAAAATTATTGAATTAAAAAAATGAGTAGGTATAAAAAAAATGCAAAAAAATCGAAAAAAAAAGAAATATGAATGTAAAATGGATAAAAATTGAAAAAAAAAACGGAAAACAGAAAAAAACGGACAATATCACAAAAATTGTAAATAAAAGAAAAAGGTAAAAAATCGAAAAAAAGAGACAAAAGCGTGAAAAATAACAAAGTACAACTAAACAAAAAGTAAAAACCTGTAAATAAAGAAAAAATGTGATAAAAACGACAAAAACAGTAAAAAAACGGAAAATGAAAAAAATCATTAATTGTTAGGTAAAATTGCTGCTCTGGCTTTTTAGGGCTGGATTCCTAATTATAGTTTTTTGGATTCTATTTTCGTTTAGGTACTCTTTTATGTATTTTTAATTAAAATAAAGAAATTTCTAATCTAATCCATCTAATCATATTCTAGATAACTCACCCACAATGCAATATTTATTAAAAGCAAAAATGTAACCAATTGTCTTCCAGGCTTACGCTTGATTTCATCATCATTTATACAACGACGACGACAGGCATCTAAAATGAACGATGTTTGGGAACAACTTTGAATTAGCGCTAATAGAGGAGTAATTATTCTGGAAATAAAAGTAAAAAATGATTAGTCAGAAATTCATTTTTTATAATAATAATAATAATACTTTATTCATCCTTTTTGATCATATTCAGGATATGTCAATTCGCTTAGAAGCAAATACAGTAACTCTAATATTAAGTAAAGTTATGTTTAAACGCTACAATTTAAGATACAAAAATATGTAGTTAATTTTAAAAATAGACGAAAAATAAACATTTACAAAAATGGGACATTACATAATATAAAATTATAAACACATACTTTTTTGCCAAGAAAAATTTAAAAGAACTTAACCATCCAAAAATTTAATAATGCCATAGAAACTTTTATCCCATACGAAGTTTGTCACTTCCTGCTTAAACAAATTAAAGTTATTTTCATTATTTCTAATGCCATCAGGCAAATTATTTAAGAATTAAATTCCTTTATATATAGGGCGTTTTTCGAAGGTACACAATTGTAATATGTTTAGACTGTCTGATAAGGTTTGAACTGCGTGTGGAATAATCATGATAATCAGAGTTAAGTTTAACGTTTTTGGCGTATAATAGTTATTTATGAAACAGTTCGTGAAGTATGCTTTTTGCGCACGCACGCGATGTTTAGAGCACGAGCAAAGCGAGTGCTATATATCGCGTAAGTGCGCAAAAAGCACTTCACGCACAGTTTCATACAATATTTTATCTACGATAAACAAATAAAAAATAATAACAAATTCAAATTTAAAAATTTAAACTACAAAACTGTCAGAATGACTTTTGTCGAAATTTAATGCTCTCATAGCAACACCATGACAACGCGAATGCTAAGGATATTTGATTATATGAAGGTGTGTCAAAAACAGTGCGAAAAAGTAAATCCCATTTAAAATACATTGTTACTTCACGCACACTTTCAATCCTTCACGCACTGCTGTCTATAATGACAGTTTTCACAAACTAAAAATTGATACATAGTATGAGGTAGAGTAGATAAAACACATTTATAGGATATATATTGAGTGGAAAGTTAAAATTTTCAATTTTTTGAAGTGATTGCGGCACGTTTCCCTAGCATCTAAGTTAAAGATTAAACGAAGAACTCATTTTTGAGAGGTGAAAACCCTGGAGGCACCCACGGCTCCTCCCCAGAGTACAACATTATATGAAATGTGCGAGTAAACAATTGCATAATACACACTCATTAATTCATCTGCAGTGTCTTTTAAAGTGTTAGAAATTTCTAACTGACACCATTTCAGTTCAAAACTGAAATTATTACTTTTGACAGTATGGCACTAGATTATGTATCATCTTTAACATTTTGTTATATATATATATATATATATATATATATATATATATATATATATATATATATATATATATATATAAAACGAACAGAGCGTTTTGTGACAGTCTAAAAATGTCCAAAGATGATACATAACGTATCTAGTGCCATACTGTCAAAAGTAATAATTTCAGTTTTGAACTGAAATGGTGTCGGTTAGAAATTTCTAACACTTTAAAAGACACTGCAGATGAATTAATGAGTGTGTATTATGCAATTGTTAAAATTGTTAAAATACACCTAGGATGCTGCGATATAAATAGATATAAATATCATTCAACCTATATCAGGGCAAAACCAAACTACAGACACGTGTTTCGCTCTTATTTGAGCTCGTCAGTGTAGTACAGGCTATGTCTCTCAAGTCACTAATCAAGAGACATCCCTGCTATAAATTGAACGATATTTATAGATGTCAATTGCGAAACTGATAAACAGTCGCATGTGGTTCCATCTTCACTCCAAAAATGGTACTACACTGACGAGCTCAAATAAGAGCGAAACACGTGTCTGTAGTTGGGTTTTGCCCTGATATAGGTTGAATGATATTTATATCTATTTATATCGCAGCATCCTAGGTGTCTTTTAAAGTGTTCGAAATTTCTAACCGACACCATTTCAGTTCAAAACTGAAATTATTACTTTTGACAGTATGGCACTAGATACGTTATGTATCATCTTTGTATATATATATATATATATATATATATATATATATTGTATCTGCGGAAAGTTTTTAAAGGGTGTGCGCCGTTCTCACATTCGTGTTGGAGATTAAGGGAAAACCCGCAGAAAAAAACCTTAATCAGAACTACTTGCTGTATATTCAAAGACTCTTAATTTGTGTGAGCCATTCAATGGCATTTTGTGTCAATTCATGTAATTCTTGAAAACCGCCAGCAAATCTTGTAAGATGACATTCATTGACTAAATGTTCTAATGTTCAATAGTTTCTTCGGCTATATTGCAAGAGCATAATGGGCTTTTTACAACACCCCATTTAAAGAGAGTGGAATAACGGCGTCCATGACCAGTGCGTAGACGGTTCAATTTACACCAGATATTTCTAGGATGTTTGAATCCAGGTAGTGGTTTTGTTGGATCTTCTACTAAACCTCGGTTAAAAATGTTCTCACTTAACCAAATTCTTTTCCAATCTTCATCTACTGAGAAATGTTCGATATTGTTTACTAATAGCCAAAAAGGATTTCTTGATTTAAATCTATTATTTTGGTACTGGAGGTCTTGCCAGATGATGAAGTCTTCATTAAGTTGATATTTCTGCCACAATTTTTTCGCAGCTAGTTTTCTTCGTAAACCTGGTGGAGGAATGTTTGATAGAACAGGTAACCAAGGGGTTGGAGTAGACTATTTAGGTTTTTACAAACGTAGGAAATATTTTTGTTCCAGCTCATATTGCTATCTAAATAGGAGCCTAAAAACTTAGTAGAACAAGACATTATAATATCACAACTATTGACTGTTCTTATTGGTTAAACTAGAATATTTCAATTATTTGTAATTTGCAAATATACAGTTTTATCTGAATTAACAATTAAAGGGTTGTTTCGACACCATTCATTAAATTACTGAGAAAGTATTTCTGTTAATTAATTAGCTATTCACTGGTGTTTGCCCATATAGCCATTGTTGTATTATCAGCATATAATATTAAAACACTTATGGGGACTTTTACACAATTTATTTACAAAATTGTTAAGATACACAGAACTCTGCTGGATAACGTCTAAACTGCTTGACAATACAATAAACTCTTGTGTATATTTGAACTTGAACTGACGTTAACTGCCCATACATCCCCTTATATACAACATTATTTAATCTAGTCAGTGTGTTTAGAACTTTCTAGAATTTTCTAGAAACATTATGTAATCTAGTCAGTGTGTTTAGAACTTTCTAGAATTTTCTAGAAACGTTTATAGAATAACCGAAAAACAATCTTTCAAATTAAGGTCCTTTCCTTTACGGTTATCCCGTAACAACATTAAGTGTTCAGTACTTACGTGGCTTGAGAGATCATTCATATAAAGCAAAAAAATTAACGGACCTAAAATAGATCCTTGGGGAACACCAATATTTACATTCTGTGGATCTGAGTATTGATTGCAAATTCTTACAACAATATTAAAAAAGTAAAATCTACTCTAAAAAACAATAACTATCCTAAAACATTCTATAACCCATTAATAAAAAACCGAATTAATAAACATTATAACTCTAACACTACATCCATTATTACACAACAAAATTATAAATTTATTTCACTTCCATATATAGAGGATGGAGGGTTTTTCTGACAATATAGCAAAGTTTCTTAGAAATGTTAATATTAAAGTTGCCTATAAACATATAAAATTCTTCACTAACAATAAACCTAAAATAGAACTTTCTTATCAAACCAACGTAGTATATAAAATACAATGTCAAGATTGTCCTTCGTCTTACACTGGCCGAACCAAACAATATTTAAATAAACGAATCATCCAACACAAATATGATATAAGAACCAAAAATGAATATTCCACCGCCCTTTCAAAACATTCTTTGAATGAATTTTATAACTTCAACTTTGACAATGTTAAAATTCGTACAAAATAAAATGACCTACAAAAACGAAGTTTTTTGGAGATGGTGAAAATCAAGAAAGATCCCAACAACGTTAATTGTCAAACAGATATAAGCTGTTTATCTCCTATTTATTCGCCATTAATAAAATAAGGTCTTGTATTCTATTATATCATATTGTATTGTAAACCTTACTGTTTATTTTATCGTCCCTATACCAAAAATATTTTACCCACATATTTAAACTTCTTATACATTTTGTTGTTTCTAATTGTTTTTAATAAGATTTTTTTATGTCCCTATAATAAGTCATTCTGTTTTCTGTTTTAAACCTATAACGTTATAAATATTATTATTAGATTATATAGGTAATTTGTGTTTATAATTTGTGCTTTAGTTATAAATAAATTTTAAATGTTTTAGACACATGAAAATGGCAAAAATGTGCAGAAACATAAATATGCAGGTAGTGTGTAAAAAATAAATAAAAAAAAAAATAATAAATAATTGTTGACAGAATCCCAGTAAATTATAACATTTAATTCGAATTGAACGGTCAGGAAATATATTCATTAAGAATCAAATGATTTTGATAGATGAAAGAAAAGCGGCCCACGCTTTCTCTTCTGTCCAAATAACTATGAACAAAATTAAAAAGCGCAATAGATGCACTTTCCGTTGTTCTACCAGCAAATAACCATGGTGGTGGTTTGTTATTATATCATATTTGTTAATAGTTGACAGCATTTGTTTATAAATACATTTCTTAAAATTTTTACATAGTACGTTTTGAATAGTTACGGGTCTATGTTGTTTAGATCCAGTTTACACCCTTTTTTAAAAAGTGGCATGATAATTCCGGTTTTTAAATTATTTGGAAATATACCTGTTTCTACAGAACGATTCACGATATCAGCAAGTGTATTGTATTAATTGTAAATTCCTTGGTACTACCCATTTTTTGTTTCACAGTACGCCATATAAGTATATTTCGTTTTATCTTTTACACTTTTATTATTCAAACTTTCTTGATAGTGCCACTTTTTGCATTATTGATATATTTTGTATATTGTTTTTTTCATTTCTTTGTAATATAAGTGATCGTTAGGATTTTCGGAATTCTTAGTTAACCAGAATAGATTTCTAAGCTCATTACCCCTGTACTATTCCTGATCTACCCAATGTTTTTTATATGTCATATTTGTAATAGTTTTAGATAAAATAGGGCACGTAAGATCTACATAAAGGGTATTTAAAAACTCCTTATAAATTCTATCGATATTATTATTAGTATTCTCCTGTAAAAGTTTATATTTACTGTAAAACCCATCTTTCTTTAGATGATTTTGGAAACTAAGAACATTTGATTGTGATAAATTTCTGTAACTAATATTGGTATTATTTGGTTCTTTCAAACAAAATTTGCACATTCTTCAATTTGATAGTCTAATGACATATCAAGAGCCAGATGGTCACCTAAAAATTGTTCTAATGTTTTTTCTTTATATTTATAAGGAACGCTAGTTAAGAAATAATCAAGATTAGTTTTAGCTGTATGCATGATTTTATTTGTAAATATTCGTGTAGGCTCACAATTTTACAATTTTAAGTTAAAACTTTCCATCAAATCTGATTCAGCAATAGGTAAGGAAGTAGCAATAGATATTTAACACATTTTTGTTAAGTATTTCAAACCTATTTATTAGTTTCATTTCCACTGTATACAGAGAGTTTTTTCTCTAATGTATACATAGATGATTCTTTCAATGTGCAAAACTATAGTAATTTAGCCTTTCAATGTGACAATCTTGATTTGGTCCACTTAGGATTGTTGAAGTTTATGAGAAGATCTCAAAACTCCCTTTAAAGGATTGCTTTGGCCCTGATGGTATTCCTTCTGTATTGATAAAAAATTGCGTGAACACATTACCTATTCATTATTTACTTAATAGATCCTTGCAATCTGTTAGTTTCCGCATATATTGAACGAATAGTTATGTGACACCTATATTTAAATCAGGTAGGTAATAAAATATCAAAAATTGGAGGTATTTGTCTCCAAAATTGTTTGCTCAAGCTGCTGTACTGTTTGGTCACACAGAAGATATCAGATCACATCTCTAGTATATTTTTATCCTTAAACAGCACGGTTTTATTCCTGGACGGTTGATTCTGACTAATTTATTAGTTTATCACAATTACATACGTGATACCTATGAGTATCGTTTATAGGTCGACAGTAAATATAAAGATTTCACAAACGCATTTGACAGAGTCAATCACAGGTTATTTAATGAAAAGCTTCGTGCTATGGGTCTGAATGGGTCGTTGCTCAGTTAGATAGAAAGTTTTTTTGAGTGGTAGGTGCTAGTCTGTTAGGGTTAATGGTCCTCCTTTAAATGACATAAATGTTATACTAGTACCATTTTATTTGTACTTTTTGTAAACGGTCCTTGCTATTACATTAAGAACTCAAGATTTTTATTTATGTTGATGACAAGCTCTATAATACAGTGTATTGTGTTGGTGATACAAGCTTGTCATATTGACCAGATATCAACTGCCTCAATTTGAACGTGAGTAAATATGCTCTTGTATTACTTAAGCAAGAATAAATGCTGTATTTGATTTTTTCTTACTCTGGTAGTATACTGACAAGGTGTGACTCTGTTCGTAACGGTAATGATTAATCACCGAGAGTCTTGCCTTTTCTTTACGGTTCACTTGTTCGTTCGGATCTGACGTACTGTACAGCTGCGTGTTTTTTTATGAATGTTACATTAAGTCTTTGAAAAGTATATAGAAGAGGTTTGCTCGTTGTGTCTATTTCTGTAATATTTGGAATGGTGTCGAGTTTAGTTATGATTTTGTTTAAATGAACTTTATATGTTGAGAATCAATCATCGTCGTGAGTATTTTGATTTATCTTTTTTTATGAATGGTATTGTTTGTTCCTCTGAACTTCTGGGTATCGTATCTTTTATTACATTTTATCGTGCAAGGAACTATTAACCATTTTACATTGATTATCATTCTTGTAATTACAATTACTGTTGTCTTTTTTTGCATACAAAGACTCTACCATTCTTATCCCTAGATGTATTTCATGATCCATTGGGAAGTTTTAAAACAAAATGAAAATTTTATTATAAAGTATTTTTTTTGTTTGTTTTTTCTCATATATTGTTTACATTTTATTATGTTTGGAGTTTGCCATGAATTAATAAATAAATAAATAAATAAATAAAGATATTTCTCCCAGTATAACCGATTGACAGTGTTTTTTTTTTCATAGTCGCCTGTAGGTAAATCTTTTTATCCCATCCGAACCGATTCTGTTTAAATTCATTATAGTTTTTATAGGAGAACAGGTAGAAAACGAGATTTTTGACTACTTTTGGCGATACTAGTTCTATTCATTAGTTGTCGTAACCACAAAGGCTAATTAGTTTACAGTATGTGTTTTGTTGGAATATTCTTTTGCATAGAATAAGCTGCCAACAGTCATCGTTTTGCTGGTGGATAATTATGATTGAGTGGTTTAAATGCTTTGAAAGTGGCGGTTTCGACATCGCAGACAAACAGCGTTCGGGCCCATCGAAATAATTTGAGGATGCAGAACAAATTACTGAATAAAGATCCATGTCAAACACAAGAAGATCTTGCAACAATCCATTCTCGATCATTTAAAAGAAACTGGAATGGTTTTGAAGCAAGAAAATTAAATGCCATACAAATTGAAGCCGAGAGACGTAGAGAGGCGATTTGTCACATAAAAATTGTGGCTCGCACGGCAGAACAGAAAAGTATATTTTGCATCGCATTATTATGAGTTGTTGAAACCGAATGAAATGATCACGGGAGAAGTGTATCGACGTCAATGAATGCGTTTAAGCCAAGCAAGGTTAAATGGCCGCAACCACGACAGACATGACAAAATTATCCTTTAACATGACAATGCCCGACCACATGTTAATAAAGTAGTCAAAACATACTTGAAATTTCAGAAAATGAAAGTCTTACCCAACCCGCCGCAACCACCAGACATTACTCCTTCTGACTAGGGCTCGGAGTTTTATTCGAATAATTCGAATATTCGAATATTCGACTATTCTAAATTCAAATTTTTTGTTATTCAAAAAATTCGACTATTCGAATAATTCGATTAATCGAATATTCAAATAATTTGACTATTCGAATAATTCGATTATTCGAATATTGACTATTCGAATATTCAAATAATTTGACTATTCGAAAAATTCTCGACTATTCGAATCATTCAACTTTAATTGACTACTCAATATTCGTGTTTTTGGTACAAGTTTTTTTGCTCAGAAATTAAGTTTAACTCGGAATAATTTTGTAAGTTGCTTATTTAAACATGACGAAAGTCCTGTTTTCGTGGTTTTCAAGCACTCTATATAAAATTCACAAAATCCTAAACCTATCTGGATCTGGAAATTTGGGAGGGGAGAGCTAGTGCTCAGCCAGCACTGAGGCCACATATGACCCATTGTGCATCCTCCCGTATGTAGGGATATCCTCACCTCAGGATCCCGAGGGGGATCTCCCTGACATCGGCTGGTGTAAGCCAATACTCGCCCAACACGGATCTTCTGATTTCAGAAAAAGCAGAGCAGTCATACATAATGTGTTCTACTGTTTCCTCTTCTTGTTCGCAGCCTCTGCATAGCGGCGATTCTGTTAGTTTCATCCTAAAGAGATGTCGCAATTGGCAGTGACCTGTCAGGATTCCCACAGTTGTTCGGAGATTTTGTCTGGTCAATGCCTTAAATTTTTTTGCTGTTTCCTCGCCAGGATGAGGTAATAACTCTCTGGCCAGTCTACAGTTCGTAGTTTCATCCCAGCACTGTATAAATTTTTGGTGACAGTGCTGTTTAATTAGGTCCACGACTGCGGACAATGTTAGCTTGGTAGATGGGCGAGGGCTAACATATTTGTAGCCTGCAGCCCTCTTTGCTAAATTGTTCGCAATGCGGTTGCCTTTAGAGTTCCCATGTCCTTTGATCCAGCTTAGAGTGACCACGTTATTCTGGCTGGCCTCAGTTAGAGATTGGTGACATTCTAGTACTAAACTTGAAGTGAAACGTGGTCTATTCAAGGTCAGTAGTGCTTGTCGGCAGTCTGTATATATATTTATATTCCTGCCTGTGATGTTCCTATTGATTAATTCTTTTGCAGCTATGGTTATGCCTGCGCGCATTTTTAATTTAACGCTTTTGTCCTCTTGGTCTATCTGGGGACATACTGTACATGGGGTATGTAATAATTATGTATACAAGAATACAAAGGTACGCGTACAAAATAACATAACTAAGTAACTATAGGTATAATTCCCGAAGAAGAAACAAAACCCTAATACAATGATTCTTAACTCCTGTGCCACGAAATTCTAAAATTTTATTTTGCACATTTAAAATTATCATCATAAATTATTTTACGCAGTGTGTTATACAAAAGTACCTAAATAATTTTTAAACTAATCTCTTTTTTTGCGTGCCACCAAATTTTGAAACCGTTAAAAGTGTGCCACAGCAAAGAAAAGATTGAGAATCCCTGCCCTAATAGGCCAAAAATGCATTAAAGCAACGTGTTGTTTGTTTCTGTTCGAATAATTGAGTGGTCAACATATTGCCACGAAATGAATTTTGTTTAAAATTATTCGAATAGTCGATTATTTGAACTATTTAAATTATTCGAATATTCTAATAGTCGAATATTCGAATTATTTGAATCTTTCGAATATTCGAATTATTCGAATTATTCGACTATTCGAATATTTGAGTTATTCGAATATTCGAATTATTCGACTATTCGAATAATTCGAAAAACGACTAATCGAATACAACAAATTCAGAAATTCCGAGCCCTACTTCTGACTACCACTTCAAAAAAAGTTATGCAAAACACCTCCTATATTTAAGCTGAGATCAATTTTCACACACCAATCAAAAACAGAATCCAAGTCAGACTGATGCAAAACAACATCGTTATTGGATTCTGTCTCCCTAAAAATGTTAAGATCATCAGCAAACACCAAAAAGTTACTAAATTTTAAATTTTGACTGATGTCATTAACGAACAAGTTAAAAAAGTAAGCCCCAAATGAGAACCTTTAGGCACACTAAACAAAACATTTACCGCATTAGAAATACCCTTACAAACTGACATCTGTTAGATAGATGGCTAACCATCCACAAAAGAAATGAACCACCAATACCCGGAGCGTTGTCAAACGCATTAAGTAGTCATTGTAAATTGCGTTAACTTGCAGTCTGTCACCAAAAGAATTTTTTATAAAGGTATCATACACGATAAGATTAGTGAAAGTTGATTTACTCAACAAAAATTCATGTTTCTCATTAATAAATAAAAGTTTACATTCGCATGCTAGAATCAAAAAACAAAATAATCTAAAAGGTTGGGGATATCAGACTGAATACAAACAGCTCTGTAATTTACTCTTGTAGATAGGTTAAAGAAATCTGCACTTCAAAAAATCAGGAATTCCAGCACTTAAAAGGGATATGTAACCTTTCTACCAAATGGTGTAAAGTATTAAAAAATTACACTACTTTAATTCATACACAACTCTGATTTATTGGTTCTTGTTTTTCGCTTTGTTTATTACTTTTCTCCAAGACATATTTTCCTTTTTTAAAATGCTTGCCACCTCGTCCTCCCAGGTTTTTTCGGTCTACCACGCCCTCTTTTGTTGCATACTTTTGCCTACCATATACGTTTTACTTGTCTTTTTTCATTTATTCTAAATATATGACCAAACCATTTAAACCAATTTCTGTCCATGATATTAAGAATTGGTTGTATTTGCAACTCTTATCTTACACGGTCTTTTCTCACCTTAACCATTTACTTTACGAAGATATTTAATATCTATTGCATTCACTGTGCTTTCAGTTGCATTCACTGTGCTTGATTACCCAAATTTCGCTGCCTTATAATAGAATTGGCCTGAACACAGTTTGTCCTTTTTTACCAATAAAATTTCTGCCTATGCTGATACAAACGTAACGCGCTGGAGATTCATTAGTTAATTGCTTCTTCCATTTTTCTTCATTGTGATTTCCGCTGCTAGATAATTATGCACACGTAACTGTTATATTTTTTGATCTTAAGTTCTATCGATATATTTTTGTTTTCATTTTTAATTATCATGACTTTGGTTCTAAGTATATATCTAAATAACGCTGAAGATTTTTTTATTTGTCAACCAAAATTATCAGGTCGTCAGCAAATGCGCATTTAGATATTCCTACAGATACAAATTTTCTGTAAACGACATGATGTTTACGTATTTTTTAAATTTTTATATAAATTTAAATATAACAGTCTCAATAGAATTCTAAAAAATATATTTATATTAAAAATTATTACCTCATGACACCTGATATTCCGTTTCCTGTACCCATCATACATCCTCCAATTATTTGAAAAAGAAAATACATGAATACTCCGAACTGCGTTACCATCAAGAGAAGATGCTCGAGTTTTAATTCTGCATTATTATTACTTATTTTTACATCTCGTAAAGCTATCATACAGGAGACAACCGCTAAAGTAGCTGAGAAAAATAAAACTGCTTCCCATATGTTAACCTAAAAATTAAGATATGTAAAACTAACCTACTAAATGCTTTGGCAACTGTAAAGTGTGGAAGTGGTAATAATATTCGATAAACGAGGGTTGGCTTTTTAGTTTTGCATAAAGCAGCTTTTGTTGGCATAAAGCCAAAATGTCATTGCTATACAACAAGTCATGTAAATAGGTACAGTGAATTTTTTAAATTAGCAAGTCAGTCGAAAAATGGATCTTAGCTGAAAACAATTTCGAGCAATAATGTTTAACAATTTTCGGAGAGGATTATTTTAATAGCAACCCAGACAGCACAAGATGTCTTAAAGACATCCAATTTAGGTCAATTTTAAGTCTTGACGCCTAAAGACTTATAAAAGATATAATAAAGACGTCTAATACAGACGTCTCTTAGACGTTACACAAAGATATCTTTAAGACGTATTTTTTAAATCTTTATTGGACCTTATTACTCTTATGATAATTTTATTATTATTTTTAATATCAATTTAAAATTTACCGATACGAAACAAATTAATTATGCAAATTTAATTAATTTTTTTAAATAGATACATAAATAATTATTTATATTAATTTGAAATTTATTTTATTCGAATAACATATATAAATATAAACAAATAAATTTTTTAAAGGGGCGTGAAATTTTAAAAATATAAAAAATAACTATAAAATACAAAAAGTTTAAATTTTTAAAAAGACTCACTCCGAGAGCCTATTTGAACCCGGGCCTCCTGTATCAAATGCAGATACTATTTCCACTGTGCTACTTCAACAATTATTGAGTTAAGTACCTGTGGTAAACTTGTACTTCGTCCAATATCTATACCGAAGGTATCCGGCTAACTCCTTATCAGCTTGCGCGCGCGCTTACCAACCCAGCCAAACCAAGCTGTCGCGTGCCTTTGTTCGGTTCATACCGTAAAAGTAAAACATAACCTTACTTTACTTTTCAATGTGTCGGTGCCGAGGTGCTTTTAATTTTCTTTGTTTGAATTTAGTATTGTGGTGTGCTTGTGGTTTTATTATTATTAACTGATTTATATACTACTTATTGATTTCGTTTTTTAAAAAAGACAATACAGTAGCTGTTAACAATAATTAACAAAGTTTGTTACCAAATTTACATATTTTTAAAGATATAGGTAAGTTGTTTTTTTAATCTTGATTATTTCTAAATTTTAAAATAGTGGATTTTTAATTTAAGGTATGAAACGCAATCTATCAAAATATTATATGAGAGCTAAAAGGGCCGTTGACAAAAATAAAGATGATTTTATTAGTGATAGTGATGATGATACTGAAACTCGTTCTAAATCTGCAAAACAATGCAATGAAATAGTAATAGGTTCTAATGAACCTGGATGTAGTGGTGTATCAACAGAGCATGAAAATATATTCAATGAAAGTTCTTCATTAACAAACGAGCAGGCACTAAAATATAGTTGGCTAGGAAGGAAAAATAATCGTCCATTTAAGGATACCAACCTAGCAAGGGTTATTATTCGTAAGTATAAAAAATTTTATTTTAACTTTTAAATAATAGCTTTCAAAATAATTAACGAACGGGAGTATGTAGAAACAGTTAAAACATGAATTTTGGAGGAAGAAAGCAAAATGGAAGATAAAAATAACAAAAAAATAAATATTTTAATAATTTTCAGAAATTTTGCATTACATTTTAAGCGATTTAATAGAATGTATATTTAATCTAGTTTTGTTGGACAGGTTCAGCAGAGTTAGCAGGTTTCGACAATATAAAAATAATTGAAACATCTATACAAACCTGGCTAAGAAGAGCTTTGGACAGAAGAATGGCAAGGGAACGGCTAAATAACACTTTATAATGATTGTTATTATTTTAAGTTTATTCTTAATTTTTGTTTTTTTTTAATAATTTAATAAAGTTTAGTTTGCGCAAGATCTTTTTTTAAATTTATAAAATTTCAAAATAATAAATGTACGTCTTAAAGAGGTCCGAAAAAGATATCTTGACGAGGTCTGAAAAAGACGTCTTTTAGACGTTACCTTTTTTAACATTCGACGTCTTTAAGCCGTCTTTAAAATGTCTGGCAGGCGTCATAGGACATCCAAAAGTTGTCTTAAACATCCATGTCAGACGTTGTTTAGACATCTTAGAGATGCCTTTGTGCTGTTTGGGAATATCTCGCTGAAATGGTATTTGTGTTTGGGAATGAAGCACCACACCAGTCAACTATTTCCCGCTGGTATTGTGAATTTCAACGTGGTTGCTCCAGTCTAAGCGACGAATCCCTACTGGGTCTGCCCAAAACAGCAGACACACAGCACAACATTAACGCGGTTCGTTAGCCAATTAAGGATGACCGCTGTGTAACACATCGAAAGATAGAGGTATCTTTGGGCATTTTAAAGCTTTGACCGAAAAGATCCTCCATGAAAAACTGAGTGTTATGAAGTTGGTTTTCCGTTGGATCCCTCATTTGCTCACAGAAGAGCGAAAAACAATTCTCGTCAATTAGTGTCAAAAAACACTAGAACGGTTCAACAAATGAAGTTTAAAAAACGTTTATTGTATTGTTAGTGGCGATGAATCTTGGATTTACTTCAACGAATCGGAAAATAAACGACAATCCGCTGTGTGGGTGTTTTACGATGAGGAAAAACCAACAAAAGAGATCAGTTTTCGAAGTGTTTCAAAGAAAATGCTAGCAACTTTTGTGTCAAATTTTGGTCATGTAGCAAAAATTGTTTTAAAAGATCGAATAACGCTTACTTCCGATTGGTATATAAACGTTTATTTTTCAGAATTGTTAGACCATCCACTGTATAGTCCAGACCTAAGTCCTAACGAGTTCTTCACTTTTCCAAATATCAACAATCTAGTTTGTGGGCAGCGATTCCAGTCGCCAGAAGACGCCATCGATGCCTTTAAAACAGCAATTTTGCTGGTGCCAACTGCAGACTAGAATAACTGTTTTAGTAATTGGTCTGAACGTATGCAAAAGTGTATCCATCCTGATAGACATATTTTGAAAAGCAATAAGTAGTTTAAGTCTATAATATATTTTTTGTCTTTGTAGCTATATGCTAAAGTAAAAAGACAACCCTCGTATTGTAAAACAGATTTTTTTATAACAACAGAAAAAATGTTTTTTTACTACTTCCATTGTACTAATCTTCACCTTTTGTTGTAAATCGTATAAAGAGAGCGAAAAGTTCAGTTTTTAATAAAGTCCAAAACAGTTTAAAACTGTCCAACAATTCATATAGGTATTAATGATTAAGAATAAAGAAGCCTTGTATTACGTGTAAAATTTAATTTATTAAAGCATAGCGCGCTTTCGATCCTAAAGACGGATCATCATCAGTGCTAATCTACAATACATATTTTATGTTAAGATAGAAGTTGAATTATACAAGATATAAAATATAAAATACATACTGTCAATATAGAATTTATCCATAGGAAAAGCTTCACAAACAAACATATTAAAATGTTAAATTATACCATAGTTATAAAATATTAAACATATAAAATTATTTTGGTCCACTAGCTAAATTGAAATTCGATTAAATTCAGGAAACGTGTTCGTCATAAATTGCGTGTTTCGGAGTGGAAGTCTGAAGTTTAATATGCATATGGCTGACAAGTATAAGTCAATTGTCAAAATTTGATTCCTCAACCTGTTGCGCGGGTGATTTGAATTTGAGTTTTTAAATTTTGCAGTAGTGATAAGAATAATCGAATAGCTAAATATAAATTTCTTATTTAGGTTTGGTGATTTTAGTTAGATATGTTTTTTATTATAATTTTATTATTTTTAATTGTATTAAAATTTAATTGTTCATTGAAATTTAAATTTAAACCAAGTTTTATAAGTCAATTCAGAGAATATAAGGTGAAGACTTCCAGACGTTATCATCATAGAGGATTACATAAGTTGTCTGTGTAAGGGAATGTAATTTCTATTAAGGTTTACTTGCTTATTTAAGCAATTATTGTTGTTTTTTAACTCATTGGTTATTTCGATGTCTTCTAAGAAATCTAAGGTGGTGAAATTCTTTGAGTTATTTTCGATTAGGATCTTTGAATTTTTAGTTGGACTGAAGTTATGTTTGTTAAACCTTAAATGGTGACCAAAAGCCGATTTTTCAGGGCGCCCCAGGTGTCACCTATACGAACGTACAAAGGTCTACAAGTTCTTCCAATATAACTGGCTGTGCAATCTGCACATTCTAACTTATAAATACCGCATTTGTTCAAATGATTGATTTTATCTTTAGAATTTACTAATGTATTTAATTTATTGGATGTTTTATAGGATATTTTGATGTTTTCGTCGATATTTTGAAAAATTTTATTAAAGTTTTTAGAAAATTTGTGATTAAGAAAAGGAAGAGAGATGTAAGTTTTGTTGCTATTGAGTGAAGTATTAGCGGGGTATGCTTGCTGTTGAAGTTTTTTAGAATTAATTTTATTAATTAAGTTATCTATTAAGTTGGGGTCATAATCGTTGTTGTAAGCTATTTGTTTAATGATATTGAGTTCTTTTTTATATTCATTTTCGGTGATTGGGATAGATAATAGTCTATGTATGTAACAATAGAATGCAGCCATTTTGTGTTGATTTGGATGGTTAGAAGACTTGTGAATGACATGGTCTGTTTGAGTAGGTTTCCTAAAAATTCCAAAAGTGAAGTTCTGTCCAATTTTCTTAATTGATAAGTCGAGGAAGTTAAGAGTATTATTATTTTCTACTTCTAAGGTGAATTTGATGTTCGGGTGTAAGTTATTAATGGAAGATAGAATGTTTTCAGCTGAATCGTTATTACCTTTAATGAGACAGAAAATGTCATCAACATACCTGTAGTATAATAATATGTCTTTTTCTTCAAGCGTATAATAATAACTATATTACTTTTTGCAACACAGACCGTAGAAATATCCCATTATTTTACTAGTACAAAAATGAATTTTCATTATTGTACTAATAAAATAATGGGGCGTTGTAATCAAGTAGGTAGGAACTGTCATTTTTAAACTTATTTAATTTGACGTTTGTCTGTTTTGAAAATTTTGTGAAAAATGTCTCAAGAATTGCAATGTACGCCTCCGGAATTAGTTGAAATAGCTAATTCCAGTATTGAAACTCTAATTCCAACGAAGTCGCGTAAACTGTATGATTTTGCATACGAAAAATTTCTAAAATGGTGCAATGAATATAATGTACAGCAATACACGGAAAACGTTATGCTTGCATACTTCACGAATTTGTCCAGAAAGTTTAAAAGTTCTACTCTATGGGCACAGTATTCAATGATTAAAAGTCAATTAAACATTAAACATAATGTTAAAATAGAAAAATATAGCAAATTAATTGCATTTATAAAGCGCCAAGGGGAAAATTATACGAAAAAATCAAAAGTATTAACACAAGATCAATTTGATAAATTTCTCAAGGATGCACCAAATAATGTTTATTTAGCAACAAAGGTAGGTACTTTCTTATTTCTTTTTAATCATTATTACGTTTATTAAACCGTTGACAGTGATATCTACTAGCAGATCAATATTTAACTTGACAGCAAATATTACCTCATTTCCTACTTATAACATTTAATGACGGTAGCTCAGTGGCAGAGCTTTTGTCTTCGGTCGCAAAGGTCAGCGTTTCTAATCCCGGTGCTACCAGCTTTTTTTTTTATTTATTTTAACGTTTGTTTTAGGTTATATTAATATTTGGAGTCACAGGAGCCCTTAGATGCGATGAACTTGTTAATTTAAAGTCTAGCGAAATCCAAGATTTGGGAAATTTAATTTTGGTTAAAATCATAAACACAAAAAACAAAAAACAACGGTCGTTTACTATAATTGGCGATTTTTATTTGAATTTGGTAAGACAGTATACGGCTCTTCGTCCGGATGATATTGGCCTGCAGCGATTTTTTATTAAATACCAGAATGGTAAATATCACCGTGTGGTAATGGGTATCCACAAAATATCAAACGTACCAAAAGACGTTGCTACGTTTTTGAAATTAACAAATCCTCATTAATATACAGGACATTGCCTTCGGAGGACTTCCGCAACTATTTTAGTTGACAACGGAGGTGATATTACCGCTTTAAAGCGGCATGGTGGATGGAAATCCACCAGTGTTGCTGAAGGGTACTTAGAGGATTCCATTTCCAGTAAAACACAAACTGCACAAAAAATACTTAATTGGCAAGAACAACCAAGTAATAGTTCTGGAATCGCTGACATAATAATCGACAATCAACTTACTAATAATATGATGTATACCAATGACAAAATTGTAAATGTCGAAGCTGAAAGCGGTGGCAGTGGCTTAAATTTAAACAACTGCAGTATACAAAACTGCACATTTAATATTACTGTTAATAAATAGGTAACACTTTATGTAATTTTTCGTTTGTATTAATTAAATAGTTGAGATATAAACAAAGCCTTCTATATTTTTTATAAAATGCATATTATTATTACGCTTGAAGAAAAAATAGTATATGTTACTCGGAGCAGAAGGCCCATTATATGTTTCGCCCAGTTTGCACAGCCTCGGCTAGCGCCTCGGCAGTGCAAGAATCTGGGCTCAACAATAATGTTGGCCTTCTACTCCTAGTAACATAATATACTATTGTGTTGGGGAATGATAAAATTACATTCTAAGTTATTCATAAAAATATCAGCGATAAGAGGGGATAGTCCACTGCCCATAGCAAGTCCATCTGGTTGTTCATATAATTTATTGTTAAATACAAAAAAATTCTGGGATAGACAAATTTTGAATAAGTCAATTATTTGGATAATTGTATGATTAGGTACATTAGATTTTCTTAAAAGGTGGACCAAAATAATTTTATATGTTTAATATTTTATAACTATGGTATAATTTAACATTTTAATATGTTTGTTTGTGAAGCTTTTCCTATGGATAAATTCTATATTGACAGTATGTATTTTATATTTTATATCTTGTATAATTCAACTTCTATCTTAACATAAAATATGTATTGTAGATTAGCACTGATGATGATCCGTCTTTAGGATCGAAAGCGCGCTATGCTTTAATAAATTAAATTTTACACGTAATACAAGGCTTCTTTATTCTTCATCTGTCACGTGTACAAGCCCACCACATCTTTGGATGTCTCATATTAATGATTAAATCCAAAACTGCTTTGACTACAAAGGAGACAAAAATTGTTGAACTAAATTTAACAAACTAACTGTACAGGGTTTTTTAACTTTTCTATTTTTACGATTTACAGTATTGACAGAACAACGCCAATCTAAGAAGTAAGAAAGGACAATCAAATTCTTATATGTATAATATACACAAATTTAAAAAAAAAATTAGGTAATTAATATTATTGTATTTTAAATATACAATTACTGCATAAAAACTCGAAAGAAACATTATATTATTACAAAATTATGGTGCGTCTAATTATTTGGCCAGGGACTGTACAACAGTTGTAATGTTTTTGAAAATGCTGAAAAATTAAGCAATGAAGATCGTATTACACACTATGCAGCTGTTTTTCAAATCTATATTGATTTACTAGATAAAGAAAGTCGACAGACACAAAGATGGTAGACTAATTATTGTGAATATCGAAATTTTTGTAGATTTGCAAAATTAATGGAAACAATGGAGACGACATAAAGACTCCTATTAATCGAAATTCCTGACAACTGAAAAAACAACCAATCTCGTAAAGATCCACCTGTCATCTGGAAAGGTAAACAGTTTCTAGGTTCATTAAAAAACGTATTTAGGATATAGAAAAGGCTAAGAACATTGTTTTTATAATAAAAATGCTAAGAAACTAAGCAATGAAGATCCTAGATAAAGAAAGTCGACAGGAATAATGTGACGATCAGAAAGATGGTCGACTAATTGTGAATATTGAATTTGTAGTAGAACTGATAAAAGACAAAATTAAGGGAAACTATGAAGAAGATAAAATGACTCTCATCATTACTATAACCCAAATTCGTTACAACTTAAAAGACCAACAATCTCGTAAAGAAACATCTAACATCAGTAAGGATAACCAATTTCTAGAGATCATTAAAAAAGGTATTATAGTTGTAAAAATGGCTAAGAAAAATTCTGAAAAACTAAGCAATGAAAATAGTATTAAATCGCTGTCTGACTGCTGTTTTGGGTGAACCTAGCCTGAGACTGAAACGACCACGTTAAAAATTGTAATATCTGCGGAATATAGTTGACTGGTGTGGTGCTTTATTCCCAAACACAGAAACCATTTAAGTAAGACATTGCTGTTGGGATAATCCTCTCCGATAATTGTAAAACCCATTTTTCGAACCACTTGCTAATTTCAAAGTCGGACTTGTTGTATAGAAATAAAACTCTAGATGTCAACAGAAAATTGGAGTTACATTTTTGTTTAAAGGATTTATTCGCGGCGCCTTCTATGCGGCTATATGCAAATCGTTTAAAAATAGATGGTTTTCCACCATACAACAAAGTTGGAAAGTAGACAATTATTAACCACCAGGGTGGAAAGTACCCTTGGTTACGCGCCTCCACTGATAGAGATCATTAAAATTGGCAAATGTGACAAACGTTTTAAATCGGTATCGGTATATAGGCAACCACTATAACGACAAAAATGAAAATGAAACTTTAGTACAATAAAATTTCTGTAAAAACATAATAATATGTATGTACTAGAAAAACCTTGGTAAAAAAGATTGAAATAAATCTATATTAAGTAAAACCAACATCCGGCACCCGAAGGAAGAGTAAAGTAAACTATAAGGATAAGGAACTAGCCGAACACACATCGGAAAGAAAGTACAAAAAATAACCTCAAATATAAACAATAGATGTTCCCAACTACAATTTGTAACAATTACAGATTCCAGAATATTAACAACGAATTGTATTGTAGAATAAACGATTTTCTAAGGATAATGCATTTTTATTACTTCCAGTGGATTTTATTGTTAAGAGAAACGGAATAATAACAACAATAGAACGAACAATAAGTAGGTATCAGGTAGCTAAATATTATAATAGTTAACACAAAATTAAACATTATTTGAAGCGTTCGACGAAAACAATGACCATAAATATTTCTATCTTGTCTGATTGTAAATAAGTGGCATTTTTATTAGCTTTATTTACTTGTTTTAAAGTTTATTCAGACCACGAAAAATCAAAATTAATAACCAACTCCAAGATCTGAATGCCTGTTTGTATGGTGGAGCAACTTATCATTAAGAAGATAATTAGTTCTAGGATTATTTTTACCTAGATGGAGAACGATACACTTAGAAGTGTTCAGGGGTAACATCCATTTTACACTCCACGAAAAAATGCGATCAAGATCGGTTTGAATGTCATTATGATAGTCCACTTCACCATAAATTTTAGTGTTGTCTGCATACATGGAGAGGTCCATTTTAACCGCCGACCGGATGTCCGAAGTATACATATTAAAAAGAATTGGTCCGAGAACAGATCCCTGCGGTACACCATTTAAAACTTCTTTTAGTACACTTAAAGAGTTATTAATCTTTACGTGAAATGTACGGTCACTAAAAAATGCACTGATCCATAAAAGTAGAGCACCCCTAATACCCAAGTGTTTAAGTTTAAGAAGCAGACGACTTTTTGGTACCTTATCAAATGCTTTGCTAAAATCCAAATACACCACATCTACTGGTTTTCCTCTGTCTAAAGCTTTAGTCCAGTCTAATACACAACAAAGAAGATTAGTGACTAAAAATTTTCCTTTTGAGAAACCATGTTGTTCCTGAGGTATCAAATGATTTTCCATAAGAAATTTAGACAAGACATCGGCTATTATTCTAAATGATTGTTACATAAGGGCAGAAAGAGGTTTTGCAACAGATGTGGCATATTTTTTTAGAAAAAAAGCCGGGATGTTATCCAGTCCAGGAGATTTAGAAGTATCAAGATAATTTAATTTTTTAACACAAACTCTTCAGTGAATTGCACGTCTGTAAGGGACGAGGTGGTTCTTGGACTTAAATCAACAATTGGAAGTTCTCCTGCAGGTTCAGTGGTGAAACTTTCATAAAAAGTGTTAGCGAAGTTATCTGCAACCTTAAGGTAATCTTGCGTAATCGTATTATCATCTGTTCGAATCTGTGGGCTTTGAACTTTGCTCGTTATGTGTGTTCTAATGTATTTCAAGAAGCGTTTAGGGTTAGCGCTGTTGATTATATTACTTTAGTAAGTTTTTCAGCATTTTTTAATGTTAAATTAACGTGATTTGAAGATCTTCTATTAGCTGTATAATCTGCTTCTGATCTGGATCGTAAATATCTTTGCCAAAATACCTTTTTGCGTTTGATTAACTCCTGAATTTCATTACTTATCCAGGGTTTTAAAGGAAATGTAGTTATCGAGATAGTGCGGCTATTTATTGCTAATAATGATGCTATAATATTATTAAATTAATGTTAACCAGTTTTCTTGAATAGATTTATCAGCAAACGTTTCAACCCAGTCTATTTGATTTAAATCATTAAGTTTAGCATAGTTTAATATTTGCCGATATTTTTTCTCCTTATGCATTTCTATTTCATATGCTACTTGAAGTTCAAATTTTAGTACTGCTTGGTCCGACTTTCCTATAGAAGGTAGGTAAGTGTTCAACATTTGAATCCAAATCAGAATCGGAAGTAATAAGAAGATCTAATAAAGATGGTCTCTGTCCAGTTTGAAATCGAGTTGAAGAAGAAATTAATTGAGTCAGATGATAATTATTCAAATTGTACTCTTTGGCATTGAATAAATAGACCAAAAGGTTTCGTTTTTGAGCAACATATTGGCAAAATAAGTCAATAAGCAGTTCCAGAAGTTTAAGTTTGAACTCCTTTTTCAATACACCACTCGTGGTAAATTTCGTACGTTTATCATACCTTTTTTTACTTTTGTCACCGCTTGTGCCACCTAATATATTTCTGGGGGTGTACAATCTTCTTCATTGTTGGATATATTGCAATACTCTCAAGTACAAAATAAACCACAAATTATGAGAAAAATAACAATAAATGTAAAATTTTTCATAGATTACTAAACAGGAAGATTTGTCTAAAATAAATGTTTCTCATAAATGAAATATTATTTTTAAACGATTGTGAGTAAAGTAGTATACATACCTCGGTGGAAGTACCATTTTTGTCTCGAGAATCTTTTTCCACCTTGGTATGTAATATATTATTACCAAGCATATTTACAAAGTTGTATTAATTAAAGACAGTCAAATAAACTCCGGTTGTTATAAAATCCTTAATTAAATAAGAAATGTTTTTAATGCGGAATTTTAACAACAACCATCGTATATAGGTATTTTGTTTCGTTTAATAATACCTTTTTGAATTAAAAACAACAATGTAAATTTTACCAAATAATTTTCTTATAATTTTGGCTAAAAGCTATTAGGAAAATGTAAAGCTATCAAGCGACTAAAATCAGTTTTCTAGTTTAAAGTATTTAAAATTAATTTACCTGCAACAAGGCAACTTCCCTTTTGTCGTCATAAGGAATGAGTTCAAAAAACATTATGAGACTGATGATTGTGACAGCGAGTAGCAATATTCCACTGAACAGTCCTCGCTGTGTTTGGGCACAATCGACTGAAAATTGACTTTGACTCCTGCCATAAATTATATTAGAGTCACTTTGTCTTGATATTTCGGTTGAAAGGTCTCTAGAAGCTTCTGGAAAATTAGATTGAAAAGGTAAACAAAATTTGAGTCTTGTCTTCTACGTGCCTTTAAATCAAAATTGAAGTTAAAAGCCACGACAAATATTTTTGATTACAAGACATACGATGCACTTAAGACTTTTTTTAGTTGAAAATATTGAATTTTTTTAAAAACGTTTTATGCAATGTGATTAGTTATATTTTTTTGTTGCAATACTTGAATTTAATACATTAATCTTGACATTTGTGTTTGACATCAGCCTTTTATATATTATATATCCCATTTTTGACATATGACATTCTTCTACATACGTCAATTTTGAAAAATCAACAATTTATAATATTTTTGACATATATAATCGTTTTTATAGTTTTAAATTATGTCATGTAATATGCCAATTTTGACATCTGTCTCTGTTTTATACGTCTATTTTGTCATATTAGGGTTTTTACGTCAATTTTGACATCTGTGTGTGTTTAATACGTTAATTTTGACATCATCATTTCATATGTCATATATCTCATTTTTGACATGTGACATTCTTTTATATACGTCAATTCTAACAAATCAAAGTTTTGTAATATTTTTGACAAGTGTAATTTTTTACATATGTCATCATTTTTAATAGTTTTAACATCTGTCATTGTTTAATATGTCAATTATAAAATGTGTTATTGGTTTATACGTCTATTTTGACATAATAGTGTTTTATACATTAATCTTGGCATCTACTTTTCTTTTATACCTACTATCTATTATTTTGACAACACCATTTTATACCTCATATATTATTTTTTCTTGTTTTAGATCAACGGTTTATGACCTTATGAAATGTGTCATTTTTGACATATATTATCGTTGTTATGGATTTTAACATATGTCATAGTTTAATATGTCAGATTTGTTATGTGTTTTTATTTTATGTGCCAATTTTGTCATGTTATATTAGTTTTATTCGCCAATCTTGACATTTGTTTCTGTTTTACACGAGTAATATCATCCCTTCACAATAACGCCATTTAAGAAGAACGCCAACATAGTTTTGCTGAGTGTGCTTAAATAATTTAATCATTTCTATATATATAAAAAAGGATGTGTTTTTATGTACGAAATCGATGAACTCAAAAACTACTGGATCGATTATTATGAAAATTGGTATATATATGTACTTTTCCACGGAGAAGGTTTATATGATATGCTCATTGATGCCACTCACCACCAGATGGCGCTGCAAAGTGGCAACTTCTGCCCCGTTTAACCGATTGTCATGAAAATTGGTATGTATATGTATTTTTTCTCGGAGAAAACGAATATACTAAGCACATTGATGTAACTCACCACCAGGTGGCGCTGCAAAGTAGCAACTTCTGTCACGTTCAACCGATTGTCATGAAAATTGGTATGTATATGTATTTTTTCACGGAGAAAACGAATATGGTATGCCCATTGATGCCACTCGGCACCAGGTGGCGCTGCAAAGTAGCAACTTCTGCCCCGTTCAACCGATTGTCATGAAAATTGGTATGTATATGTATTTTTCCAAGGAGAAGGTTTGTATAATATGCTCATTGATGCCACTCGCCACCGGGTGGCGATGCAGAGTAGCAACTTCTGCCCCGTTCAACCGTATGTCATAAAAATTGGTATGCATATGTATTTTTCCACGGAGAAGGTTTGAGGTGGCGCTGCAGAGTAACAACTTCTGCCCTGTTCAACCGATTGTCGTGAAAATCAGTAGGATGCTGTATTTTTAATGGTTAATATGAATATGATATTCGTATTAATGGAAGTTACCACCAGATGGCGCTTCCATTAAACGAGCAACCACTACTAATTTGATTACATTAATCACGCCACCGTAAAGTGGCGCAGTTAATATCACATATATTTAAACGAGCAATCCTTACTTAAGTAATGTGACGCCACCGGAAGGTGGCGCAGTTAACATCACTTATATTTAAACGAGAAATTCTTACTAAATTAAGTATTGTTATGCATCTAATATATTTTATCGATAAACTACAAAATATAACGAAAAAAAAAATAGTATAAACCTGATAACTAACGAGAAAATATGATGAAAACGATAAAATCAAAATAAATTGAAAAAACGAAAAATTGAAGAATGACATAAATGATTTGCGGTACGAAGTCCGCCGGGTCAGCTAGTTATTATATAGAACAGATTCAGTATTAAGAAGTCAGACAGTCTGTAATCTTTGAATTAATAAGTATTAGTTTGTAGAAAACATAAAAGTTGTACTTATAAATAAATATTTTGTTTTTAAAAAACGATTCTCGAGTTTAGAATTGTTATTTCACGTCAATTTTGTCATTTTACCGTTTTATACGTCAATTTTGAAATCAGCATTATATATGTCATGTATTCTCTTTTTGACGTGTGACATTGTTTTATATACGTCAATTTTGACAAAACAACGTATCATGACATTTTGACATGAATTAATTTGAGATATGTTTTCGCTTTTACTAATTTTAACATTTGTTTAATATGTGAATTTAAACATCTGTTATTGTTTAATATGTGAATTTTAACATGTGTTATTGTGTTAAGCGTTTTAATTTAATCAATTTCTGAATCGTTTATAAAAAACTTACCTTTAGTTTTATTTGAAGTACTATTCTTCCACATTAATACAAGTATCATAGAACAAAGTAAATTATATTCAACAGCACAAGAAGCTAAATGCGGTTCCACTCGGCGTAAAACGGGCGTCACAACATTGAGTTTTAAACAATTTTTTCTATGCTGAAGATAATATAATAAACGGCTCTCTTGTTCTACGAAACTAACGTTTGAGATATTTCGGTAACGAGAGTGTACAGAAAAAGTTAAATCAACCATTGTGCCTTCAATAAGAACTTGAAACCAATCACCTATATTAGTTGCCACTAAATGCATCAAACCGAATTTTGATATGAGCTGGCTTTTCTGAACATCCATGAACTGAAACAAATTAAATTTTTAGTACGAACACAGTTCTGTAAAATTAACAGTTAAGTAAATTAATACAAGTATTTTTGTAGTTACAATGAAAGCTAACGTTTACATGGTTTTGTAATCTGTTTGAAATTCCCTGTATTTTTTTCAGTTTAATTGACCTACTTGGGCGTGCGATTCACTCGAACACTCAGGTAGGACATCGATATTGAACTACTCATTAATGAAATGAGAAGACGAGCGTTCATTCTAGCTGGTAGACTCGGAAAATGCCACTCCAAAGCCCTACTTCATACCTACAAAAATTTTATTCGACCTCTTGTCAATTATAAGGCCGTGCTATCTTTGCTCCTCCTCAGAGATTCCTCCATTCGCTTCTTACAATAGAGAGAGCTATTTTAGAAAAGCTAAAAACCTACACCACTCTAGTCGCCTTGTGTACCAAAATACAAAATTGCTTCCTTTTCCTTCACGATTTCAGACGCTACAACAACGATTCGTCGCTCGGACAACTTACACTACAGGGAAACAACGTCACTTCCCAAAGAACCCTCCATACCCACTGGAATGGAGAACTTCAAAGAACCTCAAGAATTCCGAAGATTAAGATCCCTTTTCCTTGCTTAAGACTTCTCCAAACCGTAGACAGAAAAAATTTTGAATCACTTGACTGTATAATACCATTATATTATTGTTATTTAAAATATTGGGCACGCCGACACTGCGGAATAAGTCTTGTGCATAAGAATTTGTAACTACTTGGTAACCCAGTTGTTAGATCTTAAAGATTCAGATTAAATAAAGATATTGATAGAACCAGTTGTGTTATTATTAGATACCGAATTATAAAAGTATTACATGGCGATCCTGTCAGCACTTAAAGTATCTACTAACGAGAAAGTCGAAGCAGAAATAAATGAAAAATGGGCAAAGCCAATTCTAAAGAAGAAATAGTGATTAACCAGGCGTCAAATGGGGATGCTCGATGGCAAATTTCCACAAATAATGGATTGACACTGTCAGATTACTTATTGATTATACTGGTAGCAGCACTATTAGTAGAAGCAATATATTTATCTCTTAAGAGATGCAAGTGAGGGCAAAGGAAGACAATTAGATGTATAGTTAATAAGGAAGTCCTGCAAAGGTCCACTGACTGTTTGAACCAAGAGGCAGTCATTTAGAAGCATAGTTTCATTTTTTATGTCTAATAAGAAATAATTAAGATTTTGAGCATAATAAGGAAGAAAAGGAGAATAATTACGACAAGAATGAAAGTTGGACATGAGTTGTAAATATAAATAAAAATTAATAGATGTAAATGAGAAGCCAGGACTTTTTATACGTGGGCTGTGTCAAGTTTAAGAAGAAATATATTAGTTAACATACACGGGTTTTACAGGTCAATTAAATCAGCTATTTAATAAATTATTTAATTAGTCCTATGGGAAATATACTAATGGACATTTTTAAGACGTAAAATTATATTAAAGCTAATTTAGTAAAAACTCCCTACGAAACGCGAAGACTAACACAGATTCAAAACAAGGTTGATAAAGATAAATTTATTTTCAATGATATTAAGGGGGTAGTTTCTGTAATAAATGAGAAAATTAGTAATGCGGAGAGCTATATATATATATATAAAGAGATTTTATCATTTAGTCAGAGTTAGAGTCATAAAAGTAATAATTCCGACAAAGATATAGCGTAAAGAAACTTATAGAAGTATTGTGAAGTACATACCTATAAAAATCTTAAATACGAGAGGATATGAGGTTTATCTGATAAATTTCCTACCCACCATAAAATGGTTAAGTAAATACAGTCATTGCCAATTTTGTTCGAATAAAAATTCAGTGGGGAAAAAACTTTTTAGTGTGTCAAATTTAGACTATTTAAATAATGACGAGAAAAGCTCGATAGACGGTCTTCAGCTAAATTTGCAGACATATTTCATATTCCAGGAGATAAATTATCCATTACAAAATTTATATAAGCAAACAATTCAAATTAAATCTAATACCCAACCTGTCTACCTTGAATTCTATAAATTGGCACACTCGCAAAAGGAGGAAATCAATTAGCAGCTAGAGAAAGTGTTGGAAGATGGTATTATTGAGAGTGCTAAGAGGAAATGCTTTTCTTCGGTATTGTGAGTACCCAAAAAGTCTGATTCATCTGAACAGAAACATATGCTTATGTTAGACTACAGACAGGTTATTACACAGAGTCAGTCGAACAAAGCAGGAAGTTTACAGCCTTTCCGACGTACCGAAGCCAATGGCAATTAAAAAGGCTCCCGAAGGAACTCAATGCTAATGATTGTAGCCATGACAGGTTTTAACTATGGATTTTGAACGAAAATAAGAAGGATCTTTTGGATGTTTTTAACAGGCTACGAAAAGACAACTTAAAGCTAAACTCTTGTAAATGTGAATTTTTAAGGAAAGAGATACTGTATTTTTGGCACATTATAAGTAAAAAAGGTATATAACCTGATTCAGACAAAATTAGAGCTTTAAAAGAAAACCCTGTACCTAAAATCGCTGACTGGGTAAAAAGGTTTGTAGCTTTTACAAACTATTACCGATAATTTAATCCAGAATTCGCGAATATATCTGTACCGTTAAATAAATTGTGTAGGAAATATGCAAGATTTAAATGGACATGCGAATGCAGCACAAGTATTAAAAGCTTAAAAAATCACTCATAAACTATTCAATGTTGGATTTTCCAGAATTTTCGGAGGAAAATGAGTTTATTCTTTAAACAGACGCGTCAAATTTGGCAGTTAGTGCGGTTTTATCAAACAAATATAGTAAATCAAAAGCGTATACCAGCAGAAGTTTAAACAAAGCCGTAATTAATTAACTAGTTATGGATAAAGATATTTTAAACGATGAGAATAAGGGAATTGGATGGACATGTATAAACTGCAAGGGAATAGGTACGCAAATCAAAGAATTAAAAGCATAAGAGCTTGTTTTTCAAACTGAGATCAAGTCATTACGATAAGATAAAGGTCATCTTGGATCAGTCTCAAACTCCTTACAGTTTGAAGAAATTGTGCAGAAAGTTAATAAACGCACTAAGCGCAAGTGCAACGTTATATTATTTGAAATTCCTGAACAAGATCAAGAATTAATTGCTAAGGAAAGAACAACAAAGGATAAACTGGAAGTTAAGGAAGTCATTGGGGGTATAAATAAAGAATTGGATGTTGAAGATTTAAAACCTATTAGACTTGAGAAATTCAGCAATGAAAAAATAAGACAGATAAAAGTTACTTTAAACAGTGAGAATAAAGTGTTTATTCTGATAAAGAAGGAAAGTTCGTTAAAACAGGGAAGGTATAAGCATATTTATCTTTCTCATGACCGCACACGTAGACAAACTGATTACTACAAGCAGCTAAAAGTAGAGCTTGATAGAAAAAAGGAAAAGATCCAGGAAAATTTAAAATTAAATACATTAATGGCATCACTAAAATAATTTTTTCAAACCCCTAAAGCCTGCCAGTTTTCCTAATTTAAATGGCCCCCTTATGTGCTGCTATCAAAATGTGTGAAGACTAAATTCAAAAGTGTCCGATTTTTATACAATTGTAAGTGACTGTGATTTTCATCTAATTGCATTGAGTAAAACATGGCTTAATGCAGATGTATCCAGTTCAGAATTATTTCCAAATGATTATGTTCACCGTAAAGATCGTAAGTTTAATACTGTAGCAAAATCCACTGGTGGACTGTTCTGTTGATTGTGAATACTCAAATATATTCTAGTATTGTTGATACATCAATGTTTGACTTGCACTTTCCCTTAATACATATGTTAGCAGTGAGGTGTTCAATTAGATATAAAACATTTTATGTTTTAGTTCTCTATATAACAGATAAACTGAGTGTAGACGACTTCAAATACTTATTTGAGTATTTAGAGCAATTAGATATATTTAGTAAAACGTCAGTAATTATATAAGGTGACTTTAATGTACCAAAATTTGTTAACCAACGTAGAGACGATAAAAAAACTGCAACAATACTCGCCTTTTTAAACTTATTTAGTTTAGAGCAGTACAATTAAGTAACAAATAATTTAGACCAAACTTTGGATTTACTGACATCATCTCATCAATGTAAAGTAAGTAATGATAATTTAGGTACCTCTTGTAAAATAGGATTCTCATTATCCAGCTTTCACTATCGATATACACAATATTTTAACCAAAAGTTCAAAACTCAAACCAAACGTAAACAATAAATTTAAGAAGGCTGATTTTGTATCTCTATACTTGGTGTTGTTAGTGCTGGATTGGGAATTCATGAACAACTTTGATGAGGTTAATGTAGCGGTAAAAGAATTTTTCATTACTCCGTGCGGAAAGCACTGCTTTCGACGATGCAGGACCGTGAGGAAAGCAATGCTTCCTTCAACGTTACGAAATATAAAACTTTTCATCACTCCGTGCGGAAAGCGCTGCTTTCGACCATGCAGTACCGTGCGGAAAGCAATGCTTCCTTCAACAATTACGAAATGTAAAACTTCCACGCACTGAGTGTATATTCAGGTATTATATTAATCTTGAAATACGTGTTGTTTATATATATGTACACTGTACACATATTATAAGTCGCCGCGAAGCTGATGTTTGTTTACATTGTTATTGTATACTACTTTTATTTACTATTTAATGTTTTTATTATTGTACTGTGAAATATTAGCTGGCATACTAAAGAGACTTATTAATAATTTCAGTCATTTTGTAAACGCATATAGAGTAAAATATAACGCATAGTGAGTGAATATCCCGATATTATTTACAATGAATGATTCTGATTCCTATCCGGATGTAATACCGGAAAAAACAACGATATACAGCTACATATAATGCTTTTAAAACATAGAGAAAAAACAAAAAATCCTCGTCCTTTGCGAAAGAAATATTTACAGCATATTTTAGTAAAATGCAGTCTTAACCACATACTCTTTTTTTGCGATACTCAGTGCCTACGGCTCGAGCGACATAATACTACTTTTATTATCTTCTTTCTTTTTATTTTACATAAATTTAAGAGCTTTCCTTACGGACTAATAAAAAATAGAATACGCACTCGTGATGGGATCATCTGCTTTCCGCACTCGTTACGTAATGTACTATTACAATACGATATATAATCTATTTGATTAATATTTTCCAGTATATAAAACATTTAGACATAAGTATCCTATATGGTATAATGCAGAAATTATAAAAACATGTAAAATTAAAAGCAAAAGCTCGTGAAAAACACAAAAAAAACGGTATGGCTTTTTATCAGGTAGATTAAAATAGACTTAGAAAATTAATAAAACAAAAGTCAAAAAGAGTATTTGGAGAGTATTTAGACAATGTACAGCTAAGTATTTCAAGTAACCCTAACACTTTTTGGTCATATGCACTATCGAGAATAACTTTAACTTCGCATGAGCTTAAAGGAATGATTACTATTATAGCTGCCATGACAAGAAATCAGCCCAAAAAATGGAAATGGGGATTATTGAAACGTATAAGAGTGAACCAAACATTGTAAAATTACTTGAACCTTCAAAAAATTGTATCAAGAACCAGGAAACACCGAAACAGCAGTAAAATCAGGAAGCGAAAACCAAATGGCTCCGTCGACTGACACTTACTCCATCCCAAACTCCTTCTTCCAACCCTGAAAAGGATACCAAACACCCTAAACCCACCAATATTACACTTCCCATATTGTGTTCTTCTTCTTGGTGTTTCAGTTTAGTTTTTGAAAAAAAGATTTTTAACGAAGGCATTTTAGGCTAAATCGACTTATGGGTTTTTATAAACCATAACGTTTGGTATTGTTTGATTACAATCACTTAATGTAACTGTCTAAATACTTACATTGCTAAATGAGAAGATAAAAAGCATCTGAAGTAGAATAAAACAAATTCTTGCTGCTGGTTTAATTGCTCGTAATATTTTCGGACATCCTTCTTCGCCAGAATATTCGAAGTATTGTCCAAATTGAAAAGCTGAGAATATAAGAGAACCTATCCCAAAACCTAAAAATGGATAAAAGTTAGTTAATTTTTAATGCATATTTATTAAAAGTTACTTTTTTAGTATATATAATACAAAATTTACATAAACTCCAATTAAAGATAACTGTTAATTTTTTAATTTAACAAACATTTAAAACCGCATTTTGAAACTCAAAAATGCAACAAAATGCAAAAATGCAAGAAAATTCAAAAATGCAAGAAAAAATACGAAACTGAACCGTACCTGCACTTGTTTACGTGTTAAATTTAAAACTTAAATAACGTAAAAATTATTGATTCCCGCAAAAAAGTAACCAATATTTTTGGAATCAGAAAGTAAAAAAAATTATCATTTGACACAAAAAATCAAGAATCAAAAAAAGTCCGTCTGCTCTATTCCAGCCAATGATACGATGGCTCTCTCCGATTTGTAATTTTTTTACGTCAACTGACCCTTACAGACAACCTCAGACTCCGAACTTCTCGAGTGCGACCTCAACGACGCTCTTTTATAGCCAATTCTTACGCTATGTGAGAATAAGAATTAAACTATATCAGGTCGCCTTGAAATCTAACGTACTGACTTTGGCCTGGATAATTACAATACAAAATAATACAATGAAATCTAAACCAATTAAACTACCCTATTATCGTATGTGACATGCCCCCCTTCCCTTAAAGCCAGCCCCTGGCTTTGCTCGGCTCTGGCTTACAGGGGTGTATGTATAGGACTGAGTTTTACAAAATAATTATAATCCACCACACTTCTGTCAGAATCTGCTCTTTTCGGAGAATGACCTGTCTTGCCCTCGTCTAGAAACGCCAGGTCCACCGCTGGCAAGACGGATCCCTTTTTGGTATGTTGGTCTGTCTCCAACTCTGTGAAACACTATCGTCCCATAGCTCCATCTCTCGAGGTCCATGGCCAACATCAGCCGGTACTCCATCACACCATTCACCGTAATACAATGTTACAACTATACATTTACAGTCTTCCCATATTTGGCTACCATCCATTGGGAAGATCTGCTTTTATTGGGAGTATCGAAGCTGACCCTTTCCATTCCTCGACGGAGACCTTTCTTACTCGTTGAGACAAGACCCATACCATACTCAGGATAAAGGACCCTTTCTCTCCAGAATTCTGGTACCGAGCAAGCATCTCCTGGATCGCGTCTTCCTTAAGTAGATGTGGGGAAAACGTTAAACATTTAAACATGAAAACAATAACTCGTATTTCAACATACACATAATAAAAAAGTGGTAAATCTGCACTCAGGTCATCACCCTAAATAAAACAACTAATCCACCGTCAAATTTTAAATAAAATAGTATACACACAAAAAAGCTTCACAAAAAAATAAAAAAAAAATCCTCAATTTCTTCAAGATAAAACAATATTTATGAAAGTATCTCTAAATTGTGCAATAGAACAAATACAGTACATAACTTCACAAATTAATTAAAAACACAAGATATTTCGCTTTAAAAAACATATCGAACAGTTTAGGACGAAACTTAAGAAAATTAACAGATGGGACTGTTTAGGAAGAAACAGTTCACAGGAACAGCTAACGGCACCTCCACCATGTCACGTCAAGGGTCTGTTTTAGGGACACCCTTTACGTCAATTGACCCTTACAGACATTCTCAGACTCCGAACTTCTCGAGTGCGACGTCAACGACGCTCTTTTATAGCCAATTCTTACGCTACGTCAGAATAAGAATTAAACTATATAAGGTCGCCTTGAAATCTAACGTACTGACTTTGGCCTGGATAATTACAATACAAAATAATACAATGAAATCTAAAACAATTAAACTACCCTATTATCGTATGTGACATTATGCCTCTGTGATTCTAAAAATGTCTTGTTTTTCGCGGGATCAATAATAATTGAATGTTAATTACATTACGTAATTAATATTGAACCCTTCAAAAAATAACCGGCATTTTTGGAATCACAGAGTCGAAATCTACTATTTGACACAAAAAAATCAAAATCAAAATACTCATACCGAAGATGTTGCTCCAGCATTTTAAATTGTAATTACCAATAAAAATATCATACCTACTACACCCATCCGAAAATAAAAACTTCCATATCTGACATAAACATTTTTCTTGTAATCTGGAACAGTGTCACTTGAATCTTTATGTCCATTAATTATTTCGTACATCAACGTTTTGGTTTTAAGATGAATGAAATACATATAAATTAAAAATAGAATGCTGCCTGTATATAAGTATAGAAAAAATACCTGAAACATTAAAAATATAATTGTAATATCAAGTACCTACATCTCCCAGAACAACTAATGGCCCGTGATAATCCCCGCCCTCAAAATTTGGAGTAAATTCTTACTATATTGTAAGAACTGTTATCAGTCTGCTAAATTATCTGCTTTACGCCAATACGATTTTCCCCAACGGCCATGACTCAGTCCGGTAGCTGTAGAAGAATTGATAAAACTATTCTCATATAATCTATGTAATGTATTTACCAAACTCGATTCCCTATCGAGAGCTCTCTATAACTTTGGCAGGTTTGATGGCAACACTGAAATGTAGAATTTCAACAATTTTGAAATGCATACCAATCGAGCGTTCCTCTATCGTAGAACTGTATATGTAATATCAGAAGTCATTTTGACTCAACATACATTTCGTGCGAAATTTCCACGAAAAAATCACATGATCCGAAGAATTCTAAATTAAAATCCAGTGGTGTTTTAGGTAATGTGTCGCGTGGCGCCATACATGGCCGATTCCAATCAAACACAAATATTACTATCACACAGGACTTTTTAGAGGAAGACCTAAACCTATGTACGATGCACAGGTTTTAGGCATCAGTACAATGTCAATGCATATTACGCATTGATTTTCAGCTTTTCCCTTACAAGTTACCTACAAATGTTCAGCAATTGAAGTCGGAAGACTACCCCAGACGATTTAAATACAGTAGAATGATAAAATTTGAAGAGATGTGAAGATTGTATTTGAAACAAAATAATAATTATGTGCAACGTAAACAGACAAACTTGTCGTTTTTGTGTGGTCCAAAACTCACAAAAATATCGTGAGAAAACTCTCCATTACAAACGAGTGACAGGTTGCTTGAATTGCCTCATTGGGTCGTTTTTCTTCAAAAGCAACGATGGTGAAGCGATTTCGGTGATGGGTACCATTTATCGTGATATGGTGAACACTTTTTTGTGTGAAGACATCGAAAATAATGGCGTGGAAGATCATTGGTTACAACAGGATGATGCTACGGTTCATAATTCTTGCCAAACTATCAGTTTGTTGTTCCCAGGTGTCCAATGTCAAAAAATGGTGATTTTGAGTTTGCCTAATTTGAATCACCTGAACTTTTTTCTATGAAAATATTTAAAGCGGAAGGTATATGCCATGGGTGTCCAATTAGTCGATTACCAACTGCTGCACACATACTCTTTTATTATTTTTTCAATCGCCGTATCCTCACGTGGTTATCTTCGTTTCTACACAGTAGCTATCCTTTGTTTTTTGGCACGCGATGATATTTTGATTTTTTTTGAGCGAAAAACGCGATGATATTTGAAATTTTAGCGTGCGATAAAAGCGATGGTGACCTGGGTCGGGAAGCTGGTGGGATCAATCAGTCAGTTAGTTGACGACATGTAAACGATTAGACTGCATTGCGCCTCATAAATATCTACGCTACGGATAAGTGGTTGAAAAGAAACGCTAGAGGACTATTCGGAAGATCTTTGATAAATTCTCTACAAAACGGCTACTGCTGAGTATGATTTTCTTAAAAGGAAAAGCTCGGTATCGGAATCAAATTAATAACAACTGATGGGGTTTCTGTAATGACAGGTTATCATAATGGTTTGTAACAAAGACGAAGATTTTCCAGACTTCATTAGCTATTACTGCATAATTTATTTATTTATTTTCTGTGGGAATATTTAAAAGACAAGGTATATGAAGACGAACCGACGAATATAAAATTGTAGCTATACCCACGGAAACAATAAAAAAAAGTCATGAAAAATGCCTAAAAACGATCTCAACTGTGTATTAACAAAAAAAAGGCAAACAATAGCCTGATATCATTTTTTACTATCAGTGTAATTAAGTTTAATTAGTATAATCAAGGTATATTCAGCCAATATTTATAATAAAACCGGCCGAACATAATTTTTTTGAGTATTTTTGATTACAGCCAAAAAAATAGGAAAACAAATTTGATAAAAACTGTAGGTATTACAGATTTGTAGATTAAGAGATGTAAGTTGATTTTTATGTTAGTAATTTTATCGGAAGTATAAGGCATGAATCTTTAATACAAAAATTGCAACTATAAAAAACATGTAGATGTAGATAGAAGGGAAATTAACATTATGAAAGTAAAAAGTTAATGTTGAACATTTATATGAAATGAATAGGAGCTGCAGAAAGACAGATAATTGTGGAAAGATACATGTTTAAATCAGATCTATGGTTTACTTACATCATGTTGTTGCGATCCTTTTGTAGTAATCGATCGTGTAATAGAGAACGCAATACCGATAATAACCAAAACTTTTGCATAAAACGCTGATAAAATATACGTCATTGCTTCACTAAAACAAACAAATTATACAATAAAAAGACTTTATGATAAAAACAAACATTAAAATAAGTAAATAGACCATTAAAATAAGTAAATAGACCACAGACAACAATGGAATCCAGAGAGCGATTAGAGCAGCAGAAAGAAGTTAACAGGTATAGAAGGGCGGATAAGTGGTACAGAAGAGAGGTAAGAGATAATAATAATAATATAAGTTTATTTACCAATAAAGAAAATAGTACAATTACAAATAATATGTGCAGAAAATAAACATTTTTAAAACAGAAGCTCGTATGTTACTTGCTTGTAAGTGTTTACTAAAAACTAAGTTAAAAAATATATAATATACTTAATTAACACTATTTTAATCTAATTATTTTAGCATAACAGTTGAGTCTTTTATATTGGGTTAAGCAACATAATTCAGTGAATGTCATAGTTGCAAGGTAATGGTGTCAAAATTGGGGGCATTTGTCTAAGTCTAAGTCTAAACATCCACCATATTTTTCAGATCTGGCTTCCAGTGACTTTTCTTTATTTGCAGACCTCAAAAGAATACTTGCTGGAAACAAATTCAGTAATCGCCGAAACCAAGGCCTTTTGTAAACATAAGAGAAATAGTAGGTACTATAAAAATGATATCGAAAAATTGTATAACCGCTGTAATCGTTGTATCGCGCTGAAAGATTTTACTATGTTATAGGATTTTCCCAATAATTACGGAGTAATAAATCTTTCAGGTAAGGTAGTTTTAGGGGTAGGTGCCTATATTAGTATTTACAGGGTACATAAAATGGACATTTTTTATAGTCGAAATTCTTAGCTTAACATTTGTAAAACTCGTAGTAAACATAAAAATTATAGTTGAAAGTAAATTACTTTTTTATAATTCACGTTCACAAAGTTTCTATTTCGACACTAAAAACAGTATCGAAATAGATTCATTGTAACACTGTTTTTGGTAACTTTTTGTTTTACACAATTGGTTGCACTGCACTGATAGTCAACGAAAGAGTTCAGGTAGTAAATCAAGAATTATGTTGTAGTAAATTATTAACTACATTATCATCAGCGATATTGCGAAATTCAGAATATTTTATACAAATTTGACAAACGTTCAAATTTAAAATCATTAAAAGTGTCAAGATGGCCAACATAAATAAATATTTCGAAAAACTCTCATTTTATTTATTTTTTTATACTTTTAAAAGTTCATTATAAAAAATAGTATGTAACACTCGAATTACAATGACGGTTTGTAGTACTCGTTCTTTGCGAAACTCACCGGTTCGAGGTTCGTTTCACAAACTGCACTCGTACTACGAAACCTGTCATTGTAACACTTGTATTACAATATAATATTTTAATCTTGAAATTTAAAGGTATATTACCATTATATTTATAGGATTAGATAAAAATTTCTAAAAAAAGTTTTGCCTTACATTTTCCTAATTATATATTTATTTATCGAACTTTCATTAAAACAATCAATAAAAATTATAGTTAATTGTATAGCTGTTAAAGAGCTAAAATAAAATAAAGCTTCTATTGGTACTCAAAACCTTGAAACAAATATTTAATACTCAGATTACTATTCTAAATTCAGAATGCCATAATATCACATTAATTGTGTTCCTCTACGAACGCATTAAATGTTTGCTGAGAAGGTAAGAAAAGAGATATTCATAAATTCAGAATAGCCTTATTATCGATTATCTTCCTGTAACTGGGGCAAAATTCAGTGCAACCTGTATTGTGTTTTCACTACATTATTAAATTATTTTCTAGGAAATTCTTTACTATTATAGTATTTTGCAGAACAGAAATGACTAAACGCATTATGACTCGAGTTATGTACAATACTTTATCTACGCCCACAACTACAAATTAAAAAAAAACAGAAAATTAACACAGTACTAAACACTTATTTTTATTGTAATAGTTATTAATAAATACAGTAAAATTGTTTAAATCTTATTGCAGAGATTTTAAGTATATAATAATTACTTTTTTATATTCAAATATGACTATTTGAGTTAAAAGTATCATTTTATTTCATACAAGCAAACCCGGTGAACTTCGTACCGCCTAATACGGATATTTTGTTCTCAATTTCCGTATTTTGTCTCGTTTTATAATTGCTTTCATTTTTTTTTGTTTTTGTCGTTTTCATTATATTTTCTCGTTAGTTTTCAGGTTTTTTTTATTTTTTTCTCTTGGTTTTTTGTGTCTTTATCGAGTGAATATATTGGATATCAACTCAGTAGAGGTTGGTTAATTAGAGCACATAAACACGTGAACCCCCAACGTAAAAAACACTAATTTAAAAACACGAAAACATATATTACTCTATTAATATATTAACATTTATTTAAAGTTGCATTCTCTAGCTCTCCATTTGCGGTGCTATAAATAACGTGTAGGCATTCCGCGTGCCGTGCTCAATGCGATACTATATCCAATTTGTTTAAACGCTACGTCCCTCTCCTCGTGCGTCCCGTGACACTGACCTTAATGGAAAGTTTAATAGAGCACACTAGCATTGTGACCAGTGATTTCTGATCAAAGTAGAAGTACAGTCGTTCATCTTCTCGATTTTATTTATGCATATGTAACGCGATAATTGTGAGAATAACGAAAATTTCTTCGATCTCGAAAAATTTTTGTGAATATCTGACCGTTCAATATATAGAGACAATTAATTTTAAATCACAAATTAAAATAAAAAGTGTGCGTAATCCAAGACCGAGATTGTAAATTAAGAAAATAAGTAAAGGAAAAAGTCGATTTAAATAGAAATTTATGATAAAACTGATTCAGCAGTTCGCACATTTCCCTTTTTAAATGAAAACAAATTAAAGATAGAATTGTAAATAATATACAAATGATTAGATTTTAAAAAAGAATCCGGAGCAGTCCATTTGTTTAAATTTTTAATTACAAAGAGTTTACTAACATATTTCTAAGAGACATTTCTAGTGCCACAAGCAATTGTTACGTTACCCATGACAACCGCCGAAGCCGAATGTTGTTTCTCTACATTAAAAGAGATCAAAACTTTCCTTAGAAGTACAATCTGTCTAGATAGACTATTTGCTCTATTGAAAATCAAATGATTCAAGAAATTCCAAGTTTTAACGATTTGCTTGTGGAAATATTTATCCAAAAGAAGGATAGACGACTTCACTTCCAATATAAAACGTGTTTGTAAAATTTAAACACTATAAAAAAATACTACAAATAATAAAATTATGGTACGGTACCTACTCAACAGATTGATTTTTTTTTTAATTTTTTACTTCTCAAGAAGCTTTTTTGTTATATTTAATAAGCCCAAAAAAACTCGTGTTTCAGTACTATTAAAAAAATCTTTACTTTCCGCTTTTTTAAATTGTGCAATTCCAATACGTACCACTACGCGCCGCCACTGTATCAACTGCGTCAGCTTACGGAAATGTTATAGTACTAATTTAGTACGAATCGCTTTTTTAAATATATGAGATTAATATTGGTGGCGCCATAGTAATTAATTAGTTCGTTTAAACTCCAACAACTTCTTCTTTACTGATGACACTAAACTTTACGCAAACCCACTAACAAAACTACAACTCTTTGCAAACTGATCTAAACTCTATTGCTGATTGGTGTTTCATATGTTTCATATTAACATGAAAAAGTGTGTCGTTCTTCATATTGGACAGAACAATCCGCTATTAAATGGAATCAGACTCACTGTAGTTGACTCTCATAAAGACTTAGGTGTGATTATTACAAAAGCTGGTCAAATCATATAAATTACATCTGTAATCAAGCCAACCAAAAATTATTTTTGCTTAAAAAGTCTTTCAGCTCAGTTTCTTTTTGAACTTTAATAAAACTTTACACTTCATACGTCCGACCAACATTCGAGTACGCAGTGGCCATCAGTGTGGTGTCCCGAACTTATTGGTGATCAAAACAGATTAGAAAGTGTTCAGTGTCGTGCTACCCGGTTATCCTTTGGTGGTGTAAGACCGTCATACGAGAAAAGACTTGCTTTGGGTAACATAGCGAAGTATTGTGATCGTAGACTGAGTGGTGACTTAATAGTGACTTACAGAGCGTTAAACAAAGCATTTTTCGTGGAGCTATCTCATCTATTTACTCTAAACACAGATGAAAAACTAAGAAGACACCCGCTCAAGATGCGCAGAGGAATTTTTCACACACAACCTCGACAATTCCGAACAGGATTTTCACTTCCTGGAACGGCCTCCTTACTGAAGTTGTTTTAGCCCCAACAGTGAACACCTTTAAAAATCGTTTGGACGATCTCTGGAACTGATGTTAAATTTTTATATGAATAATTTTTTTTCCTTTTACGTACTCTGTAATATTTATTTTTCTTGGGCTTTATAGAATTTTTTTCCTTGTTTATATTCAAAATTAATAATAATAATAAATATAAGATATTAACTGCGCCACCTTACTGTGGCGTCATAATACTTAATTCAATAGGAATTGCTTGTTTAAATATATAAGATACTAGCTCACCCGGCCACGCGTTGCTGTGGCTAAGGTTTTTGTTATATTACATTGTAGTAAACTATTTAAGAGGAACAGTAGGAGAAAATCAGTAATGGGGACCACAATGCTTTTTTACATAGATGCCATTTGTAAAAAAATATGGTGACCTCCATGACAGATTTTTTACTACCGTAAACCCTTAATACAATGAAATTATTATTTACGAATGAAGACAGAAACGTTAAAGCTGGTATAAAAATTTACTGGATTGGTATTTGAATGGAAAGATTTTAAACGCGATTGATTCAAATTTTCGTACAATTGATATTAATCAAAAATCAATACAAAAGAATTTTTTATTATTTATAGCTGTACCCGGCGCACGTACAACTAAAATTAATTTAAGAAAAATAAAAGATAAGAAGAGATAGAGAAGGAAAGAAAGTTTATAGTTCTGTATTACTTATCGCACCAAAAATACATCTTTCGAACTTATATTTATACGAATTCGTATAGATATCTATTAATCAGTACCTATTGAATTTGATACATGAAAGCGCCATCTGGTGGTAACTTCCATTAATACAAATATCATATTCATCTTACACATTAAAAATAAATCATCATACTGATTTTCATGACAATCGGTTAAACGGGACAGAAGTTACTACTCTGCAGCGCCACCTGGTGGCAAGTGTCATCAATGAGCATATCATACAAACCTTCTCCGTGGAAAAATACATATGCATACCACATTTCATGACAATCGGTTGAACAGGGCAGAAGTTGCTACTCTGCAGCGCCACCTGATGGCAAGTGGCATCAATGAGCATATCATACAAACCTTCTCCGTGGTAAAATACATAAACATACCAATTTTCATGACAATCGGTTGAACGGGGCAGAAGTTGCTACTTTGCAGCGCCATAATCGGTCCAGTAGTTTTTGAGTTCATCAATTTCATACATACAAACATCCTTTTTATATATATTGAATACTTGTACCTTGTTATCTAGTTTTTTAGGTAATTTAGTCTTATAATCTCCATGTTGTTAATTAATATAGAGTAAAATGTGTAATAAAGGAAAATTCCGTATATAAATTGATAAATAAATAAAATTTATACATCCCATAAATTAAAACTATGGGTGTGATGCCACAGGTTAATTTAAGGTTTATTTAATTATGTTACCACGTTTCCGAACAAACGATGCTCTTTCAATATAGTCTATGGCTGTGAATGACATTGACATTCGTTACGCGCGTTTTTTAAAATATGCAAAATTAAATGTCTATTTTTCAATATTTCTGAAAGATTTTCTTAATATTTTCTTCCGTAATAACCTTTTCCTAATAATAACAAATACAACACAAAAAGAATTAGTAAAATCGGTCCAGCCATTCACGCGTGATGCCATGACCAAGGAAAACGGGTTTCATTTTAATATATATAGATTAAGTACGCCATCTTATGGTGACGTCATAGTACTTAATTTAGTTAGAATTTTCTTAGTTTTCTTTTTTCCACCTGTTTTTCTGTTTTTGTCTTGGCTGTCTTAATATCTTCTTTTTCTATTTTCTTAAAAACCGAAATAGAGCGCCATCCAACGGGTTTTTCAGTAACCTATAGGATAAACGATGGTATAGATACTAATTAACTTACACCGCCAGCTATTAGAAATTTATGAAACTAAATAATAAATACACACTTTCCATTGAAACGGTATACTTCATATCGCATAACAATAAATAATTTTTTATAGATTCCTTTATATAAAAAAGATGTGATTGTTTTTTTATTTTTCTCTTCTTTTCTTGTTTCTAAGCAAATAATCTAGAAATCAAAATACATCGCTGTCTAGAGGACGTCTACTCAACCTAAATGTCAAACGTTGATAAAAAGTTATATCATTTACCCGACACCGCCGTCTATTAGCAATTTGTAAAACTAAAAAATAAATATACACCATTATAGTTGAAAAATTAATTAAAAAAACATTTCAGATTGGACTAAATAGTAAATCTAAAACATTCTCGACTTCCGAAATTTTTCCCATCAGTAGTATTTTCCGCTTCCAAACCAGTAACAACTATTGGTGTTTTTTTGTTGGGACCCATGTTTTTGAAGCTTACGTCGGTATCGGACCCACATAAAGGGGGTCACTATTGGTCTTATTACGGTCTTGTGGGTACTTAGGTTGGCTCTACGAAATTTTTTAGAGAAAAATAACTGTTTATGGGGAAAAACTAGTTTCTGGTAACAAAATTACTGTTTTTAAAAAAGAAAATAACGTTATTAAAAAAAGCTACCTTTTAGTTACAAATTTATTGTTTCTAGGGAAAGAATTACTGTATCTGAGACATAAATGACTGTGTCTGGGGAAAAATGACGATTTTTTTGGGAAACTAATAGTTATGGAGGAAAACTAGTTTCTGGTAAAAAAATTACTAATTTGGATTATAAAAATAATATGTTTGAAAAAAACTATCTTTTAGTTACAAATTTTCTGTTTTTACGAGAAAAATGACTATTTTTAGAGGAAACATGACTGTTTCTAGTAGAAAAATGACTTTCTAAAAGAAAACTAACTGTTTTTAGGAGAAAATTGATAGTTTCTGTGGGAAAGCTAGATTCTAAAAACAAAATTACTATTTCTGTTTAATGAAATACGTTTTTAAAATAAAAACCATTTTTTAGTTACAAATTTATCGATTTTATAGGAAAAATGATGGTTTCTAGGGAAAAATGTTTGCTTCTGTGGGAAAATAACTATTTTTATGGAAAAAATTACTGTTTCTGGAGGAAAACAAGTTTCTGGTAACCAAATTACTGTTTTTGATGTAAAAAATAACGTTATTAAAGGAAAAACTGTTTTACTTACAAATTTACCGTTCTTAGTTGTTGTAAAATGACTGTATCTAGAAAAAATGACTGTTTCAAGGAAAAAATTATTGTTTCTGGGGAAAAATAACTGTTTTTGAGGGACAAATAGTTTCTGGTAACAAATTTTTGTTTTTGAAATATTTTTGCTTATTAAAAACCCATTGAAAGCATACATAGCGCGGTTGCCCGACCTAATACCTTTCTGTATTTCTTCTTTACAGTTAGCGTCTCAGTACACGGCTCGTTTGAAATCGCGTCTCGAAGTTTGCATGCCATGCTCGTCATGTACGATACCTGCGACTTAAGCGTTTGCCCTCCGCACATTGGTCCATTCAGTTTGATCGCATCAGTCTATATGTGAATAAATCAACGATTTCACGGAAAAATCTTTTTCCGGTATTTGAAGGTAATGGTTTTTAGAAGGTATTAGATAAAAAGTCCGTAAAGGCGTTCTGCTAGTATTGCCCTGTTTTGTTTTAAACAATTACCAAAATCAAAAAACTACTTATTTGTTAAAAAACTTTTTTAATTTTATTTTAGAGAAAAATATTTAGAATAAAAATTAAAGATTTCGGAAAGTTTGTCAATACAAAAGTGGCTTAATTTAATTCCATAAATAATTAACCAGGATAATTTAAAAAAACTTTAAAACACGGAAAAACGAGCGTCTCGCTCGAAGTTTCCCGTTTGCTGCAGATCGCAAGTGACGAAGATGGCACAAATCAAGGGTAGGTACTTGCAATTCTATATGACCACAAAATGCCCCATCTGCGGAGCTCAATATCTCAATGAAGGAACTTGGATGGGAGAGATGTACGCGATTGGAATCGAGTCGACCACAACGAGCGTCGACCTTTTTTTTACCAGTATATCTAGGCAACACACTTTACTTTTTAAATTTAGGGCGTAGTAAGTTAACTCATATATATTTGAAACTTCAATTACATTAATTAGCGCAAATTTAGAATTTTAAAGTTGAGTATTTAGCAATTTTCTCACTAAAAAAATATAGTATTCAACTCAAATGATTTACAACACTCGCTGAGAATTGGGTAGAAAACTTCATCTTCATTGAATAATATAGAAATAAAAAATAGTTGTTTAAAAAAAAACTAGCTTAAGTTACGCCACTGAGGCACACCTTATATAATGAAGAGATTATCTCTTTGTACTCACTCTTCCAATTGTCTCCCTTTCTTTTTCTTTTGAGGCTGGGATTGAGGTTTATACCTTAGCTCCGGTAAATATTCAATGTCTAGCGCCGGCAAAGAATGGTGTAGCCTTTCTCTTTCTTTCTCTCTAAAATGAAAATAATCAAATCCAAAATTAAAATTTAAGTCTAAACCTATTATTAGCCTTAAATTACCTAGAACTCATTTTCTTTGTACTTATATCGATATTAAATATTTAACTTTAAAATATGTCTTCGAAACTGAATGTTTTTAAACTGCACACAGTGATTGACAAACTTCGTATATCAGTATTAATTGTTTAAACAAATAGTTATAATTTATTAAGTAATCTGAAATATATAACAAAATACCATATATCTACTTTGTTGATTACGTTGTACAAAAAAAAGGTATAATAGCAGGATTTTATAAATAGCGATATTATACAAGAGCTTAAAAAAATTGTATTTTATGTTGGTTGAAAAGATTTGAAAGCAATAATGAAAGAATTAGTATTTTTTAATAAAAAAATTTTATTCAATATAATTTCGTTCAGCTTTAACACACTAAATTCAATTTTCCTCCAGTAATTTTATACCATCTCTCTAATGATTTTCTGAAACCGTTGCAAAATATTAATCCACGGCTGTAATAGTTTCTTCTTTCGACGAAAAACTCTTTCCACCAAGGATTAATTTCTAGTTTCTAAAGAGATAATAGTTGGAGGAAGCCAAATCTGGTGAATACGGTGGCTGTTTAAGCAATTCCTTCTTTAATTCGTTCAATTTAGCCATCCTCAACAAACTTGTGTGAACATGAGCATTGTCTTTAAGAAAAATGAATGTTTTTTTTAGAAACTGGATCTTTGTTCGCAATTTTTTTATCGGACTAGTTTAATACTATTTAAAGTTAATTGTTTTAGCTTTTTAGGATACCGTAGCCAAATGGCAAAAAACGGAACCCTTATAGATTCGTCATGTCTGTCTGTCTGTTCGTCTGTATGCCACAGCCTTTTTTTCCTCAACTTTAAGAACTATACTGTCGAAACTTGGTAAGTAGATGTATTCTGTGAACCGCCTTAGGATTTTACACCAAAATGGAAAAAAAAATTGGGGGCTCCCCATACGTAAAAAAAACCTATACGTGTGGGGTATCTATGGATATGGAAATTAAAACAATAGCTAATGAAGAAAGATTCAATAGAGTGTCGGCAATTTTGCGCTCGACTATTTGCGCTCCTAACTGAAATTGACAGATTTCATAGTGTAAATGTACACTCACTTGATAATATATATTTTATTTCGATCGACCGATTTGCGCTCTCTCACAGATTATAGTTAAACTGAATCTACTATAAAACATAGTCAAGTAATAATTACGTTTAAAACGGATTTTAAAAAGATGATACTTCACTATGCAATAAAAATAATAAACTTTTTTCCCTACACATTTCCATTAAGACTAAAGAGTAGCAGAATTGCATATATATTTATATTACATCAAAGCATGCTATCAAAAAACTGTTCCAATAAAATGCAGCAGGAATTTTGTATTATATAACAATATTATAAAAAGTTTTTTCATACGGAACTTGTTTCCTTTGTATAAAACATGTGGCTTTTAATTGGATGTAAGTTTTTTGTACAATAATTACATTTGCAAGTAAATTCCAGATATATATCAGCCGATTTAAGGACCAAATAACTATTAACATTTTTGTTAAAAGTTTTGAATAAGCAATATGTTTATATTTATTCGGTCCTTAAATCGGCTTATAAATACTGTAACGAGCGAGACTCCCTTAGTACGCCCCTGTCGCCCTCCAGGTAAACAACGCGCTAATTCTCGAAACAGAATGATCGAGAGACTTCCTTCCTTTCTACGCGCGTCGAGAAATTGTTACCGAAGGACGTTCTGGAAGCAGTGAACAGGTATATAAGCGGAGAGCCACGACCCACGGGGAAGTAAAAAGTTAACAGCGACAGTCTAAATATTCGAGCGATCTACGAAGTGAAAATAAATAGTGAATATAAATCGAAGTTAATTGTTGTACATAAATTAGTGTGTTATAGTTAGTTTAGTTATTTAGTTATAATTCGTTTAGTTTATAGTGTGTGTAAATAAATTAGACATTTTCGTTCAGCAGTGATTTTATTTGAACCCCTAGAACTTAACAATTGGTGTCAGGTGTGGGGTAAATTGAACTGCTGTGTTAATTTAAATTGTGGACTTCATTATTGAATATTTTGTATGCCAGTTACGAGATCACAGACGAAGAAAATGGATCAGGCGACAATGGAATTTTTCAAGCAAGCCCTTGAAAAAAATGAGCTTGAAAATGGATGAGAATACCCAGAAAATGGAAAATAAAATGGAAGAAAACACTAAGAAAATGGAAGAAAACACTAAGAAAATGGAAGAAAACACTAAGAAAATGGGAGATAAATTGACATTGATTGAAAATGAGTTAAAGAATAATTACTCCAAACTGGAAAACGAAATTGGAAGCGTAAAAGACGAGATGGGCAACGTGAACGATAAAATTGAAAAATTTGAAGACAGGTTTGGAAACATTGAAGGCAGATTGGTTAATATGGAGGAAGAAATGCAGGTAAAATTGGAAGAACAGTTGAAAACCATGGAAGAGCGATTGAGTAAGAACTTCAGCAAATATTGTTCGGTTAAGCTGGGAGAACGGGGTGAGCCAGGCCGAACAAAGATCAAACCTCCAACTTTTGATGGCAAAACACCCTGGAGCACATACCAGAAACAATTTGAAGCAGCAGCCAACGCCAACTGCTGGGACGATGAAGAGAAAGCAACTGCTTTAATTGTTGCATTAAGAGGGGACGCACTGAATATCCTTCAAACCATTCCTGTAAGTCAACAAGGTGATTATAAGACTCTGACAAGTAGACTGCAAATGAGATATGGTGATGCACATTTCCAACAAGTGTATCACGCACAAATCAAGAGTCGCCACCAGAAGAGTGCAGAAACCTTGCAGGAATTCGAAGCAGACATAGCAAGGTTGGTAAGGCTGGCCTATCCTTCAGCACCGGACAGCTTCCTAGAACAACTTGCTGTCCAGACCTTCGTCGATGGGTTGAGAGACACGGAGACTCAGCAGACGTTGCGGTTGGCCCGACCCAAAACTCTAGATGACGCCCTGGCCCATGCCCTAGAATTTGAAGCTGCTACACAAGCTTCTCACAGAGGACAGAGCAAAGTGAGACAGCTTGATGATTCACCAGTCTGCGACGATAGAATTGAGGAAGTAATTCGCCGAGTTCTCCAGGAGAAACGTTATGGTGGACCAAGATGCTGGAACTGCGGCGAAAGAGGACACATTTGGCGTATCTGCAAGAAGCCGGTTAAACCACAACGCCAAGAACAGAAATATCATTTTTCTGTGGAACACCGGGCCGGAAAGTCACATGGCAACGCTGACGCATTATCTAGGAGACCTTGTCCTTCCGACTGCAAACACTGCAGCAAAGCAGAAGAGAAGGAATTCTGTTTAAGAACAACCGTAGTGGATCTGGATTGGCTGCCAGAATCCCTGAAGCGAGACCAAGAAGGTGACACCGAACTAAAGATGTTGCTTGACTGGAAAGCAAAAGGACAGAGACCAAGATGGGAAGAAGTGAGTCATCTGAGTCCTAGGGTCAAGTCCTACTGGGCGCAGTGGGACTCCATCATTTTAGAAGATGGATTGTTGAAGAGGTCCGTCGGGAATGACGAGGGTACTGCAGCTAGGACTCAGCTGATAATTCCCCGGAGTCGGACGACAGAAGTATTGGAGAAACTTCATAATGGAACCTCCGGTGGACACTTCGGCATCAAGAAAACGTTGGAAAAGATCAGAGAACGTTTTTACTGGGTCAACTGCAAAGAAGACGTCAAGGACTGGTGCCGAAAATGTAGACTTTGTGCTTCAACGAATGGCCCAAGAGGAAAACGACGAGCGCCAATGAATCAGTATAACGTAGGCAGTCCTATGGAAAGAGTTGCTACAGACATCGCAGGCCCATTCCCAGAGACCGACGATGGGAACAAGTAAATATTGGTGGCGTCGGATTACTTTACCAAATGGGTTGAAGCACATGCCATCCCAAACCAAGAGGCCTCGACCGTGGCAGACGTGCTGATAAAAGAGATGTTTAGTTGGTTTGGAGTGCCACTGGAGCTACATTCCGATCAGGGACGAAATTTCGAGTCTGGCCTATTCCAGAGCATTTGTGAAATACTTGGAGTCAAGAAGACCAGGACAACAGCTCTTCACCCACAGTCAGATGGCCTAGTCGAAAGAATGAATAAAACTGTGGGAAAATATTTGGCTAAAGTGGTCTCTGACCATCAAAGAGACTGGGACCGGTACCTTCATCTGTTCACCATGGCCTACAGATCAGCCGTGCAAGAGTCTACTAGAGAGACACCAGCTTGTGTCATGTTCGGCCGGGAAATAAGATTACCCTGTGACCTATAGTTTGGATGTAAGCCCGGAACAGAGATAGCTGGTGAGGACTACGTGAGCACATTGAAGGGCAGGCTACACTACATTCATGAGAAGGTCCGACAAAACATACAAGTAGCTAGTGACCGAATGAAGACCCGCTATGACAGCAAAGCTACAGAAGGTGGTTTCAACGCTGGAGATTTGGTCTGGCTGTACAACCCCCAGAAGAAGAGAGGATTATCACCTAAGCTACAGAGGAGTTGGGAGGGTCCATACAGAGTGGTAAAGAGGATCAATGATGTAGTGTACCGTACACAAAAACTACCAAGGGGCAAGAGGCGCGTGGTCCATGCAAATCGGTTGGCGAAATACGAGGCGGACTACGACGAACAAGACGAGACCCATCTGAGAAGGACGACCAGCCCAGAGCATGTTGAGATGAGTTTCGACCAGTTCATGGAGAACTATGGTGGAACTGGGAAGGCACGATTCGGAGTTACCACCGAGCAGCAGCAGGACCTCTTCTTTGTGCCTGGAGATTATTCCCTAGCCCATTGTGTCGCTGAAGATTTGCGTATGTCCAGGGGAATAGCATTAGTCTTCAGGAAGAAGTTTGGCCGTGTATCTGAGCTCTTCAGACAACAGCCCCATCCCGGAAAAATTCTAAGTCTCACTGACGGTCATCGTCACCTCTTCTACATGGTAACTAAGAGGTTTTCCGATCACAAGCCCAGCTATAGGAGTATGTGGAATACCCTGCTAAACCTAAGAGACGAACTCACTAGGTTGGAAGTGAAGAAGCTGGCTGTGCCTAAGTTGGGTTGTGGTCTAGACCAACTGAACTGGAGAATCGTCCGGAACATGCTCGAGGTGCTTTTCCATAAGACAGGAATAGAGATACTCGTGTGCATTTTTAACCCGAGCGGAAACACAATGAAGGAGAAGACTGTGGATTGCTATTTCGAAAAGCAAGGGAGCTGCAGAAACGGAGATGCCTGTAGGTTCAGACATACCAACCAAGGTGTTCGGGGACCGAACGTCTTAAGGAGGGGGCAGTGTAACGAGCGAGACGCCCTTAGTACGCCCCTGTCGCCCTCCAGGTAAACAACGCGCTAATTCTCGAAACAGAATGATCGAGAGACTTCCTTCCTTTCTACGCGCGTCGAGAAATTGTTACCGAAGGACGTTCTGGAAGCAGTGAACAGGTATATAAGCGGAGAGCCACGACCCACGGGGAAGTAAAAAGTTAACAGCGACAGTCTAAATATTCGAGCGATCTACGAAGTGAAAATAAATAGTGAATATAAATCGAAGTTAATTGTTGTACATAAATTAGTGTGTTATAGTTAGTTTAGTTATTTAGTTATAATTCGTTTAGTTTATAGTGTGTGTAAATAAATTAGACATTTTCGTTCAGCAGTGATTTTATTTGAACCCCTAGAACGTAACAATACCTAGAATTTACTTGCAAAAGCAAATTTTACCACGGACGTGATATTAGTAAGACCGCTTTCCTATGTATTTCAGATAGTGAAGTGTCTCATTAAATAAGCAGTCTATTTTAATCATTTAAAAGAAAAACGGCACAAGAAAACCTACATTTATTTTGACGAAAAGATTTCTAAAACATTAAAGTTGGAATAAATGCAGAATTTTTTAGTGTAAGGAATTTGTGTATTATTGTTTATATCACAATATAGGCGAGACAATAAAGCACTAAAAAGTCCAAAACCTTCCAATTTCCAGCTAAAAATAGAAACAATTTTGTTTTTTCATTAAAAAAAAACTAATAGTACTTAGTAAATAATTAAAAATTAATTCATTTGACTTTTCTTCTGGGTATTCAGATGATTCTGGCGGCGCCGTATAATTTTCTACATTCATGCAGTTACATCCAGTACAATTTTTGCATGCAGACTAAGCCATGCATTTTTGACTGATTTTGAATGAATTTATCGTAAAACTCCAGGCGACGAGGTTCACCCTGGGCACCAGGTACATCGGAGACCATCGCCGGTATAAATTTCGTGTTCAGCGACCTAAAATTTCCCGAGTAATGATTTTTGACTGATTTTAAATGAATTTACCGTAAAATTCTAAGTGACGAGGTTGATCCTGGGCACCAGGTACATCGAAGACCATCGCCGGCATGAAATTCGTGTTTAGCGACCTTAAAAACTTCCGTATAGATTTTACATAGCTTTGAGATGCACGTTGAAAATGCATTTTTCTTATGCACAAAATGCAATTTTCGTCTGTACCTAACCGATGAAGTTCACTAACTTTTCTAACGCTCTCCCAAATCGAATGCAAAAAGGTGCATGTTGATTGGTTTGCCTGCTGAAAATTGGTAGGTTTATTGCTTCATTACCTCGCCTAATATTACAAAATACGTTTTCATTCGAAAGTTGTTTTCTTTACAGTACAATATGATCCCGGATTAAGTTGACAAAGGGAAAAATCTTTATAATTTATTTTATGACAAAAACTTTTTTTTTAATTTTTGGTTGTTTTAAAAATCAGATTTCCATTTAAGAATTTTAAATTGGACGTGAAGGGTTTTAGTAAATCAAGAAAATATGAAAATGTCTCAAAAAAAGAAGTACCCTTACTTTTTAGTTTTTTTTTTCTTCTTGTCAACTTAATCCTGTGTTATCTATATAAATAAGAATTGATTGCTGTTTGTTAGTTTCGCCAAAACTTGAGAAATATTGGATAGATTTGGCTAATTTTGGTTCTGAATCAGTAGTGGAAGTTCAGGGAAAGTTTATACGGTAAGAAAAATCAATAAGAATTAACAAAAAATACTTAAATTTGTTAATAACGTGATTATTCAGTGTTATAAGTTCATAATAGATGGAAATGTAAGTTAATTTATTGATATAAATCTTTTCCATAATTTAACATCTAGGTTGCGGAGACACTTGGTAGATGACGTTGTATTTCTATTTATAAATAATATAGTTAGAAAGATTATTTGGATTCGTTTTTTTATAATTATTGTAAACTTAATATTAACAAAGTTATGACTGTTCGAAAGTAGACGTTTATTCATCGAATACAAAAATCCAAACATATACATCATTCAAAGCTTATTTTTATTAAAGTAGGCCTTGTTAGGGTGATGAATTTCGCCCTGTATATTTAATCTTATTCTCAGTTGTAAATGCGCTGTTGTCACGTCCTCAATAAAATCATAGTGTTAGTGACAATAAATAAAATAACAATTGTGTACTCCATTTCAGCGCCATCAAATCATTAAAAATTAGTACTTTCACAAAAAACGAAAATCGTCAATTTAAAAATATATTTTTAGATATAATGAATGCATTTACAAAATAATAGTACTTAATTAAATGAAAGCAAACAATAAAAACATTTACAAAAAAGTCTTCATTTGCAATTAGGAACAAATTTTCTATGTCTATATAACGGTATTATAAAATAGGTTTTACAACAAACATTTAAATTGGACCAGCTATAAATGAGAAAATACAAAATATTTCATTTTTTCGATAAGTATTACAGCAGATATATATTGAAGAATAATTTTTCGTGGAGCTTTCCAGGTAGTGCGGGATTATGACATACCAATTGGTTTCAGCTATTTTGATAAGTAGAACAAAGATAAATATTCCCACAAAATGTTATGCTTCAAATAATGGAAATCCGTTTAATATGTGTTTAATAGCTACAGTGCAATAATTCAGCAGAAAAGCAGATACACTAATGGTAAAATAAGCAAAGTAAAAAAAATGAAACATACAACATTAAAAAAAACATATAAACAACAAAAATTGGAGTAACAGATTTGGTTAAAACTATTGTCACGTTCATCTATTCGTTATGTATTTTCAATTCACCTCTAGTATCAAAGGTGAAATGTTGTCAAGTGAACAGTTTTTCATGTAATAAGTCCAATCCGTCAAAATAATTTCTTCTGTGTCTACAAATTTTTTTTTACATGTCTGGTGTACAGATTGTCTTAAAGCTTCTGTCCAAGTTTTGTCCGAATATAAAAATGCAAAATAGAGGTAATCGAAGTAAATCATGTCTATGTTAGTTTAATATTTTATCTACTACATATGTCATATCGTTGCTTCTGTATTGTGTAAGTATAATTGTCTTTTTTTTTTCATTTTTTTATCAAATTTGATGTTATTGCTGCTGAACCATCCCTGTAATATGTATTTTGTTGCTGAAAATGTAGGTGGTCTCTTTTGTTGTACAGAATGAAATGAAGCATTATCCATGTTTACTACACATTTCTCTGGAAAATTAAATAAAGCAGGAATAAGTTAATTAACAATCCAGTTTTTGAAAACATCATCATTTATAGTATTGTGATAGTCAATGTCAGTATTTGAAGAGTCTAATAACAAATCACATCCCTCTATTGACCCACCATTTGCTCCTGCGAGTAAAATTGTAAATCGCTTTTCTTCGGATTACACATGCAATGGATTACTTTTTAAATCAGATTACTGTTTCCATCGACGCGTTGGAGTACCATTTTTTTATATTCACGTCTATGTACACGAATCTAATGATTTCATTGCGCTTTTGTAATTTCATAAATTTCTGAAGGAAAGAGATTTTGCTATGTCTTCGCTCACTTAAAATTTGTCGCCAGTTCACGTTTTTAAGTTTATATGTCATTAATTTTGTATAAATAAGTTCGTTTACCATTTAAATCTCAGTTTTGTTTTACGTCAGTCAAAAGTTTATCTGAAGTAAAATATTCGTTTTTATAATTGTACGTCCAAATCTGCCGCTGCAATTTTTTTTTAAATGAAGTTCTTAAATGTATCTGCTTTATCTTTCTTCTTTTTATTTGCCGCTTCTTTACCATTACCTAAATCTTTTTTTTAAGATTTTTCGTTTATATTTAACACTAACCTAAAAAAACACGAAATATTTAAAAAATGTATGAAATAAAAATTTAAATGATTTTTAGATTAATGAATGAAATATCGATTCGTCCATGTCCTATCAAATTACATTTTAATTATCATTATGGATCATTGTTATTAAAGAAATTAATGAAAATATTTTATTCTGAAACATTTTTAACTTCTACTATAGTGTGTAATCTGGCAACATTGTAAAATAATGACTGACAGAAGAAATTTGAGGTTAGGTATGCCTAATAAATTATAAGTAATTTGAATGTAATAAGATTGTAAAAGTGTATTTAATGTAACAAATAACTTCATATATACAACTATTAATGAAATTAAAAATGTTTGGAACTATTTGCTGATGAAAATATTGGAATAATACTGTAAACAAACACAATTAGTACTTACATTAAAAACCTAAGAGATCTTATATAAATCCCTCTTCTGAAACTTTCTGTTCTTTTCTAAACATGTAATATCATCTTTGTATTCATTTTTTTTTGTCTCTACACATGATTTTTTTCGGCATATTAATTTTTTTAATGCATTTAACCATTATATTTATGATATTTGTTGTCAAGCATGTCAGTTTGTGACTTGCAGTGACTTGGTAACTTTCAAACGCCAACATGACAAAAACCAATACCAACATGAATAAATAAAAAGATAGCGTGCTAGATATAAATAAACGTTGAATCGTTAATATGACGTTGAATAACCGGAAAACGATAAGTTTTTCATAGAAAACTTATAGGAACTCTTTTAAAGATCTTGAAAAATCCGGTCAAACGACTACTAGAAAATGTGATTTGCATGAATATTAAGGTAAGTTATAACTAAAGTCCACATCAAAGTTCTAAAAAAATTGTTGGTTTTTTATTAATTATTTCTTAAGTTTTTAAGCTAAGAAGTCTGTAAAACAACCATCTTCATTTTATATTATGACGGTTTTCCCGATAAAACGTCAGTTTTTTGAGTTATTCCCTAAAAATCGTTTAAAAACATGCTTGTTTACCGTTTAGTTTGTGAACTTTCAGTTACCAATAACTCCAAAATTATTGATTGTTCGAAAAAACTCTAAAGAACATTTTTGTCTTAAAATTTACTATTCTAGTGATTACTATTTTTTTTTTTTTTGATAAATATTTTCCACCCTCGAGTTGGAGTGGTAACCACCCCAGTAGAGAAGGATGCACTCCAGGATACTTTGACCTTTGAACCCTTGCCAACCAGCCGGGCTACCCCCTCCACTACACCCTCGGCTTGCAGCAGGGTGTCAACTTCAGGTTGGTCGGTAAGTTAGGGATCTTAGCCAAGACGCAAACCTTTGTGATGTCATCGTACCAATAGCCTTACCAACTTCAGGTCGTTTTCAAAATAATAAAACTTTTAATAATATTAAAAAAAAAAACTTTTCCTTGAACCGTAAAATTCATCATATTTATAAGTACAAATCAAATCGTTATCAGAAGGTATATTTTCAAAGTTTGTAGGTAAACGCAATTTATGGCACAACAGTGCGTAGCAGTGTGTAGCAGAGCGAAGCAGTGGACAATATACCATCAAAACAGAGCGTAGCAGTGTGTAGCAGAGCGTAGCAGAGCATAGCAGAGGACAACATAGCATCAGAGCAGAGCGTAGCAGAGCATACCTTTACGAAGTACTATAAACTTAGGGTTTCGGTAAGAGGAATCTACAAAGTTCACAGTAACCTATTAAGTTAAGTACGTATGGCGTTTTCAGTATGTTCTTATGAGCATGATTAGAGGAAATTGTTGCCTATTAAAGAACCACCTCTATTTGACCTTCCCTATTCTTCCTACTTACCTATCCTCTCCAGGCAAAGGTTATCTCAGAGTGCGGTTTATATGTTTTTCGCCTCTATTGTCTGGTGATATAACGAACGTACAAACTTTGAAAATATACCTTCTGATAACGATTTGATTTGTACTTATAAATATGATGATTTTTACTGTTCAAGGAAAAGATTTTTTTTAAATATTATTAAAAGTTTTATTATTTTGAAAACGACCTGAAGTTGGTAAGGCTATTGGTACGATGACGTCACAAAGGTTTGCGTCTTGGCTACGCTGAAGACCCCTAAGTTACCGACCTGAAGTTGGCACCCTGCTGCAAGCCGAGGGTGTAGTGGAGGGAGTAGCCCGGCTGGTTGGCAAGGGTTCAAAGGTCAAAGTGTCCTGAAGTGCATCCTTCTCTACTCACCCCCAAAGAAAAAGCACATATTGGCATAGGGTAGATTTTCATTTTTAAGCTATTTTCTACCTACTTTCAAAATTTTAAACAAATCCATGCATATCAAAAGAATTGCTAGCAGAAAACCATCAGTAAAGGTGCTATGACAGTTCGGGACCAAAATCGATCATTTTTACATGTAAATCTCCATAAGAAAATCTAAGGTCGATTCTGGTCATTTTTGGCTAATTTACCCCCCACCACTCCAAACATGTGACTAGACACTAGAGACGTATCATTATAATGATTCAATAGGGTAACAGGGTCGTAACTGCCAAAAGGGCTTTAACGTTGTATCTCGTAAACGGCCGAACGGATTTTGACGTATGACGTATCATTGAAAAGGGGTTGCTGTATAGGGTAAGATAAAGCTCACCTCCACTCACCTGTCCTACAAGAACTTACCTTTGATTTACCTGTAATTTTACCTTTTTTTTTTCACCGTACCTTGACTACCCCTCATCACTATCCCCAATGTCATTTTAGTCATCCTACCACCCCTCATCATCATCCCCAGTGCCCAAATAGAACTTAGAATAATTTTTTGGATGAGAATAAATGTAGAAAAAAAATTCTGTGTGATGCCTATTGTGGTATTCGAACCCACAAACTCATGTGTACAAACTTGACGCCTTAACCAACGGGGCTATCAAGTGACTTGTAAAATAAAGTTGAAATGTGTTAGACAAACAGCTCCGTATACGTCACATACGGTTGTAGATGATAATAAGTTAGCAAAGGCGTACTGTCGATTTTTAGATATGTAATTAAGACTTTTTTATTTCTTTACCGGTTACATATATTTAATTACAGAAATGCGATAAATAAATTGTCTTAAAATTTATATTATGTGGATAGGGTAAATAAAACAATAATTTATTTCAAAAACATATATTAAACAGTTAAAAATTTAAAAATACATGTTAACATATCTTCTAATTGATAAAATATCTTGACATCCTAAGTTAATTCTTCAATGAGGATCAGCTAAATTATAAAAAAAAAAAACTAATCTACATCCATTATAGAGTAATGTCCCCAAGGCAAAGTTTCATCTGTCCCCGGTACTAGGTATCTTTTGTCGTCATCAGAGCTAAGAGCAATTTTTTGCTGTTCTAGAGAAAAAACATGATGATGCTTGGAATGTATAAGATTTTGTGCAGTAGTCTTTTGTTTAGCTGTTTCTAGACAATCAATGTAGTCATCAAAAGTAATTTTTGTCTTTACAACGGACATCTTAACCCCCTTAGCCTTTTTAGTTACCCATAATTTAATAGGATTTGAGCAATTTCATCATCATCATAGTATTCATCTTGTAATTTGTTTTTTAAGGTTTGCAGCTCATCTTCTGAAGTTGCAATTTTTGTGCTGTATAATTTGGATCTCAACCCAACAAAATCAGTCATAATCCGCCCGTTGTTTTCATCCTTCATCATACCCAAAACTTTTTTATTCACCTGAGGTATTCCATATGTATTATCTCGGGGATAGTCTGATGTATCAAAGTACTGATGGCAATCATTTTTCATAAGGTTATATGGATCTTTTCCCAATATTTCCACCCCTATACTATCTGTATCGGTATAGAAAGCTGTGCAGTCTTCTCCAAATCTGTTAAACAGATAATCGTAATAAAAGCTATATATAGTGGTTTTTGCTAGGTCTAGAATGGATTGGCCTACATTTATAGGCTTATTAAGATAAATTTGTAATTTATACATCTCCACGGCAACCAAGTTTTTATTAAATATCGTACTGTTCTTAAATTCAGGCTTGCTTATGTAAGATTGGGCTCCATATCGACCTTCCCATTCCGTCAGAAGTTTTACATCAACCCTTTTTCTAACATTTTCCATAGTCTTACCAAACACAGCATTGTTCATTAATTTAAATAGATTCTTTTCAAAATCGTTCTTGGCAGCTGTTCGAAGAGCAGTGTTTAGATCAATATACGGTTTTAACCATGGAGACTGCTTGAATTTTAATACTCTATGTATTTTCGTAATCTTTAATCCATGAGCTATAGCTTGTTTAAGAGCTTGGTAATGAATGACATATTTGGTTTTATTATTTAGCGTTGCCATCAATTTAGTAATTTCTTTAGTTGTAGTTGGCGGTTTCATGGTTTTAGGATTGATATGCTCTGGACAGAAAGGTAAATCTTTATGCCTGTCATGTATATCATATGGATAATCCAAGTCCACTTCAAGCATGTAACCATCATCATTATCATCAGCAATAGTGGTAACATCAATATTTGTATCCATCCATTCAAATCCGCCATATGGTAAATACTGAGACATCGCCCATCCATATTGATTGTTAACATCGAAGTACATCAGATAGCTTTCAGATTTTTGTGGATTGTAATTAGGCATATATTTGTTGTTTGCATGAGCTCTTCTTTTAGAGCAAACTTGACTAAGACCTCCACGTATTCCGCGTTCAACAAATAAAAACATATCAGGATCAGTCAGTAACTCTAGTTCTTGACCAGTATACTTTAACATTGCGTCCCAAGTAAATCCAGGTAGCGTGAAATAGTGAGCTGGATCTAGTTCATACGTTTTCAGGCAGCTTGTTCTAAACTGTTCAAAAACATCTGCTAAAAGTAGAATATCGGTTTTCATATACAAGTCAACGTAGTCTCCTAGAGTATGACAGTTAAATGTAGTCCAAACTTCTTGAGCTCTTTTATATAAACGTTTGGGGCAAGGCTTATCTTCTAATTTGCTATAAAAAGCATCTTGAGGTGGTAAACAGGATTCATTGAAGCGATCAAAACTATCAATATAATCATATGGCATTACTCCTTTCTTTGTTAACAAATTAAATTGTTCTTCCGGAGTATTATGAAACTGGGATTTAAGATTTGGAAATTCAGTTAAATAAGATGATAACTTATCTAGAGAAGAGGCCATAAACCGAAAACTGTCTATAAATCTAAAGTTTATCCAAGATTCATCAACATGCTTTGTAAAAGAAATATATTTTTCTTTAGTGAGAGGCAGCAAGTCTACATTTCCCTTCATACGAGTAGCGATATCTTTTATCACGAAATGTGCATCATAACCACTCAAATTGTGAAAGATTACCGGGATTGTGTGAGTGTCTTTGTAATTAACATTACAGTCATTATGTGCAACCCCGCGGTAATTATTTTCAGATATTAAGTGAAAATGATCACGGACTTTCGTTTCTCCAGGTAAGAAAGGCTTTTCACAAATGTGACAATGCTTGGCCGATTGAAACTCCCTTTCCTGGTCATCGGTCATTTTTATAGGATATGAACAAAGAAATACGGTTGAAACATCCTCAGCAAGCTGATTCACCTCATCAGCGAACCACTGCATGCAATCAGATCCTCTATATGATCGATAGAAAGAGAGAGAATCATCATATGAACATTTAAAGTAATAACCAACGGCTGCAGGGATGTGTTCTTGGTAAGCGGTCTTTTCCGCGCATGGCTTTAAAACACTTTCTAGATCAGCGTATACAGCAAAAGGGGCTTTTATTTTGTTTTTAAAATTCCTAAATTTTATCATATTTTTACCCTCTTCAGGCATCCTGATGGCTGTATCGTTCTTTTTAATACAGTCATCAATGTGTTTATTTAACATATTTGTAGAATAAAAATAATGTAAACATCTGTCGCAGAAATATTTCATACCATCATGGTTGTTCAATTGTTTAGACAAAAGTCTAGAAAGATTTTTTATCCAAACATAATGATATCTAGTTGGATTAGAATAATCGTCTTGAATAAGAAGTAAGTTTACATGCTTATCTTTCTTTGCAGATGTCAGGTATGTAGGAAGTGTCGTGAAATCCTTTTTATATTTCTTTAATATGTAGACATTTACAGAAATATTATTTTGTTTTTCAAAGTTTGGAATCTGCTTGATAGTCATTGGAAACTGAATTCCTTTAAGTTTTAATACCTCTGAATAATGTGGATACTGGTTAATTCTTTGAGGATGGTCCGCAGCGGGATACAAAGCTGATGTAACAGCCCATGCAAAGCAGGCTTGGTCATCATTCGCAATGTTAATGCAGGCTTCCTTTCTTTTAATTTGAGTTGGAAGTTCAATATATGATGAGCCAAGTTGCGGAACAAATTTATTAATATTTACGCCCAAGTTGACTATTCGTTTTAAGGCCCATCCACTGTCACGCTCCTGGAATTCTTCTAGGTCTTTTAGAATAAGTTTTGTTACATTATCATCAAACCATGTATCTATATTTGTTGTTCGGTAGATTGGTGAGTTAGCAGTAGTGAAATATTTATTTTCATTAAGGATCTTCTCGCCTTTAGATATTTCAAATTCACCGCAGAAAGCTATATTCACTTTAACAGCCTCATCTTTCTTAAGAGCGTTTTGAATTCTTCGTTTGAACAATGCTTTACAGTCGTCCAGAAATGTTCCAGAATCTTTATGCTTAAGATTGGATATGACACCCGTTCGAATTCGTGACTGAAATGCTGAGGTTGTATCATCCCAATGTACTCTATGCTTTGCAGTTAGTTTTGTCGGTTCAAACCCTGCCCCTTTTTTCTGTTGAGCTTTTAATAGAGCTCGTAACGATTTCACTTCTCGAAGTTGTGCTTCTAGTTTCTGCTTCTCTCCAATTGATGTAGCAGACCTTAACGCATATCGAATTTTCTTTGTGGCTTTTAAACATTGTATAAGACCTTCTCTAGCTTGCTGCTCATCATAACTAGAGGTTATTAACCCCAAAATGGTGGCAATATAGTTAATAAGTTTAATCAGCATTTTAGAAAATCGATGATGATATACAACTTGCAATACTTGATGCAATTATCCAACTAGGCTTAGCGTTAACTATCAACTGAAATAAAGAGAAAAATTTGTGTAATATAGATAATAATAAATCTACAAAAAAAAAATACTTACTTCAATAAATCCTATAAAATTTGAGCCTCCTGACTAATGCTGCGTCAGAGTAAAATTAGTAGCTAGACCTGGAATAGAGTAAAATGTTATTTCTAAGTCAAGGTTAAATTGATTAAGAAACTATACAAGCGACCTCTCCACAGTCGAGTAATTCAGAATAATGAAAATAAAACTGATTGTATAAAGGGCATAAAGTAAAATTTTGGTCGGACCGAAGACTGAATGGTTATGGTTAGGCTAATGTTAGTTAAAAACGGGCCCCTTAAGATTCAAAAACTTATGCAGTTTCTCATAAGAATACATGTAAAAAGTGATCAATAATTTACGTTCTAATATTATTCAACAAGTCCATAAGAATGAAGCGATGATGTATTGGTCTATGAAATGAATAATCATCCCACAAAATTAAAAAAAAATATATATAACTCACCAATTATTCTTTAAAGACACACCTCTTGATCAGTAAGACTGGCTGGTTCAGAATCAAATCGATATGAATTTATGTTTCCAGTTTATAAATTCAAAACAGTTTCAATAAAAGTTTAAAAAGACACTTTTTATATCAATATTTAGAATGTACTAAAATTATATAAGTATAAAGGGTATAAAGTAAAATTTTGGTCGGACCGAAGACTGAATGGTTATGGTTAGACTAATGTTAGTTAAAAAAGGCCCCCTTAGGATACAACTATGTGTAAAACGTTGACCTACCGCATCTATAACATAACATCGAACGATAACCATTATGAGTCACATCAAGGTCACACGGCAAGAATTATTATTATTAGTTTTAGAATATAGTATTAAAAAAAAAAAAAAAGAAATATTTCAAATTTAGCTACTAACCTATCTGCATAAATTGTTGAGAAAATTATTTTTATTACGTTACAATTAAGACAAAGGTAAGAATTATAAAACTTTTCGTTGATTTTTGGAACAATTATACAAACTTTTTATTAAATTTACTCGGGTCAGATAACAACTTAATTAATTTCCTGTTTTATGTTGTTCGAATATCAAAACAATCTTCAACAAGTTTAAACATGTAAACTTGTAAGTGGGGTATTGTATTGTTAGCATTAAACATAAAAATATTTTATAATTTATTTATATTTTAAATGACCCTCATTGAACTCTATAGAATATTTCACATTTGATACATCAGCATTTTTTCTATCGATTAACTATTAATTTGCTGACTGCAATAATCTTTGTAACAGTATAAAAATTGTTATATGTTTGGCTATTAAAGGTTTTGAGATAAAAAACAATTATTATCGGTTTAAAATTGTTTATTTAAATAATTACAACGGTAGTATAATATTAACAAACCATTGACGTAGATGTTCTGAATTTTTCTGAGTGCAGAGTCCATAAGTAAAATGGTTTAAACATGACTTTGAGTTAGAGTTGAATTTCCCAGTGGCGTGGGGTGTTCCATCAAATTTAACAACATCCACAATAACAACATTGAAAATTTCAAACTCTTCACACTTCTTTCGCAAAAATCAGCTTTCTGTTCACCTCTTACATGTGAAGTAAATAGTTTTCAAAATATCATTAAGTTTACAGTATTGAATATTTCCAGAAGCATATTTTATTCCATGCACATGGTTTTCTATATATCTCACAGTCTTTTTATCTGCATAGCTTAATGATTGATAAGTTTGTGGTAGTTCAAATAGAAAATGTTGTTGTTTGAATCCAAATTCAATGCTTAGTTCTTTAGGATAAAATATTTCATTAATTTGAAAACCTTGAATGTCCTTGAAAGCAATCTTCATAATGTCCCGTTAAAGAATAAATATTACACTTTAGCATGGGGTCATCGCGATATAATGCTCGACTAATGTTAATCATAATTACAAAAGAAAAAGCAGTTGTAAATTAATTAGGTTAGTTTTTTAGTTTTCTATTGTCTAGTGCACGTCTAAAATTTTTATGTATACAATAAATTTTTAATCTGAATCTATGGTGTATTATTTTTTTTAAATATTTTTCGTTGAAACGATCAAAAAACGTTCCAATTCATCGTTTAAACGTCTATTATTCGATAGTTTGACGGTCATGAATTTAGTAGCGATAAAATAGCGAAAACTGAAGCATTTTTGACACTTTGAAAATATGTTTTTCCATAAGAAATACATGTAAATCGTAAATTTTTTCTTATCAGTTTTTTAAAGCGTTATTGCGACAAATTTAAGCGCTATTTTAACGTTTGGACGTTTCACATTTTGGAACTGTGACGTTCATGAATTTTGTAACGGTAAAATAACATTTTTTGACGCTATAATTATCGATTTTGAAATAAAAGTCATTATTTTTTTTTTATAAAAGTTTATTTCATATTTTCTAAATCTCTTATAAAGTAAATATACTAACGCTTTTCGTCAGTATATTTACTTTTATAAACAAAATGTAATAAGAGATTTAGAAAATATGAAATAAACTTTTATAAAAAAAAAATAATGACTTTTATTTCAAAATCGATAATTATAGCGTCAAAAAATGTTATTTTACCGTTACAAAATTCATGAACGTCACAGTTCCAAAATGTGAAACGTCCAAACGTTAAAATAGCGCTTAAATTTGTCGCAATAACGCTTTAAAAAACTGATAAGAAAAAATTTACGATTTACATGTATTTCTTATGGAAAAACATATTTTCAAAGTGTCAAAAATGCTTCAGTTTTCGCTATTTTATCGCTACTAAATTCATGACCGTCAAACTATCGAATAATAGACGTTTAAACGATGAATTGGAACGTTTTTTGATCGTTTCAACGAAAAATATTTAAAAAAAATAATACACCATAGATTCAGATTAAAAATTTATTGTATACATAAAAATTTTAGACGTACACTAGACAATAGAAAACTAAAAAACTAACCTAATTAATTTACAACTGCTTTTTCTTTTGTAATTATGATTAACATTAGTCGAGCATTATATCGCGATGACCCCATGCTAAAGTGTAATATTTATTCTTTAACGGGACATTATGAAGATTGCTTTCAAGGACATTCAAGGTTTTCAAATTAATGAAATATTTTATCCTAAAGAACTAAGCATTGAATTTGGATTCAAACAACAACATTTTCTATTTGAACTACCACAAACTTATCAATCATTAAGCTATGCAGATAAAAAGACTGTGAGATATATAGAAAACCATGTGCATGGAATAAAATATGCTTCTGGAAATATTCAATACTGTAAACTTAATGATATTTTGAAAACTATTTACTTCACATGTAAGAGGTGAACAGAAAGCTGATTTTTGCGAAAGAAGTGTGAAGAGTTTGAAATTTTCAATGTTGTTATTGTGGATGTTGTTAAATTTGATGGAACACCCCACGCCACTGGGAAATTCAACTCTAACTCAAAGTCATGTTTAAACCATTTTACTTATGGACTCTGCACTCAGAAAAATTCAGAACATCTACGTCAATGGTTTGTTAATATTATACTACCGTTGTAATTATTTAAATAAACAATTTTAAACCGATAATAATTGTTTTTATCTCAAAACCTTTAATAGCCAAACATATAACAATTTTTATACTTTTACAAAGATTATTGCAGTCAGCAAATTAATAGTTAATCGATAGAAAAAATGCTGATGTATCAAATGTGAAATATTCTATAGAGTTCAATGAGGGTCATTTAAAATATAAATAAATTATAAAATATTTTTATGTTTAATGCTAACAATACAATACCCCACTTACAAGTTTACATGTTTAAACTTGTTGAAGATTGTTTTGATATTCGAACAACATAAAACAGGAAATTAATTAAGTTGTTATCTGACCCGAGTAAATTTAATAAAAAGTTTGTATAATTGTTCCAAAAATCAACGAAAAGTTTTATAATTCTTACCTTTGTCTTAATTGTAACGTAATAAAAATAATTTTCTCAACAATTTATGCAGATAGGTTAGTAGCTAAATTTGAAATATTTCTTTTTTTTTTTTTTAATACTATATTCTAAAACTAATAATAATAATTCTTGCCGTGTGACCTTGATGTGACTCATAATGGTTATCGTTCGATGTTATGTTATAGATGCGGTAGGTCAACGTTTTACACATAGTTGTATCCTAAGGGGGCCTTTTTTAACTAACATTAGTCTAACCATAACCATTCAGTCTTCGGTCCGACCAAAATTTTACTTTATACCCTTTATACTTATATAATTTTAGTACATTCTAAATATTGATATAAAAAGTGTCTTTTTAAACTTTTATTGAAACTGTTTTGAATTTATAAACTGGAAACATAAATTCATATCGATTTGATTCTGAACCAGCCAGTCTTACTGATCAAGAGGTGTGTCTTTAAAGAATAATTGGTGAGTTATATATATTTTTTTTTAATTTTGTGGGATGATTATTCATTTCATAGACCAATACATCATCGCTTCATTCTTATGGACTTGTTGAATAATATTAGAACGTAAATTATTGATCACTTTTTACATGTATTCTTATGAGAAACTGCATAAGTTTTTGAATCTTAAGGGGCCCGTTTTTAACTAACATTAGCCTAACCATAACCATTCAGTCTTCGGTCCGACCAAAATTTTACTTTATGCCCTTTATACAATCAGTTTTATTTTCATTATTCTGAATTACTCGACTGTGGAGAGGTCGCTTGTATAGTTTCTTAATCAATTTAACCTTGACTTAGAAATAACATTTTACTCTATTCCAGGTCTAGCTACTAATTTTACTCTGACGCAGCATTAGTCAGGAGGCTCAAATTTTATAGGATTTATTGAAGTAAGTATTTTTTTTTTGTAGATTTATTATTATCTATATTACACAAATTTTTCTCTTTATTTCAGTTGATAGTTAACGCTAAGCCTAGTTGGATAATTGCATCAAGTATTGCAAGTTGTATATCATCATCGATTTTCTAAAATGCTGATTAAACTTATTAACTATATTGCCACCATTTTGGGGTTAATAACCTCTAGTTATGATGAGCAGCAAGCTAGAGAAGGTCTTATACAATGTTTAAAAGCCACAAAGAAAATTCGATATGCGTTAAGGTCTGCTACATCAATTGGAGAGAAGCAGAAACTAGAAGCACAACTTCGAGAAGTGAAATCGTTACGAGCTCTATTAAAAGCTCAACAGAAAAAAGGGGCAGGGTTTGAACCGACAAAACTAACTGCAAAGCATAGAGTACATTGGGATGATACAACCTCAGCATTTCAGTCACGAATTCGAACGGGTGTCATATCCAATCTTAAGCATAAAGATTCTGGAACATTTCTGGACGACTGTAAAGCATTGTTCAAACGAAGAATTCAAAACGCTCTTAAGAAAGATGAGGCTGTTAAAGTGAATATAGCTTTCTGCGGTGAATTTGAAATATCTAAAGGCGAGAAGATCCTTAATGAAAATAAATATTTCACTACTGCTAACTCACCAATCTACCGAACAACAAATATAGATACATGGTTTGATGATAATGTAACAAAACTTATTCTAAAAGACCTAGAAGAATTCCAGGAGCGTGACAGTGGATGGGCCTTAAAACGAATAGTCAACTTGGGCGTAAATATTAATAAATTTGTTCCGCAACTTGGCTCATCATATATTGAACTTCCAACTCAAATTAAAAGAAAGGAAGCCTGCATTAACATTGCGAATGATGACCAAGCCTGCTTTGCATGGGCTGTTACATCAGCTTTGTATCCCGCTGCGGACCATCCTCAAAGAATTAACCAGTATCCACATTATTCAGAGGTATTAAAACTTAAAGGAATTCAGTTTCCAATGACTATCAAGCAGATTCCAAACTTTGAAAAACAAAATAATATTTCTGTAAATGTCTACATATTAAAGAAATATAAAAAGGATTTCACGACACTTCCTACATACCTGACATCTGCAAAGAAAGATAAGCATGTAAACTTACTTCTTATTCAAGACGATTATTCTAATCCAACTAGATATCATTATGTTTGGATAAAAAATCTTTCTAGACTTTTGTCTAAACAATTGAACAACCATGATGGTATGAAATATTTCTGCGACAGATGTTTACATTATTTTTATTCTACAAATATGTTAAATAAACACATTGATGACTGTATTAAAAAGAACGATACAGCCATCAGGATGCCTGAAGAGGGTAAAAATATGATAAAATTTAGGAATTTTAAAAACAAAATAAAAGCCCCTTTTGCTGTATACGCTGATCTAGAAAGTGTTTTAAAGCCATGCGCGGAAAAGACCGCTTACCAAGAACACATCCCTGCAGCCGTTGGTTATTACTTTAAATGTTCATATGATGATTCTCTCTCTTTCTATCGATCATATAGAGGATCTGATTGCATGCAGTGGTTCGCTGATGAGGTGAATCAGCTTGCTGAGGATGTTTCAACCGTATTTCTTTGTTCATATCCTATAAAAATGACCGATGACCAGGAAAGGGAGTTTCAATCGGCCAAGCATTGTCACATTTGTGAAAAGCCTTTCTTACCTGGAGAAACGAAAGTCCGTGATCATTTTCACTTAATATCTGAAAATAATTACCGCGGGGTTGCACATAATGACTGTAATGTTAATTACAAAGACACTCACACAATCCCGGTAATCTTTCACAATTTGAGTGGTTATGATGCACATTTCGTGATAAAAGATATCGCTACTCGTATGAAGGGAAATGTAGACTTGCTGCCTCTCACTAAAGAAAAATATATTTCTTTTACAAAGCATGTTGATGAATCTTGGATAAACTTTAGATTTATAGACAGTTTTCGGTTTATGGCCTCTTCTCTAGATAAGTTATCATCTTATTTAACTGAATTTCCAAATCTTAAATCCCAGTTTCATAATACTCCGGAAGAACAATTTAATTTGTTAACAAAGAAAGGAGTAATGCCATATGATTATATTGATAGTTTTGATCGCTTCAATGAATCCTGTTTACCACCTCAAGATGCTTTTTATAGCAAATTAGAAGATAAGCCTTGCCCCAAACGTTTATATAAAAGAGCTCAAGAAGTTTGGACTACATTTAACTGTCATACTCTAGGAGACTACGTTGACTTGTATATGAAAACCGATATTCTACTTTTAGCAGATGTTTTTGAACAGTTTAGAACAAGCTGCCTGAAAACGTATGAACTAGATCCAGCTCACTATTTCACGCTACCTGGATTTACTTGGGACGCAATGTTAAAGTATACTGGTCAAGAACTAGAGTTACTGACTGATCCTGATATGTTTTTATTTGTTGAACGCGGAATACGTGGAGGTCTTAGTCAAGTTTGCTCTAAAAGAAGAGCTCATGCAAACAACAAATATATGCCTAATTACAATCCACAAAAATCTGAAAGCTATCTGATGTACTTCGATGTTAACAATCAATATGGATGGGCGATGTCTCAGTATTTACCATATGGCGGATTTGAATGGATGGATACAAATATTGATGTTACCACTATTGCTGATGATAATGATGATGGTTACATGCTTGAAGTGGACTTGGATTATCCATATGATATACATGACAGGCATAAAGATTTACCTTTCTGTCCAGAGCATATCAATCCTAAAACCATGAAACCGCCAACTACAACTAAAGAAATTACTAAATTGATGGCAACGCTAAATAATAAAACCAAATATGTCCTTCATTACCAAGCTCTTAAACAAGCTATAGCTCATGGATTAAAGATTACGAAAATACATAGAGTATTAAAATTCAAGCAGTCTCCATGGTTAAAACCGTATATTGATCTAAACACTGCTCTTCGAACAGCTGCCAAGAACGATTTTGAAAAGAATCTATTTAAATTAATGAACAATGCTGTGTTTGGTAAGACTATGGAAAATGTTAGAAAAAGGGTTGATGTAAAACTTCTGACGGAATGGGAAGGTCGATATGGAGCCCAATCTTACATAAGCAAGCCTGAATTTAAGAACAGTACGATATTTAATAAAAACTTGGTTGCCGTGGAGATGTATAAATTACAAATTTATCTTAATAAGCCTATATATGTAGGCCAATCCATTCTAGACCTAGCAAAAACCACTATATATAGCTTTTATTACGATTATCTGTTTAACAGATTTGGAGAAGACTGCACAGCTTTCTATACCGATACAGATAGTATAGGGGTGGAAATATTGGGAAAAGATCCATATAACCTTATGAAAAATGATTGCCATCAGTACTTTGATACATCAGACTATCCCCGAGATAATACATATGGAATACCTCAGGTGAATAAAAAAGTTTTGGGTATGATGAAGGATGAAAACAACGGGCGGATTATGACTGATTTTGTTGGGTTGAGATCCAAATTATACAGCACAAAAATTGCAACTTCAGAAGATGAGCTGCAAACCTTAAAAAACAAATTACAAGATGAATACTATGATGATGATGAAATTGCTCAAATCCTATTAAATTATGGGTAACTAAAAAGGCTAAGGGGGTTAAGATGTCCGTTGTAAAGACAAAAATTACTTTTGATGACTACATTGATTGTCTAGAAACAGCTAAACAAAAGACTACTGCACAAAATCTTATACAATCCAAGCATCATCATGTTTTTTCTCTAGAACAGCAAAAAATTGCTCTTAGCTCTGATGACGACAAAAGATACCTAGTACCGGGGACAGATGAAACTTTGCCTTGGGGACATTACTCTATAATGGATGTAGATTAGTTTTTTTTTTTTATAATTTAGCTGATCCTCATTGAAGAATTAACTTAGGATGTCAAGATATTTTATCAATTAGAAGATATGTTAACATGTATTTTTAAATTTTTAACTGTTTAATATATGTTTTTGAAATAAATTATTGTTTTATTTACCCTATCCACATAATATAAATTTTAAGACAATTTATTTATCGCATTTCTGTAATTAAATATATGTAACCGGTAAAGAAATAAAAAAGTCTTAATTACATATCTAAAAATCGACAGTACGCCTTTGCTAACTTATTATCATCTACAACCGTATGTGACGTATACGGAGCTGTTTGTCTAACACATTTCAACTTTATTTTACAAGTCACTTGATAGCCCCGTTGGTTAAGGCGTCAAGTTTGTACACATGAGTTTGTGGGTTCGAATACCACAATAGGCATCACACAGAATTTTTTTTCTACATTTATTCTCATCCAAAAAATTATTCTAAGTTCTATTTGGGCACTGGGGATGATGATGAGGGGTGGTAGGATGACTAAAATGACATTGGGGATAGTGATGAGGGGTAGTCAAGGTACGGTGAAAAAAAAAAGGTAAAATTACAGGTAAATCAAAGGTAAGTTCTTGTAGGACAGGTGAGTGGAGGTGAGCTTTATCTTACCCTATACAGCAACCCCTTTTCAATGATACGTCATACGTCAAAATCCGTTCGGCCGTTTACGAGATACAACGTTAAAGCCCTTTTGGCAGTTACGACCCTGTTACCCTATTGAATCATTATAATGATACGTCTCTAGTGTCTAGTCACATGTTTGGAGTGGTGGGGGGTAAATTAGCCAAAAATGACCAGAATCGACCTTAGATTTTCTTATGGAGATTTACATGTAAAAATGATCGATTTTGGTCCCGAACTGTCATAGCACCTTTACTACCATCATATCCTGAACTATAAATATCTTTTAATATCAATCCAAAAAAAGGAGAATATAGGAAACCTAAGGTTAATAAATAATCAATTCATTATATATAAGACCTATAAATACTCTTGTTGATAAATGTTAAAATGACGCCTTGTTAAATTAAATAAGTGTAAATTTAAAGTGATAGTTCATTTTTATTAATATTATATATTATGCATTTACAGCAAGTATCGGATAAACCAATCAACATTTTTTAGTTTCTTGTACTTTCTTTTTTTATAATTGTAGACAGTAATAATTAAGTAGTGATATGGAAATCTCAACAAAACAAATACTGGGTTAATAAAATATACTTATATGAAAAATTAACAACATTACGTTAATAAAACCAGAAGTTTATTATTATCGCGAAATGTCGAAATATGGTGCTACCTTTTTATTTATAGATTAGTCTCTACCTGCATATCTAATTAATTATAATTTGGAACACAAATTCAGAATAGAGTAAAGAAATGGGGATTGTTGCTATTTAAATTAAATTATGAACAAAATTACAGATTATAAAACCATGTCTCTCCGGTAGGTAAAATGCTATTAGTTCATCAAACAGATTGTGATGATCGAACTACAGCATAATGATGTTATACGAGCTTGCCGCAGAATTAATTGGACTTGCGGAATAGACATTATTGCTTTAGTATGTTAATTACATCTTCAACGCGCGCACTAAGCCCTGGTATTATTTACATGTTACACAATATTGAAGGCCGAAAACTAAAAAGCAATCAAATTGGTTTTAAATCGATGTTGTAAACTATTCAAGCCCTTTGAAGGGTAATAAAGCTTTAAACCGATTAAATGATCCGCTATTTTTAAGAGTCCAACATTTTTTTTAAAGAGAAAAACCTTTCTCCACGACCATTAATGAATGTAATAATTCCGACTTCATTTTTAATAATATAAAGTGTTCATTCTCACTCTTGAGATAGAATATTCATTCTGAAACACTTGCTTCTTATGTGTTTTGCATGTATTTTCATTCTATAACTAGTGACGGAATAACATTCTGTAATTGCTCAACATAAATCATAGATTGCCCTGCGAATTTCAAAACTGTCACTCAGTTTGTCAGTGCGACGTTCTAATTGTTTTGCTACATATTTCAATTTAAATAAACAGAAATGAGTGAAAAATCGAGTGAATCAGATATGGATTTGGGTAATACTCCTCCTGAAATTACAAACTAGGCACAACTATAGACGGTGGCCCATTTAGATATCAAGTTGAGACATACCTCGTTTGAAAGCTTATAATGAGTGCTTTTCAACAAGGTATATCACAACCATACCACACATTCTAATCCTCAGATATTGATGAAATTTTGTAGAGTAATTTCGTGAAATTACAATGTTAAAGTAGGGTACATTGACATAACCTATCCAAAATCTAACCTAATCTAACCTAGGTTCGATTAGGTTAGGTGAGGTTAACCTGAGTGGAGGGTTTTTGAGGTTTTTTTTTTTTTTTTTTTTTTTTTTTTTTTTTTTTTTTTTTTTTTTAATATGGGTTTTAAGCATAATTCGTGGTATGGTTGTGACATACCTTGTTGAAAAGCACTCATCATAAGCTTTCAAACGAGGTATGTCTCAAATTGATATCTTAATGGGCCACCGTCTATAGCGCCGCCACAAACTATGCAAACACCATAAGCGAAAACCTGCTGCCACAAAGATCTAAAAATAAATATGAAAAGTTTTATACGCTGTTTAGGGATTGGCAACAAGAAAAGAAAACTGACTCCTTTTCTGAAAATGTTTTAATTGCATTGTTTGGCGATTTATTAAAAAAATGGAAATCATCGACTCTCTGGAAAGTATATTCCATCCTAAAAGCTACGATAAACGTTAAACATAACATCGATATTTCAAAGTACAAAAAACTAAAATCTTTGTTAAAACGCTCTTCTGATCACTATGAAGCCAGGAAATCGAAGGTTTTTACTGAAGAAAATTTTAAACAATTTTTAGAAAATGCTCCGGATGAGATATATTTAGCTACAAAGGTAATAAAAATTACAATTTTAATAAGAATCTAATTTTTATTTTTAGGTCGCTCTTGTAATCGGTATTTTGGGGGCTTGTCGCAAGAATGAGCTTTACAACATCAAAATTTCGGACATTAAAGATTTGGGATCAGCAATACTAATTGCAATTCCTAATACAAAAACTAAAAAACCAAGAGAGTTTACAATCACTGGAGATTTTTACAATATTGTAAAGAAATACCTGGCTCTAAGAACTTGTGGTGTACCTTGTGATATTTTTTTTATTAATTTCCAAAAAAATAAATGTACGCGGCAAGTAATCGCCATTAATAAACTGGGCAATATGCCTAAACCAATTGCCATATTCCTAAATCTAGAACATCCACAAGAATATACTGGCCACTGTTTCCGCCGCACTTCATCGACTACGTTGGTAAATGCAGGTGCAGATATTACAACATTAAAAAGACATGGAGGCTGGAAGTCTTCTCAAGTAGCAGAAGGATATATAGAAAATTCTTTGCAAAATCGAATAAATGTAGCAAATCGATAAGTTTCTTCAATTACTGGATCTAATTCGTCGGTAAACGTTCCTTCAACCTCCAATTCTTCTTGCTACACCACTGTTAAGACTGCCTCTACAAATCAGTCTGTTCTGAAAAATGTTACTGAAAATATTTCGAATGCACCAGTTTTTAATTTTAGTAATTGCACAAACACTATAAATATAAATATCAATAAAATGTAATATGATTTCAATAAATAACATAAGATGTAGTGAATTATTTTATGGTCGTGGAGAAAATACAGTCTGTTACACGGTTAGAATATACTATTCTGTTAGTTTGCACAAGAAATTTAATGAATTTGTACTATTTTAGAATGATCGAAAATTAACTGACCGTTATTAAGTACAGGTATCATCGAGATACTTAATAAGATCGGCTTGTGTTCCTCTCTGTCCATGTGCACTATTACTTTTGAACGGAAGGTTTCACTATCATAAAATTTAGTATATAGAATCCTCATGTCATGGAAAAGAACCTTAATGATTCTGGCCACAACGGTAAAATTTTAACGTTTTCTGATTTACTTTCGTTTGTGTGCGCTATAACTCTTGAACGAAAAGTCACAGGTTCAAACTTTATAACTACTTACAATAGCACGGGGGCCAATTTATGCTCAGTAAACTAACCTATAATGTTCTTTTTTTATTGTCAGTTTTGAATTTTCACGATTATATATACATAGCTCTACAGCCCTGAAAGGCCCAAGGCTTTATTTGTCATTTCTTTCCATTTCTTCTTATTTTGGCACATGCGTTTCCAGTTTTGTATACCTTTTTTTGTTGGCCTTTATATATGTGTGTGCCCCGCCTGGAACCGTCTGATCAACCTTCTTCAGGCAGGGAAAGCTGGAGGGGAAAAATGCTTTACGTACGCATGGCCTTTGGTTGGTTAGGCAGGTAGTGTGGGACTTTCGGGTGCTATCTCCCCGGGTACCCACTAAAACAACCCTCCTCTTGGCTAGCTATTTTAACCGTTAGCAGCTCTATCTCCTTCTTCTTTTGTTTTTAAATATTTTTTTATTATAGAGGAACCCTTTTTCCAGCTCTCGGGTGTGCCTAGCATCCAGTCCAGCAACTCAGCAGAGGACCGGATAACAGGGCACAGCCCACGCCTTTTCTCGTTCCATTTACTGCAGTGGAGCACAGTAGGTTCCGGTCCATCGAGGTCTGCTCCGCAGTCAGTGATACTTCTGGTCCATCCAGCTGCTTTCATGCTTCTATACCGTGCCACCCATTTGTCCACAGTTAATTCCCTTTCCCTATTTTTGTCTGCTACGGTTGTCTTCTTTTCCAGTCGGTGTAGCCTTCCTCTTTCCTTTATCATTAAGTCAATAAGGGGCGTCTCGATGAGTATACAGGCTCCCTCCGTGGACACCGTCTTATAGGCACAAAGGACTCTTAGTAATATCCTGCTCTGAGCACTCCGCAACATATTCTTGTACTTTTATATCACCGCCCACACCGGTGCTGCGTACAGGATGGTAGAATGCACCACCCCAGACAAAAGCCTCCTTTTGAAGCAGCTAGGACCACCTATATTCGACAGCAGCCATTGTAGCGCTGTCGTATGCTTACTAGCTTTTACCGTTGCTTGCCTTACATGCTCAGTGAAGGAGTGTCTTTAATCCAGCCAGACACATAGGTATTTGACATGTGTCTTTGGCTGGATCTCGGTGCCAACCCATTTAAACAGAAGCTCGCCTCTTTTTCTCGGACCCTTCGCTGTTAGGCCGTCCGTCTTCTAAGCTGTCACCTCCAGACTCGTACGCCCAAGCCAGACCCCTTTTTTGGGATCAAGGCTAATCTCGCTCGTTTCCACGTGCTGGGTATGTTTTGCTTAATCAGTAGCTTATTCATGATGAGGAGTATCGCCTCAGGTGCATGTTTGGCCGCTGTCTTAACACATTCCAGGGTTATCCGGTTGGCACCCAAGGCCTTTCCATTTTTTATCCTACTGACCGCCTCGGCCAGTTCCTCTATCAGGAAATAAGGAGGCTCCTCGCACCTTACCTTTCCTGGCAAGAGAACTTCCCTAGTGACATGGAAAAGGTCCTTCGCCACTTTTGTTCTTGGTGCCGGTGGCATGTCATAAGGGGTCATGGAGTGTTTGATTTTGTGTGTCGCCATTTGGTATCCACGACCCCAAGGATCCCTTTCCAGTTCCCTACACAGGTCCGTCCAGGCGGCAGCCTTTGCCCTCCTTATGGATCTTCTGAGGCTTTTATGCCCCTCCTCGAGTCTGCCAAAGAATTCTTCGTCCTGAGTTGGGCCCGCTCTGGCACTAGTTAGCTGTCGTCTTTTTCTCAAACATTTCTTTCTATCCTCAGCGATCGACTCGTTCCACCAGTAGGGTAATCCTCCCCTGCCAGGGCTGACCCTCTGGGCTGCAATTTGAGCTCCCAATTGGAAGGAATACACTGTTTGCCAGGGTAGCCTCATCTATGTATTTCCATCTCCACATCCCCCTAGATCGTCTGATACCGTCGTCCATATCGAAAACGATGTAACGGTAAAGGCTTAAGGACTCCCTGTCGTCCAGTACCCTCCATCCCTTTAGCATTTAAACCGCCCCCTGCGTGGCTACCGTGATGTCGATAAATGACCTCTAGTTACCTCTGCAGAAGGTGGGCTCGATTCCATGGTTGGCTACAATCATATTAAGTGATTGCAGCCACCTTTTGAAGTATTCTCCTCTCCCATCCTCCGCAGTGCCACCACACAGCGGGAACTTCGCATTGAAGTCTCCCAGGACGACGACCTCCTCTCCCCCGTTTCTCACCTCCACCATCACATCGTTTATCTATTGACGTTGGGGGATATGTAACAATTATAGACCACCCAGCCCCCGAAGGAGAGCTTGACAACGCCGTCACTTGTTGTGTGTTTCTGTGCGCCGCATTTTCAATTTACACAGAGTGTTGCTACTCTCTCCTTCGGGTCCCTTATCTATCTCCCGTCATTCCTTATATAGGTGAGGTTCCAGCGCCAGATCATGTGCAGCCTTCTTTATGTCTACGTTAATTTGTAATATCTTCAGGTTCATGTGGTCCTCCCCCCGAACAAAGAACGAAACATGTGTTTTTTGAGAAGTACATAACAATAATAAAGAAAGATATATGTAAATATAAAAACTATAAATATACGCTGGATGCTAGCCGAAAACCCATTGGCACAGCTGGCCGTAAGCACAAAATGGCGATAGGACTCCTGTGTGAGCGTTCGTTGTTTTTGTGTTTCTTGACACATGTTTCCCCAACATCCTTTGCTCCCAAGTACCCAACACTTTTGCGAGCCAAGTGCAATACTCTTCTTGGTTATGCCGCACTGATGACGGCTAATGAGCCAGAAACATGCATGTCTGCGGTTACCATTCCTACTTGTAACCATGATCCTTGTTGCGTTGATTCCCGTTATCCTCCTTTTTTTTATATTAATACGCGTTTTCTTGGCACTTTGTTTATATATATATATATATATATATATAATATATATATATATATATATATATATATATATATATATATATATATAAAATAAGATAAAATCGGTAAAAATGTGTAATTCCACTTTTCCACTCGTACGTAATGTCCTACTTACCACTCTTGTTACGTAATATACTATTAACCCACTTTTGCTACTTTTACAAAAAATCGAAATATTTTCAAAAAAATATTTAAAAAATGTCACTTCAGTATATTTTTTAATAGAATGTATTAACAGATGACGATGTTTCCCATATATCTGAGTTTACCACTTGTTTTTCAAAATTTTGCACACACTTCTTTACTCCTGCTGATTAAAAAGTTGATTTGATGTCATAATAATATCTCTAAAAGTTATTATTTAGATCATCAAAAAAAAGCAATAAGAATATTATCAGATGCTCAATTTAGAGATTCTTGCAGACCGCTATTCGCTACTCATAGGATTATGACTTTACCTATACTATATATCTACTCAAATGTACTTGATATACATAAAAAATTGCGCCAGTTGCCAATGCAAGGTGATAGCCATTCATATAATACACGAATTGGTAGTTTTGTCAAAGGTCCAAAATACAGAACATCTAAAGCACAACATAATTCAATCAAAAATGATTTATTTAATATATTACCTGAACACATTAAAACCTTAAATCATACTAAATTTAAAAATGTAATGAAAAAATTCTTCCAAAAAACCGCATTTTATTGAGCACTAGAGTTTGAGGATTATATTAAAAATGGGTTACCCATACAGATCGATGAACACTCTTTTAATCATTATAAGCCAAATCTACCTGTAAGCTGTACCTGAAATATACCTAAGTATGTGAGTGTGTGTGTGTGTGTGTGTGTGTGTGTGTCTATTGCATGTGTTTTGTGCCTGTTTTCAGTGATGTGTATTTTTATTTAGATTAAGTTTTAACATTGACCTACTGTTTATCAAACTTAGTATTTTTGTAACTACAGTCAAATTAATTCTATTCTATTCTATTCTATTCTATTAATTTTAGAATGACTTTCATTAAAAAGAGATCAAAAAGATACCTAACATTTCTCTGAGTTCTTAAATTTATTATTTTTTTGAAAACACTACAACAGTTTTTACAATCATTTGAACAAACGACTTTGAAAAGTATGACAGATCATTTTAAGTACGACAGCTGACATTAAAAAGTGTGACAGGTGACATATGTCAAATGACATTTGAAAGGTATAACAAGGTTCAAATGTCACGTTCGACAGTTGGAATATGTCAAGTTAAATAAATGAGATATGAGAAGTATAACAGTACCATGTTAATTTTGACAAAGGTTATTTAAATTGTATGACTGGGTAGATATGTCAAATTCAACAGATAACATATGTCAATTTTTACAAAAGGCATTTAAAAGTATGACAGGTAACATGTGTCATTTATTGATAAGTATTATAGGGTACAAATTTCAAGTATGACAGGTGGCATATGTCAACATTCACATCTGATATTTAAAAAGTATGACAAATGAGATTTGTAAAGTATGACAGTAAGATGTTCATTTTGACAAATAATTTTTTTAAATATGACTGGATAGATATGTCTACCAATGATATTTAAAAAGTATGACAGGTGACTTATGTCAAATTTAACAGGGTACATATATTAAGTTCGACAGGAGGACGATGTCAACTTCGCCAAATGATATTTAAAAAGTATGACAGGTGACATATATATGTCAAATTGGATAAATAAGATTTGAAAAGTAACATGTTAATTTTGACAAATCATGTTTAAAAAAGTATGACTGGGACATATGTCAAATTCTACAGATGACATATGTCAATTTCGACAAATGACATTAAAAAGGTATTGCAGGTGACATATGTCAAATTTGACTAATGACATTTGATAAGTTTGGCAGGGTACATATATCAAATACAACAAATGACAATTAAAAAGTATAACAGGGTACAAATGTCACGGTCGACAGGTACTATAGGTCAACTTCGAGAATGGTAATTAAAAAGTATGACAGGTAACATATATTAAATTTAATAAATGGGATTTGAAAAGTATGACAGTAACATGTTAATTTTGGCAAATAATATTTAAATAGTATGACTTGGTATATGTCAAGTTCAGCTGATCCCTTGTGTCAACGTCGACAAATGACATTTAAAAAGTATGGCAGGTGACATGTGTCAAATTCCATGAATAACAATTAAAAAATAGACAAATGACATGTGTCGAGTCCGACTGCTGATATTAAGAAATATGACAGGTGACATATGTCAAATTCCGCAAATGGTATTTGAAAAGCAAGACAGATGACATATGAAATTTATTAAATTAGATCTGAAAAGTATGACAGTAACATGTTAATTTTAAAAAGTAATATTTCAAAACTATGATTTGGTACGTACGTCAAGTTCAACAGATGGCATACGTCAACTTCGACAAATAACATTTAAAAAGTATAACATGGGACATATATGCAATTCAACAAATAACATTTGAAAAGTATGACAGGGGGCATATATCAAGTTCTACAGGAGGATTATATCAACTTTGACAAATGATGTTTAAAAAGTATGACTGGTGACATATATCAAGTTTATTAAATTAGATTTTTAATGTATGACAGTAACACGCCAACTTTGACAAATGAAATTTAAAAAGAATGAGTGGTGACATATTAAATTCCACAAATAACTTGAAAAAGAATAACAGGTGGCATGTGTCAAGTTTGACTGCTGTCATGTGTCAAGGTCAATTCAAGAAAAACAGGTAAATATTAGTGCGTAAATAAATAGGTAATAACACTAATAACATTTTTTATTTGTTTGTAAGTTTTTTATTAGATATTACTACATTAAAGGAAAGAGCTCATTATGATATTTAGATTTAATCTTATAAGCAGTTTTCCATATTTCAAATAAACAAATAGTGGAATGAAACCTATAAAAAATAGCTAAAGGCATTGAAATATGTGTAATAATAGTCCAAGCCCAATCTCCAAAAAACTTTAAATGACTTGGCCTAAATTCAGCTCTATTTTTTTCCAAAGTATTAATCGCCCACATTGCCATGTTAGCCACAATTAAAAACGTGATAATTTCTCTGCCTGGTTTGTATTTCACTTGTTCAATGCTTTTGCATTTTCTCCACCAAGCATCTAATACAAAAATGGTTTGGGTGCATGTTTGTATAAAAGAAAATATTTCTGTTACAACTTCTATTTGGTTATTTTCATCATTTGTGAAACAACATCCAATTATGGAAAATACGCAGTAAATAAACATTCCGATTTGAGCTACCACTAACAGTATGCAATCCAAATCTATTCCAGGCTGAGTACCATCGTGAGCTAAAATAAAAAATATAGGTATATATTTTTATTTTGTTTGAAGAATCTTTAACTTTAAACGGTTGTAGTAAAGGTGGGTAAGGTTAGGGTGCGAAAAGGAAGGTTTGTAAGGGAGAAAAGGTGTGGTGTAATAAAGAGGTAACGGTTGAATAGGAGACTTTTTAATTGAAAATATGCATATATTTTAATAAACAAATAGAATAGTATTAATTTAAAGTATTATCTGTTGCTTGCCACTACTTTTTGTCCACAATTTAGGTAATTGCCGAATTCCGTGTTATAACAACTCCAGGCTTTTTAAGGCGATCCAAGAATCGACCCATTTTTTTGTATTTTCATAATTGGCAAAATGCTGTCCAGCCAGGCTATGCGCCATAGATTGAAACAAGTGGTGGTCGGAAGAAGCAATGTCTGGTGAATACGGCATGTAGGGTAAGACTTCCTATTTCTGACCTTCCAAGTAGGCTATAACCACCGCAGCAAACCATGGTCGGGCATTGTCCTGTTGAAAGATAATTTTGTCACGTCTGCCGTAGTATTGCGGCCGCTTATTTTTTAATGCTTAGCTGAAACACATCAATTGACGTCGATACACTTGCTCCATGATCGTTTCATTCGGTTTTAACAGCTCATATTGAGCCACACACAGCTGAACGCACAATAAACCTAGCATCAGCTTATTGCCATGATGTTTTTGCGCTTAAGATTATCGCTGAGGATCGCATTCTGCGAATGTGGAAGCCTTTTCTTCTTCGTCTCGTTTATTACTGATTACTTATCTCCATCGTCGTCGTTTTTGTATAGCTTAGTAAAATGTTCTTCTCAGGCTTCCTTGCTGATTCTTGGTCCTGTCGTTGTTTTGATTTCATCTAAGCGTTGATTCATTTCGATTTCTTTCTTCTGTTCCAGTTTTTAACCAGATTAGCCCTGTTTTTTTTATCTTTGTATTAATCGTCAAACCAATCATTTGATACCTTATATTGTCTTTGTCCAATAGTTTTTTCCGCTACTTCTTGATATTGTTACAGCCCTGTTTCTTACTTTTTGTTAGGTCCTTCACACGTCTAGTGTTTGCTCCCACTTTTTGTAGTTATTCTAGATTTCAATTTTTTTCCATAATTATAAATTATAGAGTACCTACCTATAATATTGCTAGGAGTTTTAAAAAAGCCGTGGTCTGCAAGTTTTAACATTATTATAATAAATTACACTTATTGAAGGTATATCTGGGTTGACAAATAAACAGAGTAAGATAAGAAAAGTTAGAAAAAAATCTTTAAAGAGAGATCTCCCTTTTCTTACCATTTTGTCGATCATATTTCAAGCTCCTCATTTTGACCATTGCTATAAGTGCAGCTATACTCGTTACAGCGTATAAAACTAATTCAACTACATTTACCTCAAAAATAGCAACCCTTTCTGTATTTTTTTGAGTATTTGTTAAAACAAAGAACATTATTAGTGATATTATCGTCAATACTATTACCTAAAATGTAAAAAATCACACAATTATCGAAAACCAAAAAAAAATAGCTTCTTACCAAAATTCCGGCAAACAAGCCTTTATGGGCATTTGAACAATCGATTGTAAAGTGATGATTTGAGTTAACAACCTTCGCCCCAAATTCATCTAAAAACATAAAACAGCAAAGTAAGGAAGGTCCATTGAATTAACACATATGCATTATTAGCTCGTTCCTGCGGCTTTGCTCGGGCGGAAGTTGATTATATACAAATACAAATACAAAAATATGTATTTACAGAAAAATTGAAAATATTACGTTAATTTAAAACCTCCTTATATACGACATTTGTGGTTCGACTTTCGTGCGAGAGAACCACCAGACTGCTCGCGCAGTTCACTCTTGAACACGCTACACATAGAACTGGCCATGTTGAAAACAGTCTTTTTTTAGATCTACTCCGGCCAGGATTTGACCTCGTGCTTTATTAATTGTAATGGCGAAGCAAACTTAAAGCGAGAACGGTATTATCCTTTAGCACAGCCAGTGACAACTATAGCATCTATAACATCCCAATGGAGTGCCTTTACTATTATTTTGGTGCCGTTGTATAAGGACTTAAATTTCTGAATAACATTATTGAAGCGTCAACCTTAAATGTGAGATTATGAGGTGGAAGGCCAGCAGGGTTGAGGTGGAAGGCCAGCAGGGTTAAGGGTGTTTAAAATTTGACTGGATAATTTACAGGATCATCAAGTTGTAGTACTGTATCAACCGATTTGTACTGCATTTCTTCGCCTTAATATGATTTTAATAATATACGAAGTCTATATCAAAAGTATCAAACCTGTCCCTATTTTTCAGCACTTGACGTATTCTTCGCAGTGGAAGCATAATTCTTCGTCACGACCAAAAAAAAATCACGTCAAAGTAGGAGCAAAATCAAGTCACTGTTAATTGTTTTTTTTTCGATTATAAAGCCGTCGTGTATCACGGATATGCTCCAGGTCAGATAAGGTTGGGAGATGTCATTAGAAGAAAACGGTCACAGTTTTGGCAAAACGGTAACTGAATTCTTCACCACGATAATGCTCCAGCGCATGCATCAAACCTTGTACAGTAGTATTTATTAAAACACAGTGTCGTACATCTTCGGCAACCTCCATATAGTCCTGACATAGCTGCTTGCGACACCGATTTTACGACAAAAAGACCGTTGAAACCAAGGCGACAAATGTACTAAAGGTGATTTCATTAACTGAATTTTAAGACTACTTTGGGAAGGGGAAGCATCAATATGAGAGTGTTGTGCAATCAAATGGAGACTACTTCGAAGGATGCCACCAACCAGATGATGAAGATTAAACCAAACGCCGGAAAATAGGGGTAGGTTGGATATTTTTGGGACAGACCTCGTATATACGAAATGCTAACCCCTATTTTACTCCTTTGGGATAGAATATCCAGAGACGCTTAAACTTTTAGGCTAATGATTGAAAATGAGTAGATACGTATTCAAAAATTTCTGGAAATTTTACCTTAAAAATAGTGCAAGTCCCATAGAAATTTTCAACCTCTTTTACAGGTTATTAAACAGATTTTCAAAAATTTCTGAAACAGGTATTTATTTATTTTACGTCAATAACCGAAATACAACATTTTGTTCATTTAACTTTCAAAATGACGGACTTTCATCTGGGGGCACGGTAGTGCCCCCGCCAAGACGAGCCAAGCGAAGCGCACGGGCACTACCTACCTTTTCTCGAAGCGCTTCGTCGTTTTTTTGAACCCTCATAACTTGGGTTTGGATTATGCTAGATCAACAAAATTTTCGGGATATATTGTCAATAGCGGACTTATTAAACATATTAAGTTTTAATTACATTAGCTTTTATACTTCAGATTTTATTTATATCTAAAAAACGCTGATTTCGTCACTGACTCACTGATGATCATCAAAATTATTAAGGTATTTCCTAATGTCCTAGAAAGCTGAAATTTTGTATGTAAGCTAGTATTAGCACACAAACAACAAAAAAATTATAAAACTTGTAACTTTCATCCCCCAACCCCTTAAACTAGGGGATGGGAGTTTGTATGAGACCTGTAATTTTAAATTAAATTTTGATGACGCTAGAGGTTTAATCTAATAATCTAATCTAAAACTTGGTGCCCCCAGATATATATATATATATATACATATATATATATATATATGTATAGGTACTCCTTGTTAAAAAAAAAAAATTAATCGACATATATTGAGACATATCGACATATATTGAGAGACATATACTTCAGATCAGATCATATAAATATGAATGAATAGAAGTGTGCGAACGTCTCCTGTCTCTTACGTCCACACAGTAGCTAAAAATAAAAAAAAAATTGTCCTTGACAGCGAGCGCGTCGATTGTCGATTGTCTTGTTTTGTTGATTGTCGATTGTCTTAGACATAAATAAAAAAAAAATTGTTACAAACAACTTACAAAAAGAAATGAAATCCCACCAAAAACATTTTCATGTAAAATGTTGCCAAGACGAGCCCATATGACTCGCACGGTCAAAAAGTTATCAGATCTCATGTAGAGCCAAGCTTCTAACACTACACGCCCTAACTCTACAAGGCCTAACTTCACAAACTCTACACCTTAGTCAAAATATGTGGCTTGGCCGTTCGTTACTACAAGAACTATTGTATAACACAAAAGTAATGAACATTGAATTGATTTTTCACCTTACGCCGATGTGAATGTAGCGAAATGGCCAAGCCACATATTTTGACTAAGGTGTAGAGTTTGTGAAGTTAGGCCTTGTAGAGTTAGGGCGTGTAGTGTTAGAAGCTTGGCTCTACATGAGATCTGATAACTTTTTGACAGTGCGAGTCATATGGGCTCGTCTTGGCAACATTTTACATGAAAATGTTTTTGGTGGGATACATATTATCATGCTCTATTTTGACATTTTGAAGTGGAAATTTCTAAAATCCTTTCTTAGTGAGTGCTTAGATAACAGAATAAATAGTATCTAAGCTAATAAACCCCACCGAGATACTGTTTCATATTATCGTATCTAACAACCATATTTTGTGGGAAAATGATTTTGGGAGTAAATGGAAAAACCGATTTTTCCCAGGCGTTTTTAAGACTTAATTAACTTTTTCGTTTAAATTACAACACAACTTATACATTTATTGGTTCTATAAACTAGAAATTTACAATTAAAGGTGGCACCTCAACATCAAATTTAAAAAAAAATATATTAATGCATATTTGTTTACTATTATTTAAAAAGTAAGAAAAGAAAAGTGTTTTGTGATGTAACTTTCGATTGTATTTTATTTTGCACCATCGAAAACCCATGATCACGTATGTACAATTTTCCGTAAACCTTTTCTACAACTGAAAAACTCCGTATACCAATTTTTAATAGTTTTTTGAAACATTATCGTACTAACATCAATTTTAACGGTCCTTTTAGGCTAATAGCAAATGTATTTGCAAGTTTTTTTTTATCTTCTAGACAATTTACTGTAGAAGGTACACTTTACCCAGTTCCAAGGTCACAAATTTCACATATTATACACACTTTCAGGACTTTATGTTTAAAAAATTTTAACTTCACTATTTAAAATTCGTTTCTTAGAAACATTGGAACAGTTAGAAGATTTGATTTATTACACAGATAAGACACACTGTTTAGTATTGATCGAAGTTTGTACCGACAGGTATGGACGAAAAATTGACTTCTGCTCACAGTGCTCACTTCGTCTTAACTGTTGAAAAGTCAAAAGTATGTCGTATGGGTGCTTTTATGTCAGGGAATGGACATTATATGCACAAAAGGTATGCTGAACAGTAAAAAAATAATAACAAAGTTAATGTAAAAAGTAAGAAAGTACCAACGAATTTATACAAATAATGCATTATATACACAAGTATACGTAAACCGTTAAAATTTTACCGTTGAAGTTATCCAATCTGGACTAAAATAACTCTCATAAAATTTGGTATAAAGAATTCTTATGTTATGGGAAAGAACCCAATTTATTTTGGTCCAGATTGGATACCCCCAACGGTAAAGTTTTAATAGTATATTACACAACAAGCGCAGGAAGTTGAGATTCTGGCACTACGCGCAGTGCAGGGCTCTCAACTTTTTGCCCATGTAATGTATACTATTTTTCTTTGTACTATGCCACAAGTACAAAGGAAATTGCCTTCTGTGTTAAAAGATATTGATGCCTGCCCCAAAATTTGCAGTGACAGTGACATCAGTGCACGAATAATTTCTTTCGGCCCGCTGTCTGCGCGACATTATCGCGGCATAAAAGTTAGGCTTTCTGTCGTAGTACAAAAGCCAGAACTACGTACTTTCGACCTAATACAAACAAAAAGTTTTATTAAAACTCGTGCATATGTTTTCCTCCATTTTTATATGCTTTAACTATTGAACAGAAGGTCACAAGGTTATGAAATTACGTATATAGAATCCTTATGTCATAAAGAGAAGGATTTATTTGGTTTTGTTTCAGATCAGGTAATAACGGTAAAATTTTAAAGGTTTCCCGAAACTCGTAGATATTTATTTTGGGCGGCGACGAGTTCCTCCCGGCGGTCAGTTCGAAAGCAGGTAAACGTCTTAGGGTATCAACGAGTTCCTCCCCGGCGTATCTTCGGAATTCGGTGAATTTGTTGAGTATAAATCAGGTAGTTACAAACTAGGGATTAAAGAAATTATTGGGATTTCCCTAATGTGTACCAATACGTATTATTGGCATTAATACGTTTATAATTATCTATGTGCAGTAAGGTAAGTACTTGTAATCTATACTCTTTTCATTTCTTATTTGGTGTTAATCATGGAAATGTCGAAAATGTACAGTGAAAAAGGGAAGGTACTGCAAGTAGTGAATGGTGAAAAGTTTTGCAAAGCGAGAACCCTGATGAATGGGCAAATACGATGGCGCTGTGTAAAGCAAAGGTGTACGGCAAAAATATATAAGTAAGTATAAAAAAAAGCAATGTAGAAATTGTACAAGTCCGATTTTTCTTATATAATTTTAAAATTTTTTATTTGGATTTGAATTAAATATGAATATTTTTATTTTATATTTTGATACTGTTCCTTATTGCAAATTTTATTTTAAAGGTGAAGACAAAATCGTGAGTACTGATTTGTCTCACAACCACAACCTCACCGATCCAACTTCCTTGGTTCATCAACGAGTTAGCAACGGTCTAAAGAGAAAGGCGAAAGAGGACATATGTGAAAAACCTGCTAAACTGATTCATCAAGAATTACAAGTTACTGATACACAAGGCATCACTTTAAATATTCAAAGCATAAATAATATAAAACGGAATATGTATGTTGCAAGATGGTCCACATTACCACCTTTGCCCAATAGTTTAGGTAAATGAAACACACGAAGCATTAAATTTAATTTAGATTAAAACTATTAAAAGTGATAATTTTTTATTAATTAATGACTTAAGTACAAACATAGTAATTTTTTCTTGTTATTATAATTTAAGGTTTTTATGTTCAGTTGACACCGTTTACATGGATGGCACTTTTCAATATTGCCCAAAACACTTTTACCAATTATTTTCGATTCATGGGTATAAAAATGGGCAATATGTACCCTTAGTATTTACATTATTGCCAAATAAACAAGTACAAACTTATGGTGATATGTTTAAATTGGTAATTGAAAAGTGTTTAGAGTATAATTTAGTTTTTTCCCCTAAAGTCATTATTGTAGATTTTGAGAAATCAATACATATTGCAATAGAGCAATATTTTCCTACCACCAAAGTTCACGGGTGTTTATTTCATTTGAAGCAGGCATGGTTTCGGAAAATTCAAAAGCTAAATTTAACTCAAGATTTTAAGAACTGTCAATCCGAAATAGGAAAATGGCTGAAATATGTATTCGCTTTACCATATCTACCACCTAATGAAATTGGCGATTGTTTTGTAGAATTAATGGAAATAATTCCAAACAATCCAAATTTGACAAAGTTCGCCGATTATTTAGTTGATTTTTATATCGTTGATAATTGTGCATTTCATCCTGATATATGGGCTTCACTTTCCGCATCAATGTCACGCCCAACAAATGCTTGCGAAAGTTTTCACAGCCATTTTAAAAATAGCAATTACATGAGCCATCCGTCGATATTTGTTTTTGTAAACGTTTTATTAACATTTCAAACATTTACCTATAGTAAAATCCAATCTGCTAATACCCAAAACAAGAAATTAAGACCCTGCATCAAAAAACGCCAAGAATTTTTAGAGGGGCTAATTGAAAATTACAAAAACCATTCTTTAAGTCGATTAAATTTTATTAAAAGTATTTGTCACCAAATTTTACCTGTTTAGGTTAATCTCTAAGGTTGTTTAGTTATAATGTTAGATAAGTTTGTATAATATAGTTAATTTTTAAAATGTAATATTATTAAACGTGTATCTATTTGCTTTTTAATTTAATGTATGTGTACAGTTTTTCCAATAATAAAATAAGTGAGTATTCCATTTTCATTTCATTTCTTTATAAAAAAATTGCTACAATGTTCACAATCTAACTACTGTGACAAGTGATAAATTATAATCAGCCGGGGAGGAACTCGTTTATGCCAATTGGTACAGATTAGGCAATTCCAATAATCCCTTTAATCCCTGGTTCGTAGCTACCTGCCTCAAACTCAACAAATTTCTGACCGCCGGGAGGAACTCGTCGCCGCCCTTTATTTTGAGCAATATAATATTTTGAACATTGAACTTAGTTCTATTTATGTGTTCAAATCCGATTGTGCTTTGTTATTTCTCACATTAAAGTTGTGGTTTCGACAAAATAAAAATAAGGAAAATTGTAGAAAAAATTAAAGCTTTAATAAAAGCCAAAAGGATTTAATAACAAATCGGCTTATATTTTCCTGCGTCCCTCTTTCCGACCGTCAGTGTGCGGTGTAACTCTTGAAAGGAAGGTCACAGAGTCATGAAATTTGGTAAGTAGAATCCTTACGACATAGGGAAGAACTATACTATTTAGCCGATTAAATCACACGAGTACTTTTTGATTTAATCGTTAACGTGGATATACATCAAGTAAAAGCCAACTCCATTCAATATACTATTTTGGGTTAGATCTAATAACCTAAACGGTAAAATTTTAACGGTTTTCTGAAACTCGTGTATATAATTCATATTTTCCGTTTTGTGCGCTAAAACTCTTAAAACCAAGATCACATAGATATGAAATTTGGTATATAGAATCCTTAGTCAAAATAAATAACCCTATTGATTTGGATTTAGATCAAATAACCCTAACGGTAAAGTTTTAACGGTTTTTTGAAACTCGTGCATATAAATCATATTTTCCTCCATTTGTGTGCGCTATATCCATTAAACGGAAAAACACAAGGTCATAAAAATTGGTATACATAATCTTCATCTTATAAAGAAGAACTATATTAATTTTAATTCGGATCTTATAACCCTAACGGTAAAATTTTAAGCGTTTTCAAAAACTCTTGTATATAATACAGCAACTCTTGAAAGCAAGATCACAAGAACATAAAATTTGGTATACTTATACAATTTTTGTGTCATGTAAAACAATCGTATTGATTTTGATCTAACGGTAAAATTTTATTGGTTTTTCGAAATTCTTGCATATAATTCATACTTCTTCTGTTTGTGTGCGCTGTAACTATTAAACCAAAGATAACAAGGTCATTTGGTATAAAGAATCACTGTGTCATATATTTTGGGTTAGATCTGATAACCTAAACGGTAAAATTTTAACGGTTTTCTGAAACTTGTGTATATAATTCATATTTTCCGTTTTGTGCGCTATAACTCTTAAAACCAAGATCACATAGATATGCAATTTGGTATATAGAATCCTTAGTCAAAATAAATAACCCTATTGATTTGGATTTAGATCAAATAACCCTAACGGTAAAGTTTTAACGGTTTTTTGAAACCCGTGGATATAAATCATATTTTCTTCCAGTTGTGTGCGCTATATCCATTAAACGGAAAAACACAAGGTCATAAAAATTGGTATACATAATCTTTATCTTATAAAGAAGAACTATATTAATTTTAATTCGGATCATATAACCCTAACGGTAAAATTTTAAGCGTTTTCAAAAACTCTTGTATATAATACAGCAACTCTTGAACGCAAGATCACAAGAACATAAAATTTGGTATATACAATTTTTGTGTCATGTAAAACAATCGTATTGATTTTAATCTAACGGTAAAATTTTATTGGTTTTTCGAAATTCTTGCATATGATTCATACTTCTTCCGTTTGTGTGCGCTGTAACTATTAAACCAAAGATAACAAGGTTATTTGGTATAAAGAATCACCGTGTCATATAAAAAATGCGAAGGCCTTGCAAGGACGCGGTATCTAGTACTGGAAGAGGAGTAACCGGCTGCTCCAAGTTATGCGGAGTGGCCACTGTCAAGGCTATTAAGTCTCATTAAGAGGGCAGGGCTGGACAAGGTTCTCTAATCCTATTTTTGAGATAATGGGTGGTCACAAAATTTTAACGGTTTTCCGAAACGTATGCATATATGCTCTATTTTCCTCTATTTCTGTTTGCTTTATCTCAAATGGAAGATTACAAGGTCATATCATAAAAAAGAACATTATTAATTTTGGTTTAGATCGTATAATCCTAACGTTACAAATTTTTAGAGTATTTTTAAATTCGTGTACCTATATAATACATACATATTTTCTTTCGGTTATGTGCGCTATAACTCTTAAACAGATAAAAACAACTTCATGAAATTTGGTATAAAGAATCCTCATGTTATGAAGACAAACCTCATTGACTTTGTTGATAAACTATTTTACATAGTCTGATGTTCAGGTAACAGTTTTATTTTGTTAAAATGTATTGAATTAAACATAAAGAATGACATAATAAATAAAGAAAACTTTAATAAATTTATGAAATTTTTATATGAATTACAAACATGAATATGTATATTAAATAACATTAAGAAGAAATTGAAAAATTGACGCATCCAGTAGGACTCGAACCCGCAACCTTTGCCTTTACGTGACAACGCTCTAACAAATAAGCTATCAATGCCTGTTTGTATACTTTCAAAAAATTTTAAAATTTTAACAATCCCATGCGAGATATCCCAAATTATTGTTTATTTTAATAAATTTACTTTAATAAATAAAACATACTTACTAAATCTGAAATGAGTCGATACTGTATTCTCATTGGTATTAAATCTTACATTTTTGTCTTTTTCTCCATCTTTTTCTTTATGTTCATTCATTTTAACCTGCTTCCACATTTCAAAAAGTATAACAGCACAAATTAAACTATATTCTATAGTGCAAGGAAATAAAAATGGACTTGAATTTGTTACTAGGGAAGTCATCAGCAAACCCTCATTACAGTCTGTATAATTACTTTTATTCGACGGTTTTCGATGAACTAAAAGTCATATAAAAAAAAAACTACATACACGGTATTCAGGCTGGTTAGCGACTATATCTCAAAAACTATTGGACATAGAAAGTTGGAAAAAAAAGCGACCATGAAAAAATCTTAGAAATTATTTTTAAGTTTTGCAATTCACCACGAGAGACCGCAATAGAAAGTCGAATTTTTCCGAAAATTTTCAGATTAATGCATAATTTTGGTAAAATCATTAGAAAGTTGAGAAAATTCTGCATTAATTTGTTCTAAAGAACCGACGTTAATAAAAGTGAGGAAAGCTATTGAAAATGAAATCCTTTAAATTACGGTAATCACCAAACGACTCATCCGATTTCAGTTAACAGTAAATTTGTAACTAAAAGATAGTTTTTGCCCCTAGAAAGTCTTTTTTCCCCAAGAAACAGTCATTTTTCTTCCAAAAATCATCATAAAAACAATAAATTTCTAACTAAAAGATAGTTTTAATTTCAAAGAAATTATTCTTTTTTAAACATAGTAATTTTGTTAACAGAAACTAGTTTTATCCCAGAAACAGTCATTTTATCCAGAAACAGTTTTATTTTCTTCGAGAAATAGTCATTTTTCCTCTAAAATCAGTAAATTTGTAACTAAAAGATAGTTTTTTCTGTAAAAACGTTATTTCTTCTTCCAAAAACATTCATTTTGTTACCAAAATCTAGTTTTCCTCAGAAAACGTCATTTATCCCTAACAACAGTAAATTTGTAAATAAAACTAGTTTTACACAGAAACCGTCATTTTTCTCCTAAAAAGTCATTTGTTTCCTTAAAAACAGTAAATTTGTAACTAAAAGATAGTTTTACCTTCAAAAATGTTTTTTTTTTCAGAAACAGTAATTTTGTTTAAAAAAATACCGTTATTAAAAGAAAAACTTTCTTTTAGTTACAAATTTACTGTTTTTAGGAAAAAAATGAACGTTTGTGGGAGAAATATGACAGTTCTCTAGAGGAAAAATGACTGTTTCTAGAGGAAAAATGACTGTTTCTAAAGGAAAAATGACTGTTTTTAAGGAAAAAATTACTGTTTTTGGTAGAAAAAAATGACTGTTTTTGGGGGAAAAACTGTTTCTGGGGAAAAACTAGTTTCTGGTAACAAAATTACTGTTATTAAAATAAAATATAACGTTTTTCGGTACAATTAACATTTTGTTACAAATTTACTGTTTTTATGAGTAAAAAGAGTGTTTCTGGGAAAAAACTATTGTTTCTGGGGAAAAACTGATAGTTTTTGAAGGAAAACTATTTTTGGGTAACAAAATTACTGTTTTTGTTTAAAACAATACGTTTTTGAATGAAAAACCATCTTTTATACTCACGTTTACTGTTTTTAGGGGAGAAAAGGGTGTTTATGGAAAAAAATGAATGTTTTTAGGGGAAAATTACCCGTTTGTGGAAAAAATTATTGTTTTTAGAAAAATAATAACTCTTTCTAGGGAAGAAATAACTGTTTCAGGTGTAAATTAGTTTCTGTAACAAAATTACTGTTTTTGGCAAAAAATCCAAAGCGAACCAGATTACGGAAGTTTCGAGACCAATATGAGTCAAAATTCCATCCGCAATGACAAAGAGACAAAGAACACCACAAAAATAAAAAAAAAATAATCTCGTTCAAAATTATAAATTATTAAAAAAAAACAATGATTTTAAAGTTAAATAATCTGAAAACATTTCTTGTGACCCTTGTATAGTTGCATCCTGTTATTCATGCATAAAATATTGTTTGTAAAGAAGGATCATCAAGAAATGAAGCCCAAACAAAAGTGTGAAAGCAAAGCGAACCAGATTACCGAAGATTCGAGACCAATGAGTCACAGGATGACGTTACTTGGGATATGTCGATGTCGTGATTCTCTTGAGAGCGGAAATAGGAGAGCTTTTAGAGAAAAAAAATATATTTTAATTACAAATTACAAAATTTACGGTTTTTAGGGTAAAAGTGACTGTATCTCGGGGAAAACTAGTTTCTGAAAGCAAAATTACTGTTTTTGTTCACAAAAATAACGTTTTTAAAAGCAACAAAATTTTTTTGGTAACAAATTTACTGTTTTTAGAAAAAAAATGAATTTGTCTGGGAGAAAAATGACTGTTTTTCGAGATTTTTTTTTCTCAACTTTCTATGTCCTCTAGTTTCTGAGATATGACCGCTAGCCAGCCTTATGAAAAACACTTTACAATAGGGATGTGGACTGTACTCAAATAAGTATAAAATTTTACCACGAAAAGTTAGTTTCTATAATAAAAATAATAAAAAACACAATATTTTCTTCAATAAACAGGGGATTAATTTTTTATTTAATAAAATGTAATTAAATATTTCACTCTCAAGTCACGTGACAATGAACACCAAACAAAATGTGTGACGTCACTTGTTTCCAAACAAGAATTTTCGCTGTCAAGTAATATGGTGTTTGTTGATATTTGGATAATATTATTACTGTTTTTACTTTAAACTTTATGTTTATAAAATGTAGAATCCATCTTATTAACACAAAACTACGAAATAACTTTCTATTACATACAACTTCGACAATGTTTAGGAGCAAGTGACGTCACAGCGGGCGTTTCACAGATATCCTCGTTTTGGCACGAAATTTGAAATGGAATTTTAAATAACTTATTTTAAAGCTATTAGTTGTAGTAAAAAAATAATAACAAGTAGTTTAGGCTATATTTGGTACTTAGGCATGGTTTTAAACACTTTCCCAAAAATAGTCCACATCCCTATTGTGTAAACTGTAAATAATACCTGATAAATGTAGAATTTCATGTTTAGTTTCTTCCACAAGCACATTAAGCCATTCACAAAGATTTGTTGCAATCATATGCATAATCCCAAATCTTGCAACAAGTTTATGTTTATTAAATTCGATATCCTAAAAATTAAAATTATTTACTTTGTTTTAATTTATAGTCTAATTTGGAGTAGCTTATTATCAGAAATGTGTTCTTAAAGAGATACAAAGTTAAATGTGAGACGGGCTTTCTCAGATTTTGGATTTTTCGATGCCAACTTAGAGATTTTGAGTCTCCAAATCCAAAAGTATCGGTTATTTTTTGCGGGAATAAAATTTTCTTTTTTCATTAAATTTTGTAATTTTTTAAGTTTTGTCGTTTTTTTTTCGATTTTCTACATTTTTTTTTCTAATTTTTGTGATATGTTTTTCTTCTTTTAGTAGTTTATTAACAATTTTTTTTCAGTTCTTTTTTTTTATTCTTCCCTTATTTTGATTTTACACATTTTTCGTTTTCTATTTTTCTTTTTCTATATTTTTAGATTTTTTATTGGTTTTGTTTTTCATGGAATTTTTTTTGTATTCCCTTTTTTTAATCTATTGTTTTCCCCAATTTGCTAGATTATCCTGTTTTTTAATTTTAGTTTTATTTTTGCTTGACTACAGGGTCAGCAAATGTTGCTTAGGAGCATTGATTATAGGGATGTAGCTCCGCGCTATATAGAAGGTACAGGAGTGGGCCAAGCACACTACCTTAAGGTACACCGGAAAATATGTGTTTAGTGTTGTTATTACCATACCATATTTTGTCTAGATATATCTATCTGTTATGTAGGATTTGAAAATCCTATAAAATTACGAAAGGGTAACTGTTGTTTGATCTTATACAGCAAACCCGTATGCCACAATTTATCAAAAGTCTGTGAAACATTTTTTTATAAGAATCTCCTTGCAGGTATACACCTGAGTACAAATGTACCGAGATCATCTATTGGGACAAAAGAGACAATTTATTAATTTGGGATTTAAAGGGCTGTAAGTTAGGACAAGTGGGGAAGACGTGGGAAGGTAAAGACTTTCACAATCTGGAGACCCTTGTTGTGAAGGAACGATCGAATCGATCCATTCTCGATGTCTGGCACTAAACAGTATGAAGTTGGCACGTCGCGTTGCTCTGGCTGGTCTGGCAATCTTAATTGAGAAAAGCCGTTGTGGATCTTTTGTCCTCTTCCAGAACAATAACGCTATTAATTACTACATGCACTTGGTCTATCCCAATTGTATTATAGATTATAATAACTTGAGTCAATTTTTACTTTAGTTAAAAATAGCCTAATTTTAGTTCAGCATCCTTTGTATGCGTTAACAAGAGGAGCGCTTTTTGTTGAGTAAAGACAAATCCAGTTATCAGGTCATATCCAAGAGTTTTCTTTTTATTTGCGTTAAGTATTCTGTCAACAATTTTAATTTGTTATAGGGTTTAATGGGAGGGGACATCTGGTATAGCTTTCAGATACTGATGAATATCTTCATCTTCTTTAGGCTGTAATTCAGAGGGATAGGGAGTGAAAGTAGTTTCCAGGTATTGGAGGAATATATTTGCCTTTTCATCATCAGTGCCTGCTCGGGTAGCCTTCCATAGGCTGTAATCTGTTGTTTCGGATGGTGTTTTCTTACTCAGGTATTTTGCCGTTTTTGGGCAGAACTCTTTGTTTGGTTTATTCCGGGGTGCGGGGGTGGATTCTCCGCACGCTTTCTGGATACAGATAGTAAGATAATTCACAGGTTATTTCAGGTCATTGGCGCTCTTTTGACTTTGTTTGATGTTTAAATAATTATTACCGGTTTCACTAAATAGATGCCTCGGCACAAATTAGCTCACAGCAGGTATAAAACTGCGTTAGGACTCTAGAAAAGGCTTGGGAGTAGTGGGAAAAATGACCATACAAGCAACAAGCCAAAGTGTTTATAAAAGGACACTCGGTGAAATTTACTACAGAGCTGATATCACAAAGATAAAACGATGCTAGAATGATTCACTATCTTGAGAGGAAATTGTCGGCTCAGAAAACATCTAAATCAGTTGAACTTGGCAGCTGAAGACATCTATCGATACTGGCAAGAAGCCGAGAAAACCGCATTTCATGTACTATGCCAATATGAAGGCCTTGCAAGTACGCGATATCTAGTATTGGGAGAGGTGAAACCGGCTGCTCAAAGTTACGTTAAGAGACTCTACCAAGGTTATTGAGTCTTATTAAGAAGGCATTAGAGCAAAATGCTCTAATCCTATTGTAGATATGTGTTCACAATAGATTTGTAAAGGTTGCAATGATACAGGATAACAGCTAACCTAATAAATATCTATCTATTTATCTAACTAAATAGATGCCAATTTATTATTGAGGAATAGGGTAACGGAGGTGTAGATAGGTAAATTATTTTAAAGAAAAGAGTGATCAATACTGGGAAGTGATCAGACGTTAGATTGAAGGAAGATTAAGCTGATAGGTGATTTTCTGCTGTACCTTTGGTTATACAGAAGTCTGGAAGTTTACTTTTTTCGGTCGGCCAATATTTAGGTTCTCTCCTGTAGAGTATTATTAATATTGATTGCTTGGAGTAGTTGTCTGCTACGTGAGTTAATTAATATCGAACCCCAATAAGTATGTTTCGCATTGCAGTCACCGCCTCCGATGAAACTTGTTCTAAGAGATTTAAAAAAATTCGGCGAACTGGTTTGTTTTAATTACGTATTTGGGAGAGCAGTATAATAACGATATTATGGTCGGACCACTCCAGTCTTCAATTACAATATTTGTAGCCTAGAGCTGTGGTTCTTTAGTTGGCTTATATTCGTAATGTTTAAAACTGGTTTCAATAATTATTGCAGAACCTCCATTTGCAGTACCATCGGGATGATTTGTAGTGTTAGCTATTTGCCAGTAGCTTTTTACTGTAAAGTGCGTTTCAAAGATGAGCATAATATCAATGGCATTTACAATTATAAAAGATTTTTTCCTGGCTATGTTTTGCCATACCGTTGGCATTCCAGAGAGCCATTTTAACTGTAACATCCATTTAGATTGTTTGTTCTGTTGTTGGAATTCCTTGCCTTGCCTGTGAATATGTTACATTTGTTTGCCGCAATTAATGGTTACTATTGGTAGAAGGTTGTTTTTCTAGCAAAAAATAACCAACATTTTTGGAATCAAAGAGCCATAATCTATCATTTGATACCAAAAACTCCAAAATCAGAGAGAGCCCGTCTGCCAGAGACGAGCCTAATCATTTGTTTTTTTTAATGATTTTAGATTTATTTTGTGTTGATACCTCGAGACTACATTTTTTTACATTTTATACTCTTATAAGATTTACAATAAAAATCCTAACTTTTTTTATGTTTTATACCAACGTGTGTTCATGTTTAAAAGAAAATTTCTGCCATCTTGTTTTTAAAAAATCTGTATTTGCTAAATTGATTTAGGAGCTTAAATTTAAAGTTTATTTTGGACGTTATAGGTTGTTCTTAAAAAAAAATCTGTATTTGCCAAATTAAATAAGGTGCTTATATTTGACGTTATGAAGGTTGTTCTTATAAAAATCTGTGTTTGCCAACTTGAATAAGAAGCCCAAATTTTAAGCTTATTTTGGACGTAACGATGGTTGTCATTAAAAAAATCTGTATGTACAAATTAAATTAGGAGCTCATATTTTAAGCTTATTTTTCGTTATAAAGGTTGTTCTTAAAAAATGTGAATTTGCTAAATTGAAACAGAAGCTCACCTATTTTTTAGGTTATAAAGGTTATTCTTAAAAATCTATTTGCAAAATTGAATTAAGAGCATAAATTTTGAGCTTATTTTTTACATTTTAAAGGAAGTTCTTTAAAAGATATGTACTTACCAAATTGAATTAGGAGCTCAAATTTTGTGCTTATTTTTGTCGTTATAAGGGTTGTATATAATTTTAGTTATTAATGAGTTATCGAGCAGAAGAGTCTTAAAAAGCCGTAAACATGTGTCATAAATGTGTTTCAGTGTAGAATTCTAACAATAATTAAAGTATAATGATATATTTTTTAATATTTTACTTTTGATATTAATAGTGTACCACTATCACCTAAAATTTTTTTTCTGAATATTGCAATGAAACAAATAACATTGTTTCAAATTTGAAGAACTTAAAATTGCAGTTATATAGTTATACCTTGCTATTAAGAAATATAAACTGGACTTGAACTAGCGTAAGGACCATTCTAGTTACCGGAGTAATTGCCTGAAGGATATTCGAAATGCTACATTCTGGATTGTTCTTGAGCTCGAAGTATCGACCAAATTCGAGACCGGAATATACCATGCTACCTATACCAAATGCTAAAACAAACAGAATAACTATTTAAATGATTATTATAAATAAGTAATTGTAAATTAAAATTTTAACTACATTCATTAAAGACTCAAAGAATAACCAGAAAATAAATCAAAAATTTAATAACCCTAAATTATTTTAAAATTCATTTAAAACTAAAAAATCATCAAAAATCAAAACACAGAACAAAATTGGGAGTTGCTAAAAGTTTACACCCTCCCCCTCCGAACAATATTCAATTACTAAAACCTTTTACTGATTAAGACATCCTCATAGTATGTCAAAACTTTAAAACAACTCTTCCTTTGATTATACTGTAACGGGATAACCGAATAAGGGAAGAACCTCTACTTAAAAGACTATTTTAAGCATATATTGCAGAATTTTCTAGATGTAGTTATTAGGGTAGATCATGCTACTCGAAAAGGCTAGAATGTTTTTATTATATAAGGTGGTGTATAGTTCATTGTATTTGTAAACCTGTTTAGACGTTATCCAGCAGAGTTCTTGTGTATCTGTAACAATTTTGCTGAATAAATTGTGTTAAAGACCCCATAAGTGTTTCAATACCTTCTCTTACTTCTCTTTTTAACTTTAGTCTTGGCAAAGTCATAAAAACCGCAAACGCCATTCTAATCCTTAAACTTGGAAAAAATCGCACAAACACCCAAAACTACAGACCTATCTCTCTGCTAAACGTCATTGGCAAACTTTTTAAACTCCTGTTTTTAGATAGGATCAAGGACTTTCTAGACACCAACTTTATAATTTTCCCTTTTCAATTTGGATTCAGACAAAATTACTGTACACAAAACCCGATTCTAGAACTTCAAACTCCTGCGAACCAATGATTTCTATATTCTACATCCTTTCTGAATTAATGACCCTACAAGTCAAAGAAGACGAGTATTTACTGGAAATGAAGACGTGTAACAAATCAAAAATTAAAGTCCGTTGGTAGTTTTCATCAGCAGTTAGTGACGTCGGACAACTATTCTTCATGTACGAGAAAATTTAAATTACCGAGTCAAGAGTTCGTTTTAATTAATGATGATACAAGAGATTGGTTTAAATTTTGGTCACAATTTAAAAAAAGAATTATTATGTGTAGTTTAACGCACTAAAAAAATTCTTCATTTGTTGATTGTAGGAAAAAGTACTTTAGAACAGACTCAGAATTGTTGTGATATTAAATTATCTAGTGGTTCTTATTGTGGTCACTCTGAGCTGGATCAAAGGACATTAGAACTCTATAGGCATTCACATCGCAGACAATTAAGCAAGGAGGTTTGCGAGATACAAATATGTTGGCCCTTGCCAATCTACCAAGCTAACAATGTCCGCTGTCGTGGACCTTATTAAACAGCACTCTTACCAAAACTACAGTGATGGGATGAAACAACGAACTGTAGACTGGCCAGAGAGTTATTACCTCATCCTGGCGAGGAAACAACAAGAAAATTTAAGGTATTGACCAAACAAAATTCCCGAACAGTTGTGGGAATCTTAACAGGTCACTGTGAATTGTGAAAACATCTCTTTAGTTTCATCCTAAAGAGGATGAAATCAGCAGAATTAGCAGAGGTTGCGAACAAGACAAAGAAACAGTAGAGTATATACCATGTATAAACTGTATGACTGCTTTCCTTTTTTTTTAAATCAGAAGATCCATGTTGCGTTAGTACTGGTTTACCTACACCAGCCGACGACTTGATGACAGTTTGAGGTATGGATATCCCTACACACGAGAGGATGTACAATGGGCCATATGTGGGCTCATTGTCGACCGAGCACTTGCTCGCCCCTCTACAATTTTCTAGATCCAGATAGCTGTAAATTTGAAGCATTAAATCAGAAAAAACATTGTCATGAAGTTAGTTTATTGTGGACCATGGATGGAAGTATTAAAAGAATTGGATATTTCCTTAAGTGATGTACAGAAATCAGCTTATATGGAAGTACTCATTGGCGCAGATGTTGCTGGTAGATTATTTTAAAGACAGACTCGTGTTTTAAATTGTGATCTGGTAGTTATTGAAACTGTTCTGAGGTCGACAATGGTGGGTAAAATTCGATATGCAAAAAGAAGTGATAATAATAGTAATATATTTTTTGTGTTTTCATTGTTTGTGAATGATTCTATTTTATTTGATCTTATTTGTGGAGATTGGATGTTTTAATTATTACTGAACCATAGCAGAAGAAATCACAAACAGAAAAAAAAACAGAAACACTGTTAATTTTGATGCAAATGGTCGGTATATTCTAAGATTGCCTTGTAATTACAATGTGGTTAGAAAATAGCCTTTGTAATAGCCTCCTTGTGGCACAGTTTGGGCAACGTCCAGCTAATGGAAAAATAAAGGTATTATAGAACAAATAAATGAAACTAATTTTAATGTTTCTCTACACTATTTACCACATAGAGTTGTCATAAAAGAGAGTGGTTTGACTACTAAAAGTAGGCAGGCTTTCGATACCTCTTGTCGCGAGAAAGGTAAATCATCTTTAAATAATTGTCTAAAAATGTACCTAATCTTTTAGAGCTTTTACCTTCTATTTTATTGTGTTTTTAAAAGGATAAAAAAAGGTGCCAGATAACCGTAAAGCTTTTTTAATCATTGGATTACAAGGGAATTTTTAAGATTTTTCTGGGTAAATGGAGAAATCAGTGAAAACATTTATTGTCATAGGAAAGTAGTTTTTGGGGTCAACTGCAGTCTATATTTATAAAATGCTACTATTTAATACCATCTTACTAATAGGTACTCTAAAAAATTCGTTTCAAGTACGAGGGTTGTCTTTTTAGTTTGGCATATAACCGCTTGGAAGACGCCACCAATACAGACACAAATCTAACCTTAATCTTTTGTTGACCTAAATCCAGAGTTATATTGCGGTACAACAAGTCGGTTTTACAATTTTCGAAGAGGATTATCTCAACAGCATTGTTTCGCTGAAATGGTTTCGGTGTTTGAAATGAAGCAACGCACTACTCAACTAGGTGGTCGCTCCAGTCTCAGTGACGAATTTAGGCTAGGTCCACCCATAACTTTTTATCTTTGTTGCTGTATGCAAAACTAAAAAGAAAACTCTTGTATACTTACGTTTTGTTTTATTAGCCCAATTTTCTGGGTGGATCGTATGATACACAACAAAGACACTAGATTTGTATTACGAGCTTTAAAATTTATAAGAAATCTGATCACATTGATCCAAAACACTCTATCACTCTTATTTTTTGCGATTTTTAGTGTTTTTCGTAGTTTACTTAAAATCTGATGAAGCAAAACTGAGTCCGGATTCAAATACAGAGCATTGAAAAACATATAAAAAAGTTGGTCTAGTCGAAAGTACTTTTTTGTGTGTCGGTGATATTAAAATAAATATAAAAAAATAAAAAAATGTTAAAACAAAAAGAAACGCTCATTGACCACTTTCTGATTTTAATTCTATTTTGTATAAAACTGAAAAGAATTGGTTTTGTGCAGTATAACTCGAGAATCAATCGATACAGTTTAACTGAGTTCACTACGTTTAATTATTGGATAAATTGCTGGATTATTACACAAGCTGTTGCGAAATTGCAGTAGAAATGCAGTTAGCGCGATTTACAATAATTATTATTGTTTGGCCAGAAATGATAATCCTAATTGATTAATAATTATGTTTAACTCTGGATTACTCTGGAATATGGTAGCTATCGAATTTCTCTATTGCTAATCAACATGCAAGAATACTTAACTGACATATAAACTTCTTACTTTCAGTCTATTTAAGAGAAATTTTGATATCTATGGGGATTAAGACGACGTAAAATAAAAATAAATTAAAAAGAAAGTAAGTGATTTCAACATAGATTACAAGAATTACCAATCTTCAAAAATGCCTGACATAAATTTCAAATATATTCCTATATATTGCCACGGTTTTTCCTTAGCTATCTGCTAAGGTTCAT